>OX104065.1:137037635-137082740 GCA_944474145.2 Dicrocoelium dendriticum | reverse complement strand
TTTTTCGTTGTACTCGTTTTGTTTGTTGTTGAGAGAGCATCTATACATAGTGATGTTTGCTCACATCTGGTGGGAACACCGCGTGAGTAACGAGCGTGTTTGACGCCTTGTTTATGGCACAGGATAAGGAAATGAACCGCTCAGCATCGTTTTTTCACGCACCAGGCTCCGATGGCTCGACCACGTTTTACGCATGCCAGCTCACCGACCCCCGCGAAGTGCGCCGTTTGCGCGTTGGGGGTGTGGATGGAAGACGAGGGGTGGCCAATCAATGATTTGGTCGAGAGGATTATAAAACCTCACTTCGAAGCTCAGTTGAGGCGTCTCGGCTCCCTGGTTGGGGTTCGAAAGATGATGAACACGTTTGGCTGGATCCACTTGTTGATCTGGCTAGGAGCCGACCTTATTGGCGTTCTTACTGTGAATTGTTTTGTCCCGCGCCATTCCTCTTAACCTTCCAATCTATCCACGATCTCATTATTTAGCATTTTAAAATGTTGCATAGTAAATTATATTTTTCCGCTGCATAGTAGCCAACAGGTAGCTTACCAGATCCAGGCCCAGTCGTTACCGATAGCTCAGCTGGCTTGCGTCAGTTGCATTTTCTCCTTTTCTTCTTTTATGTATTGCGGCACAGTAGCTGAGGTGTTTCCCACCTCTAGCTAACGTGTATAGTGTGTGTGTGTGTGTGTGTGTGTGTGTGTGTGTGTGTGTGTGTGTGTGTGTGTGTGGATAAGTGGAGAACTTACTCTTGGTGACTGAATTCTGGGTCGTCACTGACCACAAGCCGCTTCATTCGCAGTGTGTCGTGTTAAGGAAACACGGACCATATTTGTGCGAGGATTCGAAGGGGCAGTTGCGCACCGTTGTGGCAATACATGCTCTGCCCACCTCCCGCTTCGTTGTCGCTACTCTTTGTGTGCAAGCACGTTAACTTTTAAAGGACCTCGGAAGAACAAATATCAAGCAAGTGCCAAGCAAACATAGGTGCATTGGATATACGCTTGAAAATTAAATGTCTTTCGCTTGTACCAGTATTGCTAATTTGTCATACTTTTTGTGAATTTGGTTACTACATACTTACGACATCTATATTCTTATATAAATTTCCAAGTCTGGAACATTCATTGTAAGATTTAAGTTACAGAAATTGCTGGGGACGCTGTTAATGGATAGGTACTCTAGCACTTGTGACTTGTACGTCAAGCAAGACTCGTGAGCAGTCCAAGGAGTCACGGAGGGTCACGACGGCCAGCCAGCTGAGGTCGTATAAGAATACAGTGTGTTCTGCCTACCCAAATGTATGTCATAGTCTATCATTTCAATGAGGATTTTGTAAAGTGGCCACTACGTCCAATCAGTTAACATCAGGGTCGCACGTCGCCACCTAGCGGATCTATAAGGATGCTGCAGTCAACGTGTTAAACAAACGCAGTGAAAGTGTTTAGCTTGACTCCGATAAACTGGGACAAACAAATGCGACCTACTGAGGTCAACGAATCGCTGCAGTGCTTGGGATTGGACGTCTTCAAACCTCTGACGTTTGGTCGATCATGAAGCAGCCACATCCTAGTGGTGATTGACCAAAAACCCGATGAGTTGAAGCCTTGTGAATTGGAGATCAGACAAGAGGTACCGTGGCACAGATTTTTGCATTCAACATGGCAACAAGTTTTGGAGTACCACGGTACCTTATTATTGACCAATGGTTTTGCTTGTATCGAAGGTTACCTATGCGCTGTTGAACGGGTGGGGGATCCAGAGATCACTACGTCATCCAAAATTAACAGAACAACAGAACGGTGTGGAAGAAAGCAGTGCCTAAATTGCTGCTTGCTTATCGAACCAGCATGCAGCCAAACATCTAACTTTCTTTTTTCGAACTAGTGTAGTGGAGAACCAAGAATTGCACTAGACACATACATAACGAATGAGTGTGAGTGGGAACCTCCAGCAACGCATCAGGAAGGCCTGGAAACAGCCGCCAAGAAAGCAACCAAATATCAGTGTTTAGGAAATAAGTGGAACTACGATGCCATGTATGCAGGTCACAAGTGGAGACCATTTAGCATGGCAAAACTAGTTGAGGTGAGTAACAACGGTCAACCGGAACATAGGGGACCAGGTGGAAGCAAATAGAGTGGACGTTGTAAAGCTCATACACTGGAATTTATCGCAACGGAGCATAAATCAAAATTGATAGTATAAAACGGCGAAAAGCTGGCTGAACGCAGTCCCATTACAACTATGCTATATGAGGAAAAGCGGCTTCAAGCAGGGTTGGGTGAAAGGACGCAGAATGTACTAAGTACGTGGAAGACTGCAAAGCCACAATAAGCAGTGAGGACAGAAACAAGCACAAGCGTCGTGGAGGAGATCGGATGGTGCGACGCAAGCCCCACCGAATAAACGGAGAGCGGATCGCTGGTGACGAACGATGGCAGGCCTGAGCCAATGAGAACAGAGAAGGTATTGACCGTAAGGACAATAAGAGACAGGAACGCTGTTGTCCGTGCTTCCAGGAGTAAGTGCAAGCAGAATAACTCAACAGCTATCAAGCATATCATGAACCTTAGAACAATCTATACGGATTAGAATGCGATTTATGAAGGCAATGGTACGTGGTCGAACAGGCAGCCGAGACTCACAGAGTTGTGATGGAAAGGTCACAGGAATGTGGCCGGTAGAAATTTCCAATGTACGGTGTATTGTGGGACGGAAACATGACCGAGATACGCGTGCGTGCGTGACACGTTGGTTGACCGTGGCCACGTGCTCCGACGATGATGTTTTCTTCCTTTCTTCTTGCAACCTTTTACCAACTAGGGAACCATCTAACATTTAAAACTCATTTAAAAGGCGCTTATTTAGTTATAATTTATTGTTATCGAACTATTCACCACGTTTTATTCGCAGGAAACAGCTGTCGGTTATGCTAGCATGGAACGACTGCATATTTGATTTGTAATTGCAATGTACTTGATTTCCTGATACAGATGGCTCAGGATGAGTAGAGGTTTGAATCCGTGGCTGAAATGTCAGGTGGATATGATGACACGGATATCTCCACTTCCTCTCCAGGAACAATATAGTAGTCTAGAGTGTCGACGTAATTACTTTTCCCTTAGGTTTTGCCAACCCTTGAACGAACTCCCAGACTCAGTTGTATCCTCTCCTACCTTGGACGTTTTCAAAAACGATTAGATGTTGCTCTTAGCTCCCAGCATTTTGTTACCTAAACTCCTCTATTGTGAATTACGCCAAGCATGCTTTTCAACAGGATTTATGTACCAAATGGACCCAAGTGAGCGACCATATTTTACTTTTCTCAAGCCTTACATTAACGATCACTGCACCCCAGTGTATTTCTGAACGTTTACGCTCGATTTTTTTAGTTGTACACTGATGTAATTTATCAAATTATTCATCTAGGCAGACGTTCGATAGATGACCCAGACATATTTCGATTTCATCATATTCACCGCAACCATCCTACGCGACGTGTCAAGCACTTGCTTTTATCCCGTGATAAATCCTTGTTCATTGTACTCGGTAATTAAGTTCGTCCTCAAGTAGAATATACACTTCACGCTTAGAGGCCCGGGAGAAAACACTAGCTTACTGCCATGGCGCGAAATCGAATTAGAGCTTCGGACTACACCAGAGGAGTGCAGCATCTTATATACCAGCAACGGTTGGGATTCTTGTAGGTATTCAGCAGCCAGCATCCCCGATCATAAGGCGACGTACTTAATGTTCATCTGATCCCGCATAATCTAAATCAGGTTATGCGATCTTTTTTGGAGCTCCAACCAGATAGGCCACTCCCTGCAACTCTGTTTATTATATCCGTTTGAATTATCATAGGAATTGCTTGTCCGTTTGTATATGCCAGCTCCAGAATAAATTCCCTAAGTCTGTCGTAGCCACATGCATGAGAATTATATCTAAAATTCCCACTCGGCCATCCACGCTTTGGTTATGGGTGTAATGTCTTCATCCGAATCCATAACTAACAGTAGTATATCGTCAACAAGCCGTTTATCCAAAGTGGCTGATTTTACGATGTAGCTACATTCTTTTCAACAGTACCCGTGGATATATGCGCCAACCAGAGGCCCAATGGGCTACCATAGCCCAATCATTAATTTGTCGATTTGCCTTGCCCTACAAGTAGAGCTTGGCATTTTTACACAATACGATCATGTTTCAACTTGATCATGGGCAGCTGTGGTCGGATATTGTTTTTCTGTAAACTCACCTACGTGGCCTACTGTCTCGTTTAACGGAACGTTGGTGATAAATGCCTGTAGGTCAGTTGGACAAATGCGGTTATAGGTCAAGTTTATGCCTTCTGAATGTGGAAGAACTCCGAATGTGTACGACAGAGTATGTTTTACAGTGGATGTTCTCACTGGCTCAAACGTGCAGTTCAACTGTTGCATTATCGGGCGATTTTACCACGGAAATTACTGGCCGTAATCCTACCATATACACTTTTGTAAATCATGCATTTGCGAAGTGTGGGGCTCACTGATTTTAGGGTATTACTTCCATACCCTGAGATGAAACCGCGAAGCAGTAAGATCTCTAAGTCACGATGCGATTGCTTCTTGACAAACCTGACGCTATCGAAATTGGGATACCGCCTGAATTTTGTGATGTCCGACAATATTATCTCCAAGTTAACTAGTTAATTTGGTTTATCAAAAATCACTCCGAAAGCCTTATCTGGCATTAAAATAACCACTTCTTTCATTCGTTCCAGTTCACGGAGCGGTTGGACCCCTGGATGACAAGTTCTCGTCGAAAATATCTAGCATCATGTATCGTGACTGTTCGATACCCGAGGGATCAATTACACTCAATGACGAATACCTTTGTCTACAGCTGTCTACCCGCGGCCTCGGAATCAGGTATTCTTGCATTTTTAAATTTTCTAAGGAAGTGGGATACCAGCTGGCTAGGGCCAGAAAATCAATAGCTAATATGATACATATGATCTACATAATGCCAGCCAGAGTACTACTCTTCAAAACCGTCACGCCTCATTTTTGAATATTACAATATTATTTGTGGCAACATGAGGAAACCTGACAGAGTATCTCTGAAAAAACTACGAAGGTCATTTACAAAGCGTGTTCTAGGCAAAACGGCCACTAAGAACCATCGGGAGCGCTGCCAACAATTCCAGCTCGATCCGCTTTGGCTGAGAAGATTGAGACATCACCTGATGTTTCTGTACAACATGATTCACCAAACGGTCCACTGCTATTTGTTATCCCTAGAACTACAACAAAGTTCGACAAAGGAGTTAGCAGTAAGTAGTTTACCCTGAGTGTACCCAGGTGCACGGTAAATCTGCGGTCTAATTTTTTCCTTATCAGATATTCTGTCTTGTGGAATAAGCTCCCAGTCTAAATCAGATCGTGTGCGAGCGCAACGGCCTTTCGCTTTAAGCTCACCAATTACCTAGAGTTGAACACGATTATGACCCTGTTCTCTTTGGACAGCTTATTGGATGAGTTGTACCAAGAAGGGCCAGACAACATCTAATGAATGAACCAAAAGATTACATACTGTATGACATAACCCTAGTGCTGTTACCATCCACTATTCCAACTATTGCACATTGCGTTGAAACGCTCCTGTGAGTTAATACATACAGCTGAAACCGCAAAAGTTATTAAAACCAAACCTCTGCTTACCATTCATGTATGAGCATGAAATATATTGTACAATATGATCTGCGTCAAACAAGGCCACAGTTTCTCACGCGATGAGAAACCTACCTATTATTATTATTATTGCATTATAGTATTGTATCGCATTATTGTATTGATCTGCAGTGAGTCATATTCGCTGCTGTATTGGAGGGCTGAAAAGTTGTACAATATTTCCACTAGTTTGTTGTTGAACGAAACGTTATGATCTGACCAGGTTAAAGTCAAGGAAGCGACATGATTATATAAATTCTAAACGGTTGCATCAATGCTCTTTTATCACAAATAACAACATTTGACCACAGCTGAATACAAACATATTGAAAAACATGTTCTTACTGTGTACAAAATCTATCATGCTTTACTTTCAAGGAAAACAAATCGACAAATTGATAGTGTGGATATAGCAGCCCTTTGGACCTCTTACTGGCGAATTTATCCATGCGCATTGTTGTAGAGAATGTAGCTAACAGCGTTAAATCAGGCAATTTATTTAAACTCCATGCTGACCATCTATTAGTCATGGATCCAAATGAAGATAGTGCACTTGTGACCGAAGTGTTCACTATTGTACACCAGGCTTATTGTGACATGTGAAACGGAATTTGACAATTGTTTCCTATCCTGCTAACATGACGACCAGATGGTTTGATCTGAAGGTCAATATACCGGAAAGCGAACTGGTCGGATCAATACTTACACCTTAAGAGCTTTATTTTACCGATATACCACAAGAGCTACTTAGTTCGAACTTTGTTCCATCGAACTCATATGATATCTACCACAGATAGTCTGGAAGCAGAGAATGAACTACTGTTTCAGGTGATGCCATCTAATGGTTATCCGTCGCAGTACATAAAGTGTTTCACTGACACTGTGAAACCAGATCCAGTGATAACCACGAAGTAAAAGGTGTCTCATTGAAAAATGTACACACTGCAGCAAAGCTACGCTTGTCCACAAGACAAATGCTTAAGTATTCAATGAAGACACCGGTATGGAAGTGGTGCACGTCCCGCTGCTTATACTAATTCGTACGTATTTGTGGAGACAACTATCTTCGGCACACTGATCGGAATCCATGTGTCTGAATCAAAGAACACATTCCGAAGTGGCTCGGCAAACGGCCGGTTTCAGCAGGTGGATCGAGAAGCAAGGCAGCCTCAGTAATACCGAGGCGGTTGATGAGTAACGGTCACAAGGTCAGCCCGGATGAGTCCTTCACTCTTCCCATGCGCAGTCAAGGGGCTCACAGTCTCAAGTTCCTCTGGGCCAATTTCATCGATCGACAGCGCCCACCGCTCTGTGCTGAAACACAGCTGGCAGTGACACTAAGCCTATCGTGGTAGCGAGTAACGCACCAATCGGAAACAGTTGACCAACAATCAATTTGATGTGATCTTTCTTTTTTATTTGCATTTACTTGATCGATGAGAATGCACGAAATGATAGTATCATCGTACAACATCCCTCTTCTGATTATCCGTCGCTATTCATAGGGTAAGTGCTGTAGCCCTTTGATGTTTCTGGTGGGCCGGCGTTGTGGAATCTGCAAGTCAGTGAGGTCCCAATTCTATCATAGCCGCAATCTTTGAATCGCATGTTCAGCTTGAGGACCTGTGAAAGTAGAAATGTTGGGATGAAACGGATGTGTCAAAGTAATCCAAAACTCACCGTATTATCGTTAACTTTTGTATGTCCTTTTTTGATTCAGTATCGGATTGCTCCGAACAACCTGTCTTCATATAACAACACACGAGAATCCTTCTCATGAGCCTAAACCTGGTCGTCCAACTCATTGGTGTTAACCATTTGGTGTCATGAAGAGGGCACTCGGTTTAGTTGCGTTAACTTGGAGACCATTCTAGAATAATCATTCGACTAGCGTATCGAAGTGGGCCACAAAATCTTTGATGTCGTCGGCGTAGAACAGTGTGAAGGGATCAAGCTCACTAGGTAACTGTTATTTGCGCGCCATTTAGGCTGCCTTGTCGGCATCAATAACAGGTATTACTTTGTACCTAAGTGTTAGCTACAGATAAACTGAAGTAAGCCTTGGCTTCAGGTTTAAGTCGGTTTAGGGTTTCTGATTATTCGCTTTTGAAAATATGGAATTTCCGTTTGAGGCCGGAATGCCAAAAGCGCAGAGCGAGCCAAAACCGTGTGGTCTTGGCCTCACTTTAACCGACTGCGCAGCACTGGTTTGAGATCTGATGTTCGTTGCGTACTTTTGGCTCGTGTGCAGTCATTAGTTCAATATTCGTTGTCACGTGACTGCAAATTCGGCTGATCGGAGGCCACACACTGGCGAGGAAAACAAATTTCAGCGCTGGCAGCACTTAATATGTTATCGATTTGCGATGACAAATCTCAAAACAATATAAATCGTAAGCAACCTGATATTAGGTTATAGCAGATAGACATCATGCTGATTGCATATCCAATGTTTTCTTTTTTCCTTACAAAATACACCTTTCGGGGCCAATAGTTGCAGTAGATCTGTAGCCATCAGAAGATTTCTCGGTATGCCTGTGTAAAATTCTAGCTAAAATTATTGGTTTATTTTGGACTTAGGAGACCGCACGGATTGTTTAACTGGTTGCTGAGTTCGATTGCTTGAGCCGAGTATCGCCATTCTATTAATATGAATCAATTTCAGAAATCAGTTCAGAGTGAAGAATTCTTTTCTGTAAACTCTCATCGGATCCAAACGTTTACATAAGACTGATTGTGGGGAAAGCGTCAACTCGGGCTGGGATTGACTTCTGGAGTGTTTGAATGATCAAACTCGATAACTTGAGAGAGAGATAAAGATGGTGAACCAAGTACACTAAATATACATGTATACGCAATGCTCAGTAGTCCAAAGTAAGTAAGTATGTAAGATAACAGCCAAATAACTAAGTAACAATGTCTGTTGGCCAAGGTAGTAGTATCGGCCGCATGAATCGTTTTTGTACACATAATTCCGGCTTCAGATGGTGAATGTAGATAGCCTCAGCGATGGATAAAGGCTGTTTGCGGAATCCTTGGGAGAAGTGTTCAGATAGTGAGTAAATGACTTTAAGTCATTCTCTGAAGCTGTATGGCCACATTCAAGTAGGTGCAACATGATTGAGCTGTCTGAATACCTCATTTTGCCTTTGTAAAACCATGCCCGGATGTGTTCACGGATTCTCTGAGATAGGCGCCTCGTCGTGCGACCCACGTATTGTACACCACAGGAGCACAAGTACTGATACACCATCATTGAACGGGTCAACGACGGTAGTTTATCCTTCAAGGGTTTTGTAAGCAACGGTTTATTGTGAAAAACAATTCTCAGGCGGGCTGCGAAATAAGCTTTCTCAACAGCATCATTCAGGCTTCCGGATAACATATCAGCTGCAGAATCACCCTTAAAGGGTATACGTATGAAAAGCTCTTTCATAGGAGCAGTGCTCCTAGGTGGCTTTCGATTGCGTTCCTTCAAATGTTTCATGCTAAATTTATCAGGATAGCCATTTTCCCTAAGGACTCGTTGATTCTCTGTAACGCTTTTTCGACGGTATCCGGTGTACAAACATTGCGCGCCCTGAAGGCCGGAGATTTGATTAAACTCCGCTTATGCTGTAGTGGTACTGCGCTGTGGAAATTAGTGTACTGCCCAGTCCACGTGTGCTTTCTGTGTACCTTTCTGCTGCACGATCCGTCCGAGTTACGGATAACCTCTACATCCAATAAAGGTAACCGGTTTCCGAGTTGCTGTTCACAAGTGAAATTGAGATTCTGGTGTGCGTCATTGAAAGCTTTCAGCAACTGTTCCGCATGCTTTTTCAAAGTACGAAGGTGTCGTCGACAAACCTTACGTACACCTCGGTTTCACGGATGTGCGTTGCGAGTAAGCCATGTTCCAATTTCGCCATGAATATATCAGCCAGCAGCGGCCCCAAAGGAGATCCCATGGCCACTCCGTCAATCTGACGATACATTTCACCATTGAAGGTGAACTGAACATTTAACGTGCAACGAAGTAGCACCTCCTTTAGTAAATTCTCCGGAAAAGTTGCGTATATGGGCAGTTGCCGAGCGAGCTCACATACGTATTCCACGGTCTCGAGCAATGGAATGTTCGTGAACAGCGAATGGGCATCGCATGATGTCATCCTTTTGTTAACAATGTTGCTTTCAAATATCCTCTCAATGAATCCGAAGGTGTCTCTCACGCAGTAAGTACAAACCAAATTCCGTAGCGGCTGCAGCTTCGTCACCATCCACTGGGTCAACAAATGCTGAGGAGAACCCACCATGTTCATGATTGGATGCATTGGGGTGCCTTCCTTGTGAACTTTAGGCAGGCCATATAATCTCGGAAGGTGCCCACCTGAAGGCTTCAACTTTTCAAATTCGTTCTTCGTGATAAGTTTAGGTTGCGTCATTCGCCTGAGGCAGCCGGTTAGTTGTTTCTCTAACTCTCCTGTGTTGTCTTTTCCTGCCATGAGTCTCTGGAACTTACTCTCGTCACTGAGGATGTGCTGCATTTTATGGATATAATGCGCCCTAGCCATTAGCATTATGCTGGAGCCTTTGTCTGGCTTAGAGATTATTAATTCGTTGTTTAACAGTAACTCTGTAAGTGACTGAATTCGTTCCCTAGTGATAATACCATTACTAGATTCTTTGGTCTTCACGTAGTAGTGATAACTATGAACTAGGATAGATTTTAGATTCGCAACATCACTTGATGAGGTTGGAGGCAGGTCATTAGTCTGAGCAATTAGGCTTTCACACTGCACCTCTAAAGCCGCCTGATCTATTTTCTTACATGATATGCAAAACTTTGGACCTAATGACAACACGTTCACCGGCGTCTGGGTTAGTATCACACTTGAACACAAATCGCTGCAGGTTATTCGGAAATGTCAACTGAGAGACATGGCTACTAAGGGTACTAACTGATTTCTTTTGTTTCCTTACTCCCATTTTCTGTTCTGTCCCATTTTCAGTTCAACATATTTCTCAAAAGTTTGTCTCAAATCATCAGGCAGGCAAAACACTGCTGGTAACCTTTGTTAAATGAATCTCCCCAGCTCCGACATCGCCATTCTTTTTGGCGCTGGTTTCGCTTACTGTGTGCTGTGCATTTTCCGTCCCCCTTGATAGCAGCATTCAACGGTGTCGCTTTTTTATAGCTAGGCAAACAGGGAACCTTTTGCTGTTCAATAACAGTTTCCATGCAACTCGATCTGCCTTCTGGAATTGCTATCTGGGTTCCCGCTCAACTCCGTCTGTTGTGTAATTTCATGCAGTAAATGTGGCATTCGTGGGGAAAATATTTCCATTATTTCGAGTCCGCATATTAAAGAACTGACTCGCAACACACATGCTGTCCCTAGATAAACGTTTGCCGATTACAAACAGCACACTGGATGTAACGAGAGCCTAGTCAAGTGGTCAGATCTGCATTGTTTATCAAGCCCTATTTGAACTGTCTTCCAACCGTCACGTTGCGCGCCAACTCATCAAAAATGTTCCCTTATTCTCTCGGTTTCTGTGTCTCTGTAGCCAGTAACACGTGGTGATAGTAAGTTGATAACGCAAGTTTCCTCAACCATGATTCAATAAGCAGAACAAACCTAGATAGCACGAAGTTTATTAGTTAATTGCTGCACTGTATTCGATTCACGGAACATACGTTGTAAATTCCTGGGTGCATGAGGTGATTGGTTAGCTGGTGTGGGAGAGAACAACCACTCTGAACGCAATTGACCGAAACGGACAGGGGTCATCTACGCGTCTTATCTGAACAGCTGAAGCCTTCGTCTGAATCGAAATTCTGTGCTAATCATGCACGTTGTACTACTTCCAACAAGTCCTGTGCGTTCCCGTATCGATATATCTAGTTTTCGATTGTATACCGTCGCACGCACCAAGTAAAACACTGCTGTGTTCCACGAATCTGCCAGATAAAGGGCCGATAGTGAAAGGTTTTTTTAAACTTTGTGTTATGCAAGCGAGCACTGTTGCGGCTAGCCCAATCAGGATGCCCCCGAACCGAGTTACATCTCATTGGCAAGGTGAGGTGCAGAAGCTTATAGATGAGATGCTATAGAAGAATGTCGAACAACCTTCAAATTCCTTGTGCGTAACTCTAATTGTCCTGTTGAAGAGAAAGGACGGTGGCTTTCCTTTGTGTGTTGATAACCGAAAACTGAACGAAGTAACTCTAATCGACTCCCATACACTCGCAAGGATAGATGGTCTGTTATACGCACTGGGAGGATCTGTTTACTTCGACACACTTGACCTGGCCTCTGGCTGCTAGCAGGTAGAAGTGGAAGAGACCGACCGGACAGAAACTGCTTTTGTTGTACCCCCCGGTTTGTATGAGTTCCAAATCATGATATCTGGTCTGTCTAACGCTCCAGCTACTTTCCAAGGGCACATGCAAAGAAGATTATCTGGTCTGATGCCGCGTAAATGTGTTGTTTATCTGCAAGTTATTATTGTACATGAAATGATGGAAGATGAGCATTTAAACAATTTGGCGGGCTTTTTGTAGTGTCTGACGAGAGTGGAGCTAAAGCCTTAGCATTAGAAATGTCATCTTTTAAAGAAGGAAGTGACATGGAAATATTTGGGTGTTGCCCCTCCCCACACTGGCACATCATGACCGCGGTTTCCTCCTGCTTTGGACTCCTCAGGTGGAAATAGCCTGAGCTGGGGTGGAAATCAGAGCCCAGTAGTTCACGACTGACGCCCTGAGCATTATGCTACTAAGATCTGCGAACAACGCTTGGCACAGTGGAAAGCAATTCAAAGTTGCATTTAGCTGTCGTGGTGTGCCAGTGTTGGGAGGAGCAACACCCAAATATTTCCATTCCGGATACGGTCCTCGCGATCGGAATGACCGAGGTTTACCTCAAAATGAACCGAGGTCTCAATAGAGGTTGCGAGTCGCAACCCAACCACAGCGTGTTCGCTAAATGCAACTTTGAAGAAAGTGACATATTTAGGTTACACAATCTCTGGAGGTGTTATTCGAACGGACCCTCAAAACACTGGAGAGGTTAGTTCATGACCAACGCCAACCACTACGGAGCTGTTACGGAGTTTTCTTGCGTTCACGAGTTAGTAGAAATTCCCCACCTATTGCAGTGCCCATACATTCTTCGTTGGATAAGGACCGAAAGTTCGAGTGGTCCAAGAAACGCAGGGAAGCTTCAGTCTCTTGCTTGATTCTCTCTGCGTAGTCCCTCTTCTAATACTGACTAATTTAGCCCATCCCACTAGCTAATCTTGGACACTGCTGCGAATGACAATTCGATTGGAGCTGCATTATCACAACCGGGGTCCAATGATGTGGAACGAGTCGCAGTGTATTGTAGTCGGTGTCTTAGCTCAAGGGAACGTAAGCATAGCACGACCAAGTAAAATGATATTAGCGTTGGTGTATTTCCTCAAGCAAAACCGGCACTATATGTTGGGTAGAAAGTTTTAGTCCGCACGGATCTTTAATCGCCTCGATGGCTGCAAGATTTCAAAGATCCAGAAGACCAAACTGTGCATTGGCAAGAGCAGCTGCAGGAATACGACTTCGAGTGTAAATATCGCCCCGGTAAACGATATGCTAATGCGGGTGCATTCTCCCGGATTCCCTCTCGCAACCTTGGGGGTACCCTTTGTGTAATGTGCAACGCTTAGTAATCGTTAATCCTCAGTGGGCTGAGTATTGTTGGTGACAAACATCACAGGCGAACGACCCTGATACCACGTTCATCTAAGAGAGGCGTCTTCTTAGCTGCGACAAGCCAACGAGTAAAGAGATAGAAGGGAAAAGTTAGGAAGCTCGTTGCCTTTAAGCTGTGTGGGATTACATGACCACAGAAGAAGGGTTTTCAATTTCGGACCGAAGTACACCAAAAGAGTAATCGTCCCACATTCACTGGTTAAGAGAGCCCTTGGAGAGTTGCACAAGGGAATGAGACATGCAAGGACCGACAAAACGGACGAAGTGGTTCGAGGACGTTTCCGGTGGCTGCATCAATCGATAGACGTACTCAACTATTGTCAGGCCTGCGAGGAATGCAGCGCCTTTAGAACCCCCGGATTACTCGCCGTGTTCCTACGCAACCTATGACGACTGAGCATTCTTACCCGTGGACTTAATAGGCCCTTTACCTAATAAGCCGTAGGACATCGTTTTATTTTGGTCATGACTAACTAGTTCGCCTATTGGCGCAAGCTTGTACGGATAGCGCAGGCTGACATGACTATTGTGGAAACAGCTTGGGTAATTCACTGGGTTTGTCACTGGGGTGCACCAAAGCAGGTAAACTAGGACAGCGGATCGTACTTCGAGAGGTCCATGGGAATTGAAATGTGTCGCGTACTTGGGATAGACATGATTCGGACGACGGTGTACCACTGTCATGGAAACAGGCAGATGGAAAGAACAACTCGCTCTCTCATATTGCTGCTGAAAGTATTTAGAGGACCAGAATATCAGTGAGTCGGACAATGTGTTGCCCAAATGTTTGCTCGCACACAGGATTACAGTTCATGCATTGACAGGACAAACACCATACCTTACATGGACTGGAATAGAGGGATGATTACCTTCAGCTTTGAGCTTACAGATAGCTCAGCAGCTACAACCGTGGGTAATGGAGTGTGTTGGTAAGCCGTTGGATTCCATTTGGCAGTGGCACAAGTCGGCATGAGTGCATTTAAGAAATGCACACGGATATCGGAAGAAGGATGACGATTAGAAGGTCCTCGGTGTACTTTTGCAAATCGGTGAATTGGTTTGCCTGCACCAAGCCAAAACATCGGCACTGGCTGCAAGTTTTCATAAGGAGTGAACGGGCCTGTGTCAAGTAGCACATGTGCTATCTGAAGCTGTGTTTATGATAATAGTCAACCCATAACTGCCCATTTCAATCGTCTCAAACCGTTTAGACTGGACACCAAGTCGGTTAAGTTAGAGATTGCAGATCCGCTGGCAGCTGTCTCAAGGGGAGTAAAAGGACTGGCGCCAGGAGGCTAAGCAGTGACACTGGGGACGGCACTCGAAGAAGGGAGGGTGTAGTGTAGTGAGTACCGGAAACTGCGTCGGCGCGCTAATTGACTATGAACTGGTGCTTACAGCGCGCTCTCATTTACCATGCAGAAATCCGGTCCTGTGCTGTCTCGGAAGAGGGAGAGCAAGCAGAACAAGTACGTTGAATGTAATAGATGTTGGTCAATTTATATAGCGATATCTCAACTGTTGTAGTGGCTACATGTGACGTACTACACGTTCCGGTTCGATCTATAGAGTTCTTCCAAGCTTGGACATTACGGTGACTTACCGGAGTCATCTCCGAGATTGACACTGCCAATTACCCCTCTTTGAGTGCATTTAATATTTGCTTTATCTAATTGCTATTCCACTGACCGATTAAGCCCCGTCTTTTCTACGCCATGCTCTGTCTCAACTGATGCTGACTTTTGCTGTAAATTAATATCATACTCTGATGAAAATAACCATATTGATGTACACATTGCATAACGTGAGCTGTATTAGTTGGTAGCAACGGAACTCGAAAATTATACAAATGCTTGATTGTTCTAACTCCACTTATATTAAGATGCGCAAGTTTAATTTGGACCGCAACTGACTGTGAAATAAATATTGATTGATTCGGACTTGTGCTCCCAAGGTACGAGTGGACTTGCGAGTGAACTTTTCATTTTGAATACTACTTTAGTACTGGCTGCGACCAAAAGTAAAATTCCACGTAAAACACGTTCCATTACGGAAGATTACTGATCGCAAATTACATGCTCAATGAACACTTTGGTGAAGTACCGTTTATCTCAAAAGCATTTTCGCGAAGGCTTTCGCGGATTAGCTCTACACTCCTCGTTCGAAGAGCAGATTGTGCTCCGTAACTCTCTCTATACGAAGAGTTTCAAGACAAGGGCCAAATCGCATTACCTACACCAATTCATATGTGACTGCGGCGCCAGTTACATAGGCAGGACCGATAGAATATAGAGTTCCCGAATGAGCATGTACCTAAGTGGGTTCAACGTTCGAGCGTGCAGGAAACTGGCCAGATTCAAAGTGCTTGACTGCGTATGCTATCAACCTCTTCGATAGGCGGACACTTCTTGACCACAGGTCACCAGGTCGAAGTCACTTCACTGTTCACAATCCTATTACAGTACATTAATTCTCGCCTCCTCCGTTTCGCACAGGCGGTTGCAGTTAACCGGATTAAGCTGTTGCTTTGTGTTCAGAAACAATTATCGGTCAGCATTATACTGCTCTGGGGATAGGGGTTAATAACTCTGTTTCGCTTATTGTGTTGGTCTGTCTGTTTGTCTGCCCCATGCTGAGGCTGATGTTGCATTCTTGATGCTTCTTCACCGCAGTTGGGCTAAACCAACTTACATTAAACTAGGTCTTTTTAAGCTGGATAAATTTCATGCCACTTTATTTGGTTTGTTCTGCCTACCTGAATACTCGCATATTTACTGGCCACGTTGCCTACATTAATTGCGCTTATCTTCGGTATCCTTGTTGCGTTTTGTAGCATTTTAGGTAACTTGTGGACATTTCTTACTTATCGCGGATTTGTCGCTAACCAACTTATTTCATATGGTAATTCAGGGAAGAGTTATGCCACCGTATCTGTATGCATTATTGGATTTAATTTATTTCTGCATGTCGTTTAAAGTGAATGGCTGTTGCTTGATATCCCCAGTGTGGCTGCGCTTGATGTGCATGTTGACAAGGTGCCTACCTGTCTATTACCCACTACCTCATCCATACTGGCTCCAGGAGACAGTTGGTCGTTGCTGGAGGGGACGGGGTGCACGGTCCTTGCGGCCGTGCTAGGCTCGAACAGTGGTTCCATGCACTTAGTGTGGAGCGGACTACGGTCCAGCCACCGCCTTGTGTGCACTTGATTCCCAAATACAGCGTGATTGTGACAGCCTGTGAAGGAGTGGGGGCCGGCTCCGATGATGAAACGTGGCTCCCATCCACATGCCTCCCGGTCTTATTTCTTCAGGTTTACACTGGATATGGGGTGTGTGGTTGGATCTGTGGGTGGTGCAGCGCAAGCCATCCATGGTCCCTCTGTAGGCGCAGGCGTCCTGTAGCTGGTCACAGTGACAGGCAAATCCGAAACCGGATGCCGCCAACCATGTGGTCGCACCAATCATTGAACAAATGGTATTGCGCGTTATTGTTAAGGACACTGATGCGACAATACGAAATGCGTGTACTAGCTAGTCTTCGTCTTCTTACTGCGCTTTTAAACTTACTAAAGAGAACTGTCTGTTTACAAATGAAAATCGTGGATGAGGTGAATTGTTCGGAATGAGAAACAGATACAGTTGATGTTCATATGTGATAATCTGCTGGTTTATTAGATAAAATAACTGCAATACATGTAAAAAAGAGATCTTTGCTGGGGTCGTGGCCAACTAGACTCAGCTCACAATATGCCCACCTAAACTTGTCTCATTTGCTGTTTCGTCTTTAACCCGTACTCAGTCCCCAAAATGTGAAACCTAAAGCCGCGCATTTATTTTTCGGTTAAGCGCTTTTTATTGAGTTCACGCACTTCATTCTCATACTGAAAACTAATTTCCTCCACTTTGGGATTCAGCTGAAAAGGTATGTGATCCGACGATATTAGCTGGAAGAAACTAGTTGAATGCATTCAGAAAATTGTACAATTAATTTAAATTTAACTTGACAAGCTATTTTGGTGCATTGATGACGCATCGGGCCGAAAAAAGCTGTCTGATGCCTTTTACGTATAAAGAAAGTTCAGTGTAATGAATACCAGTAGGATTTTTGTTAGAAAAGTGTACTCACTTCGTTAACATTCCTTGTAGGTCACACAACTACAGGGTGTTTAATTAATTTGATCCTGAGCTAGGAGCGACTGCAATCAGGTGCTGACGTACACCTGTACGCTGAATTGATGTCCAATGGCGCAAATTGTTGGTGTAAAATTGTAGGTCACCACACACGATGCTTAAATGTAACTTGATATATATGTCGCTATTTCTCCGGGAAGTTTCCTCAAACGGAAACGGAAATTGACCAGCAAGTGGTAGAAAATTCGTGCGTAAATACAATGAAGTAATTTGCAAAACACACAGTAGGTAGAAACCAATAAGGTGACATATGGTAGCCTCCGGTGTTAAGAATGCCAGAACGGGTAGTGAAATGAGTATTCAAGTTTATTTACGGATTAAAAGTACTTTCTCACAAAATACCTAAAATCTTAGCTCGACTTGCGTAAGTTTTGATGCTCGGTAATGCGCAGTTGAAGATTTGGCTCAAGACAGCTGAGTGGTCGAAAAGGAGGTGAGTTCCCACTAGATGACTTGGTTATACGCAGCCAGATGTGTGAATGCAACCCAGTCAAGAATGGCAGTAACGCTAGAATGAAAAATGATTTGCGCAGAATATAAAATTGTGACCTTTTAAGACCAATTGAAATGGAGGTACGGCAGTGTCAGTCAAGGTCACTGGCACAAGCATGTCTTACTTGTTATTGATATGCTATTGATTTGTGGGGAATCAATGGTGAGCAATGAAGCGATGGACGAAGAGAAGTTTAAAGCCATTGCGTTTGTATCTTACTTATCATTGTGCCTATGACAATGTGATCACATGGTATATCTTCATTCAGGTTGATTTAAAGGATACGCAACCCTGCAAAATGCAATGCTATTGTTGAGTGTAAACTCTGATCAGTACTGCGGTTGTGTAGGGTAATCTCAAGAAAACCTTAGTGTTTCTCAAAGCATTATAGATTAAGGCATTCTGACTGATACCATGCATGCTGAACAGCCTCCAAATATCGCTGACTTGGATTTTTTCAATCAGTTCAACAAGTTAGTTTCGATTGTATTGCGAAACAAGCTTCCACAGTCGAAAAGAGTGAATTTCTTCATGTCCAGCATCACGCCGTAGAGTATAGTTACAATAAATTTGTTGTGACAAACGTAAAGGGCTCAAAGAACGCAACTAAATATGGAGTCCAAAAGCCCAACAAAGTCATTGTCACGATATGATACGCGATGATGGAACCATGGGACAATGGAACAATGGATTTATGCGGGTATAAAAGCTAAAGCTTGACAAATCCCGTAGGGTGATCAGTGCGAAAATCATAGAAGTGTGAAAAATTCAATGGAAACCAATTCAGTAAAATCGTTTAACAACGAGTCACTACAAGCTTGTGGACTCACCGAGTTTGAAGTGTCAAAATAATAATCCACTATAACTCCGGAGGGGATCATGAGGTATGGAGTATTTGGTTAAAAGAGTCACCGCCCCTTGAAATTCGCATGGGGCAAAGTGTTTGAGTTTGAAGCGTCAAAATATAAATATAAATCCACTGTTGAAATTTGCGTGGGGGAAAATTATTTTTAAAGTATGGATTTTGGATCTCTCAAAATTAGACTGTACTATGGGAGATAGTGCAATGAAGTGAGTGCACTATCAACTCGATTTTTGAACTCGATCAGGTTGGGTGCACTGACTACAGATTCTGGGAGAGCATTCCAGGCTTGGCAAACACGCACGGAAAAGAAATTCCGTCGACATTCCAAACGGCTGTACTGCACTGCCAGCTTCAGATGATGGCCTCTCAGATTGTTGTTGTTACTGAGCTCCAGCAGATGGCGGCAGGTATGATTGGGGTCTGTCAGAATCTGATAAGCCAAAATCAAATCTCCCCGTAGTCGTCGATATTGACCACTAAATATCCCGAGCAATCTCAGTCTGTCTTCGTAGCGTAACTGGCCTAAACCTTTCACGTTCTTCGTTGCGCGTCGTTGAGGTTTCTCTAAATCAGAGAGGTCTTTCCTCAGCCACGGCTGCCAGACTTGTATTGCATACTCCACGTGTGGTCGTATGTATGCACCTAGAAGTTGGTGAAAAACGGATGGATCGAAGCGTCCAAATGTGCGCCGGAGAAGGCCCAAATTTCGAATGCTCGCGTTCGATGCTTTCTTTGCCTGGGCTGAACAACCAAGGTCGGACTGAATCAAGACTCCTAAATCCTTTTCCTCAGCAGTTGTGTGAAGCACATGGTCACCCAGTTTATAGAAAAATGCTGATTGGTGACGTAAGTGTAATACTCTGCACTTTTCTGTGTTGAGTGGGAGTTGGTTCTGAACTGACCACGCATACACCTTATCCAGATCCTCTTGAAGTATTGCGGAGTCGTCTGGTGTATTGATCGCTCTCCAGACCTTGATGTCGTCGGCATAGAGTAGGCAGTTGGAAAGAATGAGGGCCGCTATGTCGTCAATATACATCAAAAACAATCGTGGCCCCAGTACCGATCCTTGTGGTACACCACATTCGACTTGGATTGGGTGGGACAGGGACCCACGCACTTTTACCTCTAAGCTCCGGTGGAGAAGAAAGCTTGTGATCCATCCTAGGAGCGGATCACCAATGCCGAAGCTCTGAAGTTTGCAGATCAGGATTCCATGGTCTAGTCGATCGAAGGCCTTTGAGAAATCTAGGTAGACCACGTCCACTCCTGCACCGCTGTCAATTAATTTGGTCCAACTCGATCTTGCTAGCAGCAGATTTGTGGTGCACGATCGATTCCGTCGAAAACCATGCTGTTCATGTGCAAGGAAGGCAGACTCTTCTAGATAGGCTGTTAATACGTCAGCAACAATAGCTTCCATAACCTTTGACAGGACCGGGAGAAGGGTTACAGGACGGTAGTTGGCTGGATCAGAACGGCTACCGCCCTTGTGAATTGGGGTTATGATCCCACATTTCCACATCTCGGGTACATACATCTGATCGAAGCAGCGTTGGAAGAATCGTGCCAGAGGCTCTGCTAAACTTTCTCCCATTACCGCAAGGGACTTAGGGTGAATGTTGTCGATTCCAGGAGAGCTGTGCTTACGCATACACAACAACTTCTTTAATACCATCCCCGCCGTGAAAGTTATGTGCGTAAGTTTTGGTTGTAAAACAGCTGCTGACAAAGGAACAGATGACCAAGGAATGCATTGAAAGTTCGAAGCATATTGCAGCCGCAAGGCGTTCGCCGCATCCTCCGTAGTCAGCGTCATGCCATCTGGCGTTTGAAGAGGAGGGATTCCCCGTTTCACCTTGCGCAGGTTGTTTACATGTTGGTAGAGCAGCTTATGATTCGAAACCATGCGCTCCGTCAGATGCTGCTGGTATGTCAGTTTATCCTCACGAACGAGTTGAGTGCAATGATTACGTTGAATTGCATAGGCCGTCCAGCTCTCCGTGCTCGGGTGTTCCTTATAGATACGCCAGGCCGAGTTCCTCACTGCCATACATTTCCGTGTCCTACTTCGCACAAATGAAACAGTCTTCTTCGAGTGGACAACCTTAGTTTCGGATGCCTCTTCGACGAGAGTGCTAAATTGGTTGACGAAATGTGGCCATGCGATTGTCGGTACTTCGTCTGTCAGAAAGTTCCAGTTGGCTGTCTCTGCAAGTCGAGCCAGCTCATCGTACCGTATGATAACTCGGCTTTCCCGTGTAGTATCCGCAGGGTATTCTGCGTAGCATATATAATCGAAGAGTAAAACTGCATGATCGCTGCAACCCAAAGGAGCGTCGATGATTACTTTCTCGACCATGAGTTCTTCGTTGGTAAATATCCGGTCCAGGATGGACGGCCTTTCTGCTGCTCTGAATCTGGTGGGATTGTCGATATGGCCATAAAGCGGAAAACTGGAGACAAGGTCTTGTAGATCCGCTTTGAACTGTTCCGTAGGTGTTGCTTGGGCATCCAGAGCGTGGATATTGAAGTCACCAGCGATAAGAATATGGCTGTATCTCCTGCTGATCACAAGCCTCAGCGCAGACGCGAGATTGAAGTCCATCTCGGGTGTAGAGGATGGAGGTCGATAAACGACCGCCACCAGACAGACGTCGTTGCCTGTTAAACGCAGCCGACACCAAAGAGTATCCTGCACGTTACTGTACACGTCTTCTATGGGCTCACATTGGAGGTCACTGCGGTAGTACAGAGCCACCCCGCCCCCTTTACTGGATCGATCGCGCCGAACGACGGACATGCCTGGTAGCTCGACCTCCGTGTCTGTGATATCCGGGCGCAACCACGTCTCCGTTATAGCGACGAGGTCACACGATTTGGACCTTTGACGTAGTCGCAGTTCGGGTAGTTTGTTAAGTAGACTTTGAGCGTTAGTGTACATACAGGACAGCTGCTTGAGCACCAAAAGAGCTTGTGGAGGATTACACGAAGTTGGATTTAAGCCGGCCGATGAAAGGCCGGCACCTGATCGTTTTTGCGCAGTTTATCGATGAACATTTTGCACGGGCCTGCAGCCCGCCTAACGTCGTTCCTGCACACGCAGAACGCTCTTCAATAGCGTCGTTTTCAGTGGTTGATAATCTTGATGCAGTGTCTTCGGCTCCGTTTATTTTATCACATTGAGCCACAGATGGTGTCACATCCTCCGGTGGCTTCGATTCAATAAATGGTACCTTAAATCGTAGTTCCGATGGCAGTGCATTGTGCATTTTATGCCAGTTACGCATTAAGTTCGCCGCCATCTGCTGGGACTGAACCACAAGTTTCAGTATCCTTGGACCATTACCTTTGTAATGAGGTGAAACGGGCAGTCTAGAAATCGACTGAAGGATGACGTCGCCTGCAGATAGAGTTTCACGGATGTACCGCCATTCTTCCAGATCGTGAGCATGAGCCTCCTCGTCCCTAGCTGTTGGTAGCTCGGGCACACCATGAACTAAAATGGTTTTTCGCCAGCTGGCCGTGTTGCGATCGTCTAAATTGTTTTTTCTCGCTGACGTTCGCTCCATGGAACATCCGGAAAGATGCGGATCTTACTGTCTTCACCTCGGAGGTGATATGCCGATAAGAGCACCGCCTCTACATCGTCAGTGGATGCCAGTGTTATCCGCAGAATTCTGGGCTCACCATAGTGAACGGAGTTTGGATGTCTCGTCACACGCGTGATGTTAGTCGGCTTGACCCTAGCACCTATGCGATCGCAAATGAGATTCCACTGGTTCAGATCGTCCTGTTGCTTACCTCTCAGAGAATTTGCTTTGGATTCAGGAACGTTGGTGCATATGAGTGTTAGAGCACCGTAGTTCCTCCTGGTGTTCGGTAATGTGGGAGACGTCGTGATGGATGGACTAAAACAAGTCTCTGAATTTCGTGCTTGGTCTTTTACACATGTCGCAGATATTGTGCTTAAAGTCTTGTTTACAGTGTCTCTAGCAATAGTCGCTGCGTAAGTTGATTGGCCTTTAGAGATACTCAGACTTTGTTGGTCAGTCGGAAGTCTGGTTCTTACCGAGGCTTTGGATAAGGGCGGAATGGCTGAGGAACTGAGGATGTTTTGTTCGTACGTGATGCCTGATTGGTTCGGGGTTCCCAAGATATTCGCCGCTGTGATTTCGCGAGAACGTCTGGCTCTTTTCTTCGGTTTAGTGGCGGTGAGTACGGGAGATGGTGGAGATACAAACCTTGCTATAATAGCCTCTAAGGAAATAATTCTTTCATTTAGGCGTAATTCTACTTCTGCAATCCGACGGTCGTAATCTTTCGACAAAGCAATTACGCATTTTACTATGGGAACCGTTGTGCAATTAAGACAGAACGAAACAGACTCGGACAGATTGTTGTGCTTGTTAGCCTCAGTAATCGGACTATGATTAACGGAACACAACGCACAATGCTGGCCCGATTCCACTGTCTGGGCAAGTGACTCAGCTCCACTTGTAACTTCTCCCCTTGTTACATTGGTCATGGTCGGCTGCAGCGAAGTGGCACGGCCCGGTTCACGGGCTAGTTTGGTGTCGTGCGTGGTAGGTGTGCTTCGCCGTCTTGTCCGCTTGTGGTCGGAGGACACGTTGATCGACTTACGCGTGATGGGCCTGTGCGTCATGCGGTCACGTTTGAATAGGCCGTGTAGGACGTGCTTGGGTCGTCTGAGTGATTGAATTGATCTGGCCGAGATGCGATGGCGATCGTGAAGTTTGCTGGGCGCTTGAGTGCGCAAGTTAAAAATGAATTTCTTCTGTAACTGTTATGCACAGTGGTGCTGTGAAGCGACTGAAGGCTTGTTAGCAAGCGGAAAAATTTCTCTATCGAATGATGTAAAAATCTGAAGGGTTGTAAAAAAATCCACGAAAAGCTGCAGACTGGAGAGGTTTTGCGTGTGGATTCCCCGGCAAACTCCGCGAAAAACACAGACACAAACTAGAGGTTGAAGCGATGGGAATAATCCGGGTGGAATGGATCCACCGTGTAGAGAAGATGATTCCGAGTAGAATGAATGCACGCTAGATGCTATGCAGTGAAATGGTGATGAATGGTCCACAAAAAGGCGAGAGCCGCGAGGATACGTCCAATCTAGTCACACGAATACAAAGAGAAGCAAGCAGATCCCGGATCGGCAGAGAATGGAAGAGATGTCTTAAATTAGAGATGAAAAAGAGGAGGGGGCAAAGAGAGTTTGGTGGGTCCTAAAGTGGATTTGCCCTATTGGTCGGACAACAGCATGTGGCGGACCATACAATTTCCCGGCCAATTTGTCCTCTTGGGCAACAGAAATAATCTGAGGGGGCATTCAACATGAGCCTACTCCTATTTCAGTGGTCAGGCCAGGTGTCAACTCGTCCTATTGCTCTATCATCGCCACATACTAAGTACGTCCATTCGGCCTTGCATGTGCTCCCCGGTCGCCATATGGAATTCGGATGCACTGGTGCGACAAAACTGTCCAGGACCAACTGGATAGGCAAGTCCACGGACTTTGGTATCCTATGGCAACAACCGGCATTATGCACTGGAGACACTGATAAGTGTCGCGAAATATCGGTTCATCCTCCATCGTCAAACGTATTGTGTAAGGAGGATAGTTTTGAGTGTCACACGGTTCAAGTGCACGAATTTAAGTTCACTGTCTAAATTTTTAGGATGTTATCTTCATGTTGCTCTACCCTGGTTTGACGTGTCGATGAGGAGATATTCGTCGGACGGGAATCTTCTGCACTACACAAGCGTTAGTTGGCCTACCTTACCGCTTTTCCGACAGAAGCTTTCTTTGTGTCGGCAATCGGAAGCTTGAGAGAGCCGCAAACCGCAACGATAACACACGAATTGTTTCCGATGTTCACTAACGTTTGGGTTAGGGACCGCGTGCACATCATCAACTACTGCACGATCAATGAAATCGCGTTATTGGTGTGGAATGTACTCTAGTTGGCGAATATTGAGATAAACCTTTTCCCATGTGGCGGCCGACTCATCCAAGGATTGCAAATTGTTATAGTATTTTCGACCGATATTCCTGCGGTTAGACATTGAATTTTCATTTGCTCGGTAATTTTCTTAAGTGGAATATCATTATATTTACAATCAGAAATAGATTGATGAATAGTTGCAATAAAATCATTGACACTTTCGTTCGGCTTCTGGACTAGCTTCGAAAAGCAGTATCAAGCAGCGTAAAAATTTGTTTCAACCCCCATAAGTCTCCAAAGCAGAACTGAGGGTGGGATAGTTTTCCAGCTGCAAGGCATCGCATTGCTGTTGATCTTCATCGCCAAGCATTTGTCTACATAGTGTGATTTTGCAAGACTCAGATAGGCATACGATAGGATTCAGTACAGGAAGTAATTCCGTGTACTTAGTTAATGAATTCCCCCATCTTATCCAGCTCGAAAATGTTCACCAGGTGACCAAAAGATAGGTGGTATATTCAACTTTGGGTTCGTCATTTTCGTCGCCACTAAAACGTAGTACCGCTAAGCATGTAACGCACGCTTCCGGGACAGGTAATCTCAACAAGCAGAACACATCTGAAAAGCAGCAGGCCTATCAACCAGTTGAGGAAGATATAGGACTCGCGGAACTCACGTTGAGAGCCGAGGTCGTGTGTCAGCTGCTTGACTGGCTGGTGTGAGTGCTGACCGATCCGTGCGGCTGAAGTAAACGGATCGAAGTCATTCGCGTACGTGGCACTAAGTCTTCGAGAAATACAAAGAACTGATGGTCTTTCTTGACCTAAAACAACGCCGATACCATTTGGAGAGGCATCCGTTATAACAGAACGAATTTTAGGCGAAAAAGGCCGAAGAACACAGTGAGACTGCAGTGAGCTCAGTTGCTTCCGCCGCGCTGACCACATACTACTTTTGGAGTTTAGTAACCAGAAGCATAGTGTTGAAGGAATATTGTGTATTTCCGTAAGATTATCGTCATGTATGCCAATTCATGAAAGTTTATCGGTGCTTTCATGTCAAACAGTGGTTTAAAACTATCAGTATCGGGGACGAATCCAGTAAATGTAACGTGGTAGCCTTGACAACTGATTTCTTCACCACAAATTACACACTTCTTCGGAGCCACATTAACGTTAACGTTTTTAACGCGCTTCAGTGGTGCTAACAGATACGAAACATGAGTATATTTGCCAGCAGCATGTTCTTTCATATCCTCTTAATGGACTTGGATTTTATTTTTAGATATCTTTGCAAACGAATTAGCAACATGCTGCAAAATCGCCAGCGAAACAGTAAGCCCCAAAGAAAAAAACAATAACGACAGCGACAAAAAGACATATTGATGGTAGTTAGGTCACTGGATGACTCACCATGCTGTACCTGTAAGTAGCCATTCTTTGAGTCCTGTTTCGATAAAATCCGAACCATGTTAGCGGGAGTAGCTTTAGGTTTTTCCGTGGTGCAGCTACGTAAACACGGTTTTGCTTTAAAGGTTTTCCTGCAGTCATCAGAGACTCCGGGTGTCTAACCATCTGAGCTTAGTGGCGTGATAATGAATGTTGCCCATCGGAATCTCTGCACTAGTATAACTACTCATTTCTGTCACAAAGAGATTAAAACCTTCCGGACTGGCTGCATTAGACGGTCGGATTTCCGGAGTGAGTATGCGACATATCAAGTACATGTCACTTCGATGGCGACGATGATGTACTGAAAGGATTCCCAGCTAAAGTAGTCTTTCCGAGTACGAAACGTCCAGTAGCGCACGAAGCATTTTGGTTCTAACCCTCAACACTCTCTCCACTGACATCCTGTGCCTGATTAAGCAAAGTGGACAAGCCTAGATGCAGTATCCCGAGTGTGGTTCAACAAAGGCCGATGCATCTTCGCCACGAATCAGCTAATTGTTGTGTGCAACAAGGACAGACTGCCTAAGCTGACCTCTTCTTACGTTATCTACCGATTTGAGTGCACTTTTGGGGCAACATACATTGGTCGGACGGTTCGTCAACTGTCACGTCGCATTAAGGAACATAGCCCTAAATGGTTGTTGAACGGGGGCACCGGAGTGCTTACAAGCGATATTTTGTCTCATCTGTTCGAATCAGGTCACCAGATTAACCTCCCGAATGACTTTACTGTGATTTATCAGGTTCCAATGAGCAAATCGAAAGGTACGCGGTTAAGGATGCTCGCCACTGCAGTGGTCATTGCGATCTGCATATTCCAACCCCCGCTGTGCTCGCAGAAAAAGTTTGTTCAATCTCTATATCTGCCCTGGCCGAACAGCCATCAGCCTAGCCGTCACCCTGACATCGGCTCAGGCATTGTGATTACGTAACCCTCAATCGATCTGTGTGCATGAGACAGCGGCGAACTATTCGCTGTCTAACCATTGACCGAGTCAGTTCAGACCAATCCCCCGAACCAATCGCTATCCGAGTTTTGGTGGACCCACCATAGACTTATGTAGAATAGCGGCGATATTCGCTTACCAAAAGTAGAGATTCAGAAATCCATTGGTTGGGAGTTTGATAAGAAACCATTTGCTTGCGTTTTGTATCTACCTGGCTAATAAGGTATAAAATGAAATTAAAATGAAAACGCTTCGTCAAGTTATCTTGCAAATGACGTCAGATGGGGGTAAAAATGACATAAAGTAGGTGAGCGTTCCAAGAATGACACACTCGGAGGGAAAAAGCGGCTATATTGCATTGGCAGTTTCAGCGGTAGACCTCTTAAATTAGTGTTGTTGTTCAATTCTAACAGCGGGCTGCTGGGTTTGGGTTCTTCAGAATCTGACGCACCATTATGAGATCCGTTCCGCGAAAGCGCAAGTCGACTGCTTCACATCGTTATAAGCTTCAGTCTAAGCTGATAGGCAGATGAAAGAGGCCTCTAACATTCTTGGTTCTCCTTCTTTGAGGAGTCCTGAGACCGAAGATCTTATTGCTACCACGGCTTCCACTCCTGGATAGCATTTTTCTCGTGGGGTCGCATGTAGGTGTTAAGCATTTTGGGGAAGCTTGAGGGTTCAAACCGATCGAACGCTCTGCGAAGAAGGCCGAAGTGTTGAGTGTCGGTTCTCGTTGTCTTCTCTTCTTGTTTTGAGCATCTGAGAGCTTGCTGTACCAGTACACCCTGGTAACGCTCCTGAGAGGCCTTCTGCATGGAGTGGTCTCCAAGCTTGTAAACCTGAACCGACTGATGACGCAGACGGATCAACTTGAACCTAGCTGGGTTCAACTAAAGCATGTTGCTGGTTGCCAATTTGTAAATACAATCTAGATCAAGTTGGAGTAGATAGTTATCTAACTTATAATTAAACCCCCGCCATATCTTGCCATTATCATCGAAAAGCAGGAACTTGGAGATAACTCTTACCAGCTCGTTGATAAATGCCAGGAATATGCGCGGTCTCCCCACCGACCTCTGTGGGACACCACATTCCGCCCCAATCTGGTTAGAGAGTGACCCCCTAACAAATACTAAAATCTTCCGTTGGTGAAGAAAGTTGACAATGCAACCGAAAACAGGATCTCAAATTCTGTAGCTCTGTAGCCTGTGAAGTCGGGTGTGGTGATCCAGGAGGTTGAAAGTTTTGGAGAAGTCCAGACAGATGAGGTTAACTCTGAGCTCATCATCAGCCACCTTCGACCAACTACCTGGTGCCATTAGCAGGTTGGTGGCGTATGACCCGTGTTGACGGAAGTCATGCCGCTCCGCTGCCAAGATGTATATTCCCAGGTAGTCCATTACAGCTTCAGCGACCACCGCTACCATCAGCTTCGCGAGCACAGGGAGGATGGTCATTGGACCTTAGTTTGCAGGATCTGAACGCCTACCGCCTTCAGTGGTTTTCGGCGGATGTTGTCTGCTCCCGGATAGCTATGATCGCGCAGTACAAGTAGCTCCCTTAACACGATGGCTGGATTAAAAATTACATGTGCAACTCATAAAGTCGGTAATGTGCTTGACGTTTTCGGGCAGGTAAATGTTGTAACATCGAAAATTGGGCTTATTGTAGCTACAACACATTGGTTGCTTCTTCGGCACTTTGTACTCTACCGACTATCGCGAAAAATGGAGGGATACCATGCATTAAGTTACGAAAACTGCTGACTTGCCTATACAGTAGCTTGTTGTTTGCCAGAAAATTTTCGGCTAGCCACTGTCGATAAGTTAGTTTGTCCCTACTGACAGTGCAATGGTTGCGATGGGTCAGGCAATCGCCTCAAGTTTCTGAGTCGGGGTCAACCTTGTAGGCACGCCATTTTGCATGACTTATCGCGATGCATTTTGGAGTCCTACTCATTAGAATCAAAGGCATTTTTGCGGGACGAAGGGGCTTGGTTTCTGATGCTGTGTTGATCATGTCACTCAGACTTTCAGTGAACTCTGTCCAAAGGTTGTCAATGGGACAGTTGTTCAAGGATCCTCAAGCGTTTGCCTCGACGAGTGCGTTTAAGACGTGGTAGCGTGTGATTGTGTGAGTTAGTTCCATGTTCAAAAGGATACTATACATGACAAACATAGTTAAACGTTAGTACTACATGGTCGATTAGAACTAATGGATTCCCTAACAAAAACGTTTGCACCCTTGAGCTCTTCATTCTTGAACACTGGGTCCTATTTGGACGGTTCGTTTGCTGTCCTGAATCTAGTGGGTGCGGTGGAATGGTTGTATAAGGGAATATTAGCGCTTAGTTCATGTAATTCTGTTTTGAACTGTTCATTGGGTGATGCTAATCCTTCCGGATCGGGTACGTTAAAGTCCCCGGAGATGAGAATCTGACTGTACCTAGTGCATGTATCAAGCTGGATTCCATTTCCGGAGTGGACGTTGTTGGCAGTGAACGACAGTTACGAGACATGCGTCGTTGTGTCATAGTCAGAGTCGACACCAGACTCATTTGGTAACATGAATTTCCAGATCATCGACTATGGCACATTGCAGGTCGCTGCCGTAGTATAAAAGGACCCAACCTCCTCTGCTTGGGCTGGGGTTCCGGATGAGTGACACTCCTGCCATCTCAACCACAGCAACAACCCTTTCTTGACGCATCCGAGTTTGGGTAATAGCAATTAGCTTCAAGGCATTCGCAGCCTGACGTAGTTGAAGTTCGGTTAGTTTACTATGGAGCCCTTGGAGGTTAGTGTACATACATGAAAGTTTCCCAGATTTAAGCAATGATTCGGAAGTTGTGAAGTTGCGTGAAGTTTCTCCAACCAGTGAGTGACCCGCTACAAATCGCTTTTTCGGTGTATACCTGGTGAACGGTTCGACGTCTTATTCATCGTCTGCGTAGTTAGTCCCGTATCTAATCGTCTACGTACAGCGCTAGGTGTCTGATAAATATCATCTTCGACCGATTGTATGGGCTCATTAGACCCGGCCCCACCGAATCAGGCTAGCATTCACGTGCAACAATTAAATTAGTCGTGCTGGACTGATCCTTGCGAAAACCGTGTTAAAATGGACTGGGCAGATCAAACGCCCCCAGATGGTATTCAAGCACCTCCCTAAGTAATTTCGCCAAAAACTCGACCAGTTCGGTCGGCAACATAACCGGTATGTAAGTGGTAGGAAGCTGCTTGTCGCCCATTTTAAAAGTCAGGAAGATGATAGTCTCCTTCCAAACCTTAGGCAAAAGCAGCTGTGAAGTGATATCTGAAAGAAAGGATTAATTAAGCCACTTAGTTTACTAGCCAGTTCGTACAAAAGTTTTTGACGGATGTTATCTCTCCAAGGGGCCTCAGTGGGAATTAGCATCTGAAGAAGATGCAGAAACTTCGCCTCTGAAATTAAGAGATCAGTTAAACTGGAATCCACTAAGACTCACCGTCAAACTAAGGTAGAGTATCTGCTCCTACCGAGCAAAAGTCTGAACGTATTGCGCACTGACTAGACAGGTTTCCTCATGATCAGTCTTGGCAGTGACACCGTCACTGCCCTATAACACTTGGATAGATCGGTCAACGCCCGTTGATATAGGGGAAAGAACTATTATGCTTGGTTGAGGTTTTGTTCGCCAGCTTAATCCCGTAAGAATGTCTAGCAGCTCGTAGTTGACCCTTGAAACCATTTCGAGCTTCGCGACAAACTCGAAAAGTACATACCGAGAGAGTTGACTGACAGCGCACCAGCATCTCATGCGTCGTTTCATTACCTGATACGTAGCTGAGTCTAACCACGGGGGCTTTGCTTTAGAAAGCATTTTCACAGAAAGGGAATGTACGGTGGATATATCAGAGAGGAAGGACTTAAGCGTATCACAAGCCATACTTATATCACCGTACGGTATGGTATTATATGAAGATCTTACTGCCTTGGCTTTACTGGACTGAATTTCGCATGCTACGTGTTGTGGTCCATAATGACAACACAACGGAGAGACACACACATGGTCACTGGCTCCTATTGGGGGGGCGTACACCACGTCTCCCACAAAGTCAACCAAGATCGCAAATCATATGTCCAACTGGGAGAAAGCACAACCCTCTATGAAACTGGTGGGTCGATCGACAAGCAAATGCAAGGGTATTTTTAACGTCAAGTCGACAAGCGCAACAGCCAACACGCCTGTCACTACCTCACATAATAGGTTATACCACTTTACTTCAGGGAACTTGAAGTCCGTCATCACCAAGCATCAGTTTGTTGAGTGAGCGCGGATCAAGTCAATGAAGCTCTTTGAAGCGTTCTCAGGACTCCCATATGTAAAATGTCGGTCCTTCAGGGACAAAACGTATATTCTGCAAACAAAGGGACCAGGCGAAAACGCAGGCAGAGTGCGAATGAAACATATCGGTATATACAGCTAGTTGGATCCATAATTAACGACCTTTGTGAATGCATGACATTTTTCCTTTGATTCAGTCAAACAAACTCACTCCAATGCTTCCAACCGTTGGCCAATCAGCGTGCATGCGAGAAACGTGTGAACGTCCAATCAGCTGCCGCCTTTCCTTGCGGCAGCCTAACGGCTTCCTTGCTGGGCTGGCACCGCGCGTTCGTTCGAGTGTATACTCCCATCACATCCACCCTTTTTTCATGTTCTTGCTGCTGTACTTCGCTAAATAGTCCATACACTTTACCACTCCGCGTCCTCTTTGTTGGATCTGCCGATGTCGCCTCATTGCCGCACGCAGTATAACGCTCTCTCCCTGATTCATGCTGTCGCCTCGGACATCTCCTCAGCTGTACTCGGTTTCTGCTCAGCTTCTTCCCTCCAACATTTACTTCGTATGACCTTTCACCGACTTTCGCCGCCATGACTCCTTTTCTCCACCGCTCCTGTCCATCGTGAATTGGTTCAACCCATACTTCTTCCCCCACTGTCAGCTCAGGTAATTCCCGTGCGCCGTTGTCGTAGTACCGTTTCTGAGTAGCCATTCGCCGTTTCAAACTGTGCTGTGCTTTCTCAAGTTGTGGCGTGACAGGGCGCAGAAGTGTTGCGGATGCAGGCATCACAGTTCTGGTCCTTCGACTGTATGGGCGCTGCACTGGGCTCAGGCCCATATCCGTTGAAGGAGTGTTGCGACTCTCCAGTAGCATGAGGTAGGGGTTCTCCCGAGTATATCTAGACTTCGCTAATAGTCGCTTGGCTTGCTTCACTGCCAACTCTGCCTTCCCATTTGCTTGACTGTGATAGGGACTGGTTTACCGGTGTGCGAATTCCCCTTTGGTTGCGAAAGCCTGGAATGCCCTGCTGCTGAACTGGGGACCGTTGTCCGAGACTAGCTCCTCCGGTACCCCGTGCCGTGCGAATTGACATCTGAGTTTGTTGATTACTGCCTCCGTGGTTGTGGTGGTGAGTAAATCGATTTCAAAGTAATCACTATAGTAGTCCACCGTGAGTAAGTAATCCTTTCCGTTGTCCCAGAATAGATCCACTGCTACCTTTTGCCACGGTCGATCCGGAACATCATGCAGCATCATCGGTTCCTTCGTTTGCCGAATGTCGTGTGAACGGCACGCCTCACAGTTAGACACATGATCCTTGATCTGACCTGTCATTCCTGGCCAGAACATCAGTTCTCGTACTCGATTAATGGTGTAATTTGCACCCAGGTTGGCGCGATGGACATGCTCCAGCATCTCCTTTCGGAGAGAAGAAGGGATTAGGATTCAACTTCCCTTGAACAACAGACCGTCACAGACAGTGAGTTCGTCCCGAAAATTGAAGAAGGGTGTTAATTCCTTCGGGAGCTGCTTCTTTGTTTCTGGCCACGCATTGAGGATAACGTCTCGCAAAGCTGCAAAAGTCTGGTCTTCCTCCGTGAAACGCCTTATGTCTTTCAAACGGTTTTCTGTCACTGCCAGATGCTGCACCATGCTAACTGTCTCGATCTCTTCTAGATGATGTTCGGCCTCTGGCGGATATGCTCTCGACAGGGTGTCCGCGATGAACATCTGTGTGCCAGGTGTGTACACAATGTCAATGTCATACTTCTGGAGCCGGATAAGCATACGCTGCAGACGGCGAGGAACTTTATTCAGTGGTTTAGTGGCTATCGACACCAGCGGCTTATGATCAGTGTACACGATTGTCTTTCTTCCAAAAGTATAATCATTGAAACGCTCCATGGCATAGACCACTGGCAGCATCTCTTTCTCGATATGTGCGTACCGCTTCTCGGACTCTGTGAGTGCTCGACTGCGAAAATCCAAAGGTCTTCCGTTCTGCAACAGAACAGCACCTATTCCACTCTGGCTACTATCACACTGTACCTCCAATGCTTGTGCTGGATCGTAATATCCGAGTACGGGCGCATTACTGATAAGGTTCTTAATGGTTGCGAAAGCCAAATCCTGTTCCTTTCCCCAGCTTCAATTTACTCCTTTGTGAGTTAACTGCCTAATCGGAGTCATGACATCAGCGAGTCCTGGTAGGAACCGGCTTAAATAATTCACCATACCGTTTAGGCGATGGACTGCCTTCACATCGTTAGGGGACGGCATCTCTTGTATCGCGTTAATCTTCCCTGGGTCAACCCTGATTCCGTCGGATGTTAACACATGCCCATGAAAAATCACCTCCTCTTTCCGCAGCTCTACTTTCTCGCGTTTTAGATTGATGTTCCTTTGCACGCAACGCCTCAGGAACCGGTGTAGCTTGGTGTCATGCTTTTCTTCGGTAGAACCGTAAATCAGAACGTCATCTGCCACACAGGTTACGCCATCTAAATCATCTATTGCTTGAACCAAACGATTTTGGAAAATTTCGCTAGACACCTTCAGGCCAAACGGTAATCGCAGTCAACGATAACGTCCGAACGGTGTAGCAAATGTGGTGAAGGAACTGGATTCGTCGTCTAGAACAACGTGCGAGAATGCGTAAGAAAGGTCTACTTTCGTGAAAAACTTAGCTTTTGTCAAACGTGGTAAAACATCTTCTAACATCGGTACCGCATAATGTTCTCTACGCAGGGCCTCATTCAGTGGCTTCGGGTCTATACATACGCGTAGTTCGCCATTTTCTTCGTGATGATTGCGACCTGGCTAACCCAGTCTGTTGGCTCATCAACCTTTGCAATCACACCCTGCATAGTCAGCTTGTTCAATTCCGCGGAAAATCGGTCACGTAGCGCAAATGGGACTCTCCTAGGAGGTAACGCAATCGGGCGTACCAAAGGATCTAACGACAGGTGAGCGGTACCCTCAAATTCCCCTAAACCCGGGCTAAACACAGACGGATAAAGGTCACTAACATCGGCTTCACTCTGACAAGCGTACACAAAACGATCATGGTTAAAAATGACAAAGCCAAGAGATAAAATCGAATCAATGCCGAGAATCGGCGTGAGATCCTCATCCATGATCACGAACTGCAGACGATGCGAAACGCCGTCTCTCGGATTGACCACTTCAATTGTCGCTGAGCCCTTTGGCTTGAGTCTGGAACCATTCCACATGCGCAAATAATCTTGATCCGATTGAATTTGCACGCCGCGGCAGTGCTCTCTGGGCAAATCATTGATCGTCGCGCCTGTGTCTAACTGGAATCGCACAGACCGTCCCTCGATCAGGAGACTTGCATAGACACACTTCTGCGACGCTTTCCGAGACATGTTACCAATCGATTGTTCGGCGTCTTCTGTTGATTTGTCTGGAACGAGTGCACTGCCAGCAGCGAGCGAGATGGTTGCGCTTCCCACATTTGGCAAATGCGGCCCCACGCCGGACACTGTTCGCGGTTCCTCGGATGTCGTGTTGCACAGAAGTTGCAGGGCACCTGTCGCGCGGTCGTGGTTCTCGTAGTTTTGCTCCTGGAAACGGCGCACAACTCTGAATCACCTGTGATTGTCATCTGCTGGAACTGATAGGCAGTGGAGAACTCACTGTTACAGATGTCGATACATTGCTGCAGAGATAGGTTGCGCTTTCGTAATAGTCGCTTCGTCAAACCATCGTCATTGATCCCAAGAACAATGCGGTCCGGTATGAGACTGTCCGCCATGCATTTACAGAAACTGCAGGATCGGGCCGAAATCTTTAGCTCAGTGACGTACGTGTCAACGGCTTCACCTGGCCGCCTGTTCCAACAAAAGAAGAGGTAGCGTTGAAACGTCTCGTTTGTTTGGCCTTCGCAGTATTCACTGAACTTCTCAAGAACTGTCTCCAGATTGTTGGCATCTTCGCTCTTGTCGTAACACAATGTTTCTAGCATGCGGCGCGCATCATCTCCTGCTGCGTGTCTAAACATGGCCAAGCGGTACGCCATCGGTTGTTTATCCAGACGCGATAAAGTGCAGAAATCCATCCATATGCTCTTCCACAAACGCCAGTTGCTTGCCAAACTGCGTTCATTCATGTTGAGCGGGGCAGCCGTTTGAATAGCCGGTGCAGCTCCAATCATCGTCTGGGTAGTACTAATGTTCTTCTCCTTTTCTGACACCATGTAAAAAGTCGGTCCTTCAGGGACAAAACGTATATTCTGCAAACAAAGGGACCAGGCGAAAACGCAGGCAGAGTGCGAGTGAAACATATCGGTATATACAGCTAGTTGGATTCATAATTAACGACCTTTGTGAATGCATGACATTTTTCCTTTGATTCAGTCAAACAAACTCACTCCAATGCGTCCAGCTGTTGGCCAATCAGCGTGCATGCGAGAAACGTGTGAACGTCCAATCAGCTGCCGCCTTTCCTTGCGGCAGCCTAACGGCTTCCTTGCTGCGCTGGCACCGCGCGTTCGTTCGAGTGTCTACTCCCATCACACCATACAGCTACGCAAATTTTACTTGCGTTGACACAGTACGGGACTCAACTGAAAGAGATGCAATTCAATCAGCTGAGTTAAAACGGTGTGTTATTGATATGTTCTATACAGAGCTGATCGAAAGAGCAACTCCATCCCGCGGCGGTCCGATCTGAATAGCCCGGGATGCATACTTCTGTTCCTATGAGTTGTAAAAACAACCATCGTGAAGTGAACGGGAGTGGATCAGGATGGGAGCTCTCTATTATAGCGCGAACTTCATACATCTTGTTTCGTGGGCTACGCAGATTACCGAGTACTAAGTGAAAGCGTCTGATATGGAGATACACAGGCGGTGAGCTACCAGAATGGGTTACGGTAGGACAAAAGTGGACCACTGGCTCAGCACCCGATAAACCACCCGGTTCTCAACGTGCTTTAAGGTTGTTGCTGGTTTTCTTGAGCTTTATGCTAATCGCTAAAGATAAGTCCGGCTGTTTACACGCATACATCCCAAAACCCCTTAGTTTAAATGCAAAATGCAAAACAGCTTAGCGCTCCTCTGATGTAGACAGGATCATGCGCAGTAAAAGGGCCTACTATTTGTATTGTCATCCGATGTTTTCTCAAGCTTGCTAAGTTTTATAACCGTAACCCATAGAATCCAGGGGGAAAGTAGTTCAGAAACCCAATTTTTCTACCAACGCAGGCCATCAAGCATGCAATCTTTAGGAAGAGCAGCAGGAGGCTCAGCGATATTCATAACGATAGCGCTGCTGTCCACAAATGCATCGCTACAACGAGCGGTGTTTACTACCCGCGTCCCGCTAACAGTAGTCGGCGCAGCCCCGCTTCATACCCAACTGTAAAGGAACCGTAGCTCTATACGATGAAGATTTTGCCTGTGGGGTGGTAGAACCGACTGCTCGTGGTGCTGGGAATGGCGTATCAACAGAACCAAGCTTTATCTTTTTGTGTAAGTTTGGCTGACCAAGCCGATTTCTTTATCTTTCCTCGATGCTGGTTAGCAGTTACAGGGGCCTGTAGATCTTCTCCACTAACGGCGGAGTTCAATATACTATTAGGATATTTAATCCTACCAAAAGCCCTCTCAAATATTGGTGACTGAGTCGAAGCCGTAGTATGTACGTACACAGTGGACGCTCTGTTGTTCTATAAACCGTCCTACCTTCAAGGCTTTCGACGATTTGGTTAACATTCCCCTTTAAAGAACTAAACTTTTATGGAAGACTAACTAATGGAACCAACAACTGCACATATCGAATTACTTTCCAACTGAAGTGTCAGCAACTGGTTCAGACCAACCTGATTTACCTCATAGAGCTGTCAAATGGAGTAAACTTTCCGAGGACGACTTGAACTTGATATTTTTACTATCACAAAAAGAGAAAATAGGCTTGAGAAGGAACAAGGGAAGCGCGAGCCGGTATGTGCTAGCCAACAATACAATCCACGAGAGTACCAATCGGAAAAAACCCGGGGTGACCTATTTGCACAGATATGGGACCCCCAAACCAGGACAAGTATCCACGAAGACAAAACTTGGCTTCACTGTTGGTTAACCTCGCAATGTTGTGTCACTGTTTGAGCCATGTGAAACTTTTCAGGGATAAAGAGATCGGTCAGATGCACTCGGTTGCATAGCAACACAACATGTGACTCAATAGATGGGATAGCCAAGAAATTCAAATTTATTTGCAGCGACCTTTTCAAACACAGAGTTCAAGCAACTGCTTGGTGGAAAACGACGAACAGCCAAGCAAAAGGTTCAAATTTCAAGAAGAGACTAGGCAGATGACTACAATGCAAACAGCCAGAAAACCGCAAGTGATGGCTTTCGAGTAAGTTTGAACTTTCAAGTCGGTTCAGTGTTATCCAAGCACTGCTTCCACATTAAGAGTTCAAGAAAAAAGCTCGAACGGTGAAACTCCACAATCACATCGTGACCTAGACACAAGGCCATATTTTGTTAAGACATTAACTCAGACAATTAAATGTTCTCTGGTTTACGCATTCGGTTTATTCCAGAAAGAACATCAAAAGGCTTGTACATACTGCTGCAAACTACAATCAAGAACAGACTGGTTTGGTCGACGTTATCGGACGTCGAATTTGGCCCTTTCAACCACAATCAGGATTTTTGCGGCAAATGATTGAGCAAATAGGTCCTCAACTGCTCGTACGAAAGTTTCGATGAGAACGTGGGATATGTCGACTATTTCAAAGTTGTATGGGACTTACAGCCAATAGTAGTCAGAAAAGATGCCGTTTTTAATTCATTTTGTAAACCGGGTTTCTGGAGCCAACACAGCTTAAACCGCTTGAGGTACCCCACATTTTCCGTTGGAGAATAATTTAAGTCCAGCTTTTCAATATTCAGATTTATCAAGAGCTTGAAACTGATTGTGATGCCACTTAGAGTATGATAGAATCTGGAATAAAGCAAAGCTCGGACCAAACTTTGTTTCAAAATAAAGGGAGAACAACCGAAAAGTAATTTCTAATTAGATGATCTATACTGTTCGGTAGCATAGGTATTGCAGCATAGGAAATGTTTATCAATGCAAAATTTAGGATTATTACATCTGCTCGGCCAGTTTTTCAGCTTCTGGCATTTGAGAGAAGAGGGCGAGCGACCGTACTTGTTTGCTAGCCAAATCGCTGGTGGTGCCATCAATGTTATTCTTTACACGTAGACTTTAAAGGAGATTTCCGACAAAAGCTAGTCTGATTTCCAAAACGATGTCGGCAATTAGGTCAAGAAGCTAAAGTGTCTTCTGCTCCTTTGGTTAAGGACTCAATCTATGTTTTAGTTCCGTAACTCGGTACTAGAGGTCAACTAGAGCTGCGAAATCTGGTCTAATTATTTCTAAATTTTGATGGCTGTGGCATCCTGTTGGGACAGCGACGCATCCGTACTAATACAGAGGAAGTTACGTATCTCACAGAATAATCGGCATAACCCATTTCCCGAGGGAACGCATGATCTAATGTTGCGCGTTTTGCATGCTCCTGAATTTCTTACAATAGCCAAGATGGCTGACGCACACCAAGTTCGCTTTCTCATCATAGTTTCGTGACACGTCATCGGTCAGAAAATGTTGTTAGAGCAGTCACCTTGACGGCTTGATAGGTTTCCTGTTGCTCTGATATATTTACTCTTCAAGACCATCAAATACGCAAGTAAAAGCGAATTAACTACGTGGTGAAACTTAGCCCTCTCAGGCTTAAAACCACGCAATATGGACTGTACGTCCAACCGAGCAGACAGGAAGTAGGGTTGGTTTCATCTAAAGGCGGGATAGGCAGATTGATGTTACTAAATTTGACGTCAGAATCTACACGATTATCTTCGATAGCGAAAGGGTATTGAGTCGAAACCTACCTTTAGCTCTCCAAAAAGATAGCTACTGTACGTTATGTAAAATTTCTTTGTTTATCAATGGTGCATTGATCTTTCTTGATTTAATCTCCCTTACAACCGGCTGTAGAATCATCTGCTCTGTAAGTTATCCCGCTAACCTTAGCTTCTGTCGCGCTTCATCCGTCCACTACTTTTTGTAGCCCATCGAATATAGTCCGATGTGTCCGACTTCAATTGCATTTTAATAACCGCGCTAGATTAGGCACACCGTCTCGGGCTAGTATTTGCTAGTCTTACATATCGCAGTTGGCAGACAAAAGAGAACATAATGGGACAGACGGAAGATAGTGTCAATCTTGGATGAAAACTAGGTTCTCGCTCACCAACTTCGCAGCGTGGCCACTAATTATAGCGCGCTGGACTTGTGCTATACATAGGATAGGCGAAAAAGCAGTAGACCTTTGGCGAATGGTCTATATATATATATATATATATATATATATATATATATATATGTGTGTGTGTGTGTGTGTGTGTGTGTGTGTGTGCGTGTGTGTGTGTGTGTGAACGCAGGAGCGCAAACAAGCGAGCTAGGCGAAAGCCTTTAAAATTGTGACAACTACGGCTAAATAAGCCAGCTAGAGGTGAGATAGCTAGAGGAGATATAAGTGCGTGCCCATTACGAAGATGACCGATGGAAGCAGGTCGCGTGCCTGTGTTAACTTCAACAAAGTTGTGCACCATTTAAACAAGTAAATTGTTAAATTTCCTGAGTACGTAATAAAACTATAATTTTGCAACATTTTACACGGCAGTCCGCAGTCGAACAGGAGAAATCTCAAGATCATTAGATAATTGTTTCTATATTTTGAGTTTGTCCGATACCATGTAAGGATGGAGTAAAGTTGATTGGTTGTTAGTTTGCAATTTCAGATCTACTTGGTGTTGTTACGTATTTGTTAGTAACTGGGACATTGTTAACTGCTCTTGTTTCTAGTTATGTTCACGTACGGGAGAGCAATATTGGTTGCAAGCTCTGCCATACGGTCTACAGTGGAATCATCCGAGACATTAGAGCCAGTGTTAACGGCACTGATTGCGCTTTATTTCTCTGTTCCTGGATGTGGTTTTCATGGTCTCGATGATGAGTTAGTGAGTGGATAACACATCGTCTTTAGCCCACATTTTGCCTTCTAGTGTGGCATCGGATCCGCTCGAATGACGCCGCATTTAGACATTATTGTGGTTAAGATGATTTAGTAACGGTCAATAAATCGGCCTGTTGCATATACTCTGCTCAATTCTAGCAGTATCGGGCCATTTTTCTTTTGTGACTCGTTAAGAAGGTAGACGGCTATGCATACGCCATCAGTTTGTGGAACAAATGATAGAAGTATCCACTTTAGTTTCTCGAGTGGGTGCCTGTCAGACATATTAAGGATCCACAGAATGTTAGGACCGGTAATTTTTAAGACGTTTTAAGGTCTTCATCTAACTGGGTATTCCGAGGAACCTATTAGTGTAAACCGCTTGATGATCAGTCGGGCAATACACCTAAAACCACTAAGTTCCCACACCACACTGCCATCACATTTATAGTTTCTTTTCATTTGTACGTTAAACTTGCTGTTTGGGATGTAAAGAAAATCTGAAGCTTCGCATAAAATTTGCATTCACTAAACATGTACAGCTCCTTTTTAATGGACTAATCAAAACGCCATCGGCTAAAACAACCAAAGCGCGCCAAAACCAAACCCCAAGCGCTTTGAGCTACTCCTGCGAACTCTGATTACACAGTTATCCACTACTGAGGCTACACGTCTACTGCAGCTTGATCCTGTATATTTGTTTTACACAACTTCGTTATCTTAATTGACATTTCAGTTATCACTGATTTCTCTACTAACGTTGAGAACATTTATTGCAAGTCACTTAAGGCCGACAGCGCTACGGCATCTGAGAACATACACCTTCAGTATTTTAGAACAGTCTCCATGAATCTTCCTTGGAGCTTATGACTAACATCAAGCTCGTTGATCTGTTATTCTTGCGTCTACGTACTTTTCCTTTGTGACCAGTTTCAAATCTTCGATTTACCTGTCACGGGATTAATATGTATGTTGTTAGTTTGCGAATGAGCAGATAACCAGTCTTCTCATTGTCTTATTTAGAACAATAAAGGGAACTCAATGCTTTCAACATTGGATTTGATTGTTGTGCGAACCCTTCAAACATCTAGTTGTTTTACTGATTGCATATCCGTTTTCACAAAACCGCCCTCGTGCGTCCCGTGTTACACTTTCCTTGTCTTTGCTTATTCAATTCCCACTCATTGTAGCCTGTAGTATTTACGCTGGAACCAGCTGCCTCCGTCTTTTCTACCGTCAAGTATTTGGCACGTCTTTTATGTTTCATTGTCACTGATTATTAGCATAGACACCACCCTTCTTTTTTCTTCACTTTTGGCTACACAGAGCCGAACAATTTAGATAGTAAATGAAACAATATGATGCATTGTCGACCCAAAACTGAATGTTGTAATTGCATCATTAGGAATAAAAGGCAGCAATAGGGCGAAACGGTTTTAAGTTGAATTTCCGGAGTGCTAGTTAGACTAGCTTGCTTGTGAAATGCTGGGCCGAAACGGTGAAGTTTCATCGAATATGCTCCTATTCCTCAGTAATAGTTAAAGGGTTGCACTAACAGAGTATTCCTACCATACTGTGGGGATTCTGCACCCAAACTAGCCGGGTTCGTTAATCTCCGGTTTTCCTACTCTGTCTTGTAAGATCGAGGAATACTACTGACCAGACGCAGCCGACATCTATGACGAGAAAAGGCATCATGAACTCAAGTTCTAGCATACAACAGTGATAATTTCTTTTTCCTCATGGTCTTAAATGGCATTTGCGTACTCAAGAACAATGGATTTTAGTCACCTTTCATCCAATAAGTGCTTTCAAGTAGCTCATCAAACTTGTCTGTGGCTAAAGAGCAGGAAATACTGTGCAAGATACACCTATTTTCTTCGTGAAACATGTATACAAGATGCGAACGTTGCAACTTTCCGGGTTGCTTTACTTGGAACTGCCGCCAGCAAAAAATAACTGCTGAGTTTGTGTTTCACTTGTGTGGGCACGTTAGTTCCCCATCATGGTGAATTTGGATTTGTAAAAACAACTTTTCAGTCTCTGCTCTGGTCCCGGTTCTGACTCAGCGACTTCCAAGTTCTGAGGAGGTCTGAAGGAAACTGTACCGGCCGTGGCACCGGCACCTGATTGGGCATTACCGCGACTGGCCTTGTGACTGTCACTGTATTTGCTGTTACGGGTGCAACAGAAGAGAACTGTCCGACTTGCAGTTGAGATGCATCCACTTCAGAGTAGATGATAGGTTTCGTCATGGGTCTTTGACTGTTCGTTTCTTGTCCGTCATAAGTTGCGTCGGTCGAGCTATCAAAAAGGAACCTGTCCTTAATCATCGTGGATGCAGTGGAGGGATTACTTATGACCGACGTGGGAGACGGAAGTGGTGTGCCGATGATCAAAAATTGTTGTGATGATCTAGATTGAGACGTCAACCGGTTATGGCTTGGTTGCAGGGATCCCTTTAAAGAAGAAGCTCCATTTGGAATTTTGTAATACCCAACATCTTTGTGCAGAGAATTATTAAGCAGTCCCTGGGGATCCGTCAAGTCGTTGTCGTCACACCAGGGCTTATCTGCGTCGGTGATGTAGATGGACGGGCGGTCGAGGTATGTTCTCAAGCAGCCGCAAAAGCGTCTCTTGTGATAGCTGGGGCGGACTTTGGAATGATGCTTTGTACCCGTTCGGTTACAGGACAGTGGAAACAGGAGGAACGTTACCGTCGGAACAAATGCTCCTACGAAGAAGCAGCAAAAGGCCACTAACATCAGAAGCGTCATGCTGACTCCATCGCTTGAGTGTGTCGATGCAAAAAGACCTGATTTGGCGTCTCTCCCAGGTGTTGCCCGTTGTCTGGCAGCTGCAATGTAAGACGATATGCAGCAAATGTGTTACTTCTAATACAAAAGCAATTAATTACCATTGCGCCATGCATGCATTTAACAAATAAGTAGAATATTTCGCGAGCAACACAGATGCACAAAGGGAATTAGGGATGAAGAAATGTCAGCTGAACTTCTGATTACCCTTGAACTGTTGCACCTCGTCGAATCAGCATATCTATCTGCCGATAGAATTGGTATTGCCCCCTTTGACAATACACCTCATAACTTATATTTCAAGTGTTCGAACGTTTCGGATAGAGATGTACTAGCTTCGGGTTTGGACTTAGAGGTTGAGATCTGAGGCTGCGGTTTGCAAAACGATGAACTCCGTGGTTCTCGCTTGTTTCATAAAGCAATGCCAATTTCTGAATGCAGACTTCGAACTTCCAGCTTTGTTTGCCAGAAAGAAGTACAAGCTTTTATATAAGCCCGCACACAAACCCATCGCTCATTTCTATCGCACTTTTGCCACACCGAATAGTGTCGTCACAAAATTAACTTGCTGATGTCCCTATATTCCAGCAACTCGTTTCATATTACACCGTATTGTAGTTTGTTCGAACCTCCGTATGAATACACGATCCATACAGGGAACAGCTACAAAGACACAATCTCGTTCGTCTTGAGTTCCATCGAGGTTGAACAATTAACGATAGTTACGATGAGGAGTTTAACACGACGCACCGGATGGTGGAATGTGGCACTGATGCTGAAGGTGTTTCTACACAAGCACATCAACTCCCAGGCGATATAAATGACACATACCTACAACACTGTCCATGGAGACAGACATGCACAACTCCAGCCTAAGAGGCCGCCAATTTCAATTGGCAGAGAATGCTTAGGAGCTTTTTGTAGCTATAACTTCCGTTAAAGTATACATCCACGATTAAATGCCGCTCCGGTAAAGGCTGTCTGTCACAGCTATCACCACCAGCTTTGTTTGCCAGAGAGAAGTGCAAAATTTTTCTATAATCCCGCACACAAGCCTGCCGCTCATTACTCTATCGCATTTTTGCTCCACCCAATACTGCCGTAACAAAACTAACATGTTGATGTCCCTATATTCCAGCGACTCATTTCTTATTACGTTGTATTGTAATTCGTTCTTTTAGTACAATGTCGACAGCGTTCTGTTATTGTAGCTGAATATTCACCTGTCCTGGGTGCATAAAGGAATTTCATTATTTGACTTGAACTAGGGCGCTAACGATAAGAACCAGATTCCATTGAGAACAAATGAGCGCAACGACCGAACGGGCGCTCAATGGCGGCAACCTAATAAAACCGCAAGAAATGTTAACGGAAGCAAGGAATTTCCAGGGAATGTTGCCATCCTGCTCTGAAGCGACCACCGAAGTACAAAGTGCTAAGGAGTCTCAGAGCTGAATTTAGGGAGCACGCTGTGTGGTTAGGTTGCGACTCGCAACCTCTATGGAGACCTCTGTTCACTTTGAGGTAAACCTCGGTCATTC
>OX104065.1:137018766-137037328 GCA_944474145.2 Dicrocoelium dendriticum | reverse complement strand
AAAATTGAAGCTGATGTTGTCAACCTAACTCTTATCGAACAATCGGAGCTGAATCACTTGGTACGTGACCTGGGCTTGCCTAAAGACAATGATCCATTGCTGGCATCTCGGCTGCAGCAGTGGCACTTAGTTGCTGCGAGCACGGTTGCAGAAAGCGAAGGGTTAAATGATACGTTTCCTATGACATGAGAGAAAACGTTTGCTCCGCTTCTGACGTGGAAGGCCTGATGAAGTAGCTTGGTATGAGACATATCAGTGATGAATGGCGTTTGTTCTTTGACTCGTCCGAGAGTAGTCTTAAGGCGATGCGCCTCCAAAGTGGAAATGTGTACCTAAATGGACTTCTGTTGCATTCCACCAATCTGAGGGAGACTTGCGAAATTATGCAACAGTTACTCGCTGCACTGAACTACGATAAGTACTGTTGGAACATCTGTGCTGACTTCAAAGTCATTGGACTCTTAATGGGTATGCATAGATGCTTCAAAAATGTTGCGGTTTCTTGCGCTTATGGGACAGTAGAACAACTCGGTAGCACTACACAACAGAAAACTGGCCAGAGGGGACGGATTATGCTGCAGCGAAATTCAGTATAAAACATACACGTCTTGTGCAACCTGATCATATCTATCAACCACCCCTGCACATCAAGCTTCGTTTGATCAAAAACTGTCAAAGCACTCAAGCGAGATGATTTTGCTTTCCAGTACCTGAAACAAGTGCTTCCGAAGGTCAGTGAGGCGACCCTCAAAGAAGGGATACTTATTGGGCCTGGTATTCGCTGGATACTGTCAGGCAATGCTTTCGAGTGCCAGTTGACTTCGTTAGAGTTAGAAGCGAGGAGATCACTCAATACCGTGTGTACAGGATTTTTGGGCAGAATGAAGGCAGAGAACTACAAAGACATCACAAAAAGCTCATTGTGGACCATCGGGTTGTTGGTGCTCGGATGTCACTCAAGATGTACTTTTTGCATAATCGCCTTGATTTTTTTCACGAGAACTTGGGATCTGTTGGTGATGAGCATGATGAGCGCATTCCCTAAGATATTTCAGTCATGCGGCAGCGCTACGGTGGCAAGTATACGCTTTCTTTGATGGGTAACTTTTATGGTTTTCTGCAGCTTGAGGGCTCTGGATCATACAAGCGCTCATCATTTCCAAATGCGAAACTGCAGTCAGTTGTTGGTGACGAGTGTTACAGTGATGTTTTAAACATATATGTGTCACATCGATGCATTCTTTATATTTTGCGATTCCGTACATTTACATATAATTCATAAGACGTAACTTTGACATTATGGAAAATAATCATTTGCTTATAACGATGTAAACTGACGTACTATATAACATCGGAATACATTTCTATCGTCAGTGGAGTTTATTCTATATGGTAGGGACATTGGCATTACTGTCATAGAAAATAAAATGTTCCTGTTGCACAGTGTAAGTAACGGTCACTTAGAGCATGAGGTCCAGATGATGACGTTTTATGGGAAATCTCCTGGTTGACAGTCGCAAAGAGCGCAGCTAGACCTGACAAACCACTTGGGAATATGTTTGTAGCCCAGTGATGTAGAAACAGGCAACATGTGTCTAAGAGATACGCTATGAAAATCAAGCTAACACGCATAGGCCATGTTCCAAAACTAAAATGGCAATTAACAGAATATTGAAAATTGTTGGAGCTTCTCATAGATTAGACTGTAAAACGGAAGATCAATTTGTACCATTAATTCACTCTGAATTAAGCCTGGATCTCATTGATGGTCGAGAAGGTATTCTGCGTGCGAGCATTTTCGATGTTGTGTAAGATGTTTTGAAATGGTTGCCGTATGTATGCGCTAGGTGTCTCTGGTTAGCCGCAAGCGGTTTATTTAGGACATCTGGGTAGTATGGTGAGGTATTTGGTAACAAAATATTGTGACGACCTTGCACAATGAACCTGGTCAATTGCCTAATGCTACAATGTCCGACAAAAGTTTGGTGGCTCCCACTCGTCTAATCACACCGCTAATCAGCGCTTTCAAAACCTAACAGAACAACTGAAGCCTTACTGACGCTCCCACTTCGTCAATCTCGGCTCCGTCCAAGTCGATATCGTGTCCTGTTTATAGAGCATGGACCCGTACCCAAAAGTTTCTTCCGCTGACATAATCCTCACAAATGAGTTCTCATTTCTATTTAGATAGTTATACTTCGATTAGATCTTCCTTAAATAAGCCGTTTTACAATTTGGTTACATTTTGCTCCGACGATCTGAACAAAGCACTGAATGCCTGCCTTTATGCTGTTTTCTCCAGGGTGTGTTAGACAACAACTGCCGGCCTAAAACCAATTGTAAATAGTGTGTGTGACCGCTTACTTTAATCTGCATCCTTTATTCACATATTCATCATCAACTGATAGATAGAACTCGTTCCCTACCGAAAGTGCGGAATTCGATTTATGATATAACAAATGGTTTGGCAGTTCAACCGCTAACTGGTGTTATCTTTACTTATTCAGATACGATCAAATGTGTTTGTGATGGTTTCATTAGGAGTGGCGACTCACGTGTGCAATTAGCTACTTCCTGTGACCCCATGGCACATGCCGTTGGATTTAGGCAAATACGACACAAGCATTTACCATGGACAGAAGGCTGCGAGTTCGTTTCGTCGATCTCTTCGTGCGTAGCAGTCAAGGCAGTTTTGGTGTCCGTATCAAACCATCGACAAGGGTACCATTCTGACCAAGAGTTAGCCTGACGGTCCCGCGGTCTTCTCCCCACGGGACAATGAGCACTCACTGGTCTCCGGCGATCCACTGAGGGCGAGTATGTGTTGTACCAGTTTGAATTCGGACTCATGGAACTGGCGTATCCGTTGACACACTGACCATATGGCCAACTCCATCCGCAGTAAGGGTCCTTCGAAGCCATGCAGTCGTCATAGGTAGTGTAACGAGAACAATCTGTCAATGGAAGCCACAGTACCTGTCGGTTTGTGGCTATGAATAGTTTGTCCAGCTGAAAGTAGACAAGCAAAGCCGAATGTGTTAGTCAAACAATGGCATACAGTATAACAGATCCAGCGAGTTCATTGAAAGGAAACCGTTGAGGAGTGTTCAACGAAATTGTTTTACAGGCAACGTGCGTAAAATGCGGTTATGACTTCCCAGTGCAGATGTTATAGCTTATTTTCTACTCAATGTATTGTTGCCATACCTCGCGTGTTGCGCCCGTGATCTCCCAATAATTTTGTAACCGTACGCAAGCCCCTCACACATGCCCGTCTATGATCAACTGGTATCTGGTCCTCAGCTAGGTGGAGAACAAGGGTTCATCACAGAAATGATAGAAAAGGAGATAATTGGAACACACCGGATGGAGAAGCTTTCAATATTTCTCGTTTTACAGGGGAGCAGTAGGGGGGTATGAGTATATCAGTTGCAATTGCATCACATATGTACTCAGTCAGACAGCTGTCCAATCACGGAAATGCCACCTACTGACGCTTCGTTCTTTCGGGAATCTTCAATGGCGTGTGTTCTCTCTTACCTCTGTGTGGGCTAGAACACCCAAATCGACCGTTGCTAGCATGTGCTTAAGACCACAGTAACATGCAAGTAAGTAGGGATTGAGCGGCGCTGTATCGCCTCTAGTAACCTACACACAACGGTCACTACCGTTCCCCATAACTCAGTGGTCTTAGGCACAGGTTGCACAAATTGAGTGGCGGGTGTTCGATTCCTGCAGGGTTCAGATGAAATGCACACAGCTGACGATTCCCGAAGTCATGAAGGGACTGGACGATGCTGTCCTGGGTGCGTGGTGGTTGTCTGAGTTTTCGTTGACTGACCGGGTATTTACTTGCACGGTGTTCTAACTCTCCTCTCAAGAATAAGAATGTGTTCAAAATCCGCGCTTCATCACCCCGCGAGTTTAATCTATAATCCCTTGCGGCTCAAACTTGTGCCATCTCCCTCGAACAAGGTTTCACCGCAATCCTTCAGTGTCGTCCCCTTGAGAATTTCCTGCTAATCCATGCTACTTACTAGTAGATGCGGCACCTCAAGAAAACTTAAGGGACACCTGTGCGTTAGGCACGGGTGATTGATGAGGCACAAAGCGGAGTGAGTTCTATAGTTTTCGGAGTGGGTAGTGCAAATACTTTTACTATTAGAATTCCCACCTAAATGTTTGACACAAAGTTTGTAGCCGTTAAAATCATTAACAGCATAAGCTATAGCTGACAACTTGCTCATGGATGATGAGCCAACTGTTGCAATACTCTTGCCTGGATCAATGGGTAGACAGAATCCCCAACAAAAAACGCTAACGATTCTGAAGGCGTGGTACTAGAGGTTTGGTGACTTGGTGGAGATTCGTTGCTGCCGAAAATTACCAAAACTGCTGTTTCGGCTAGTGCGAAAGGGTTAACATTTTTCAATCACTCAAACAACGAAGAAAACTGGAGCAGTGTGGTTTTAAGAATGGGTACACCAAATGTTTGGTCCAGTGCTACAGGTGTTCGATGATTGTTTCATTACACTCTTCCGGTTGAGACAGCGTATTGTTAGCTCTTCATGCAGCAGACACCTCAAACATGATCAACGATGAGGCACTAGTTATTATGGCGGGTGTTTTCAATAGCTGTGTTGTATAGGGGCATAGAGGCTTGCTGAAGACCTCCACAACCTTCAGCCAAGCCTTTGCTCGGTTGCGTCTGTCTACGGGCGCAAACCAAGAGGAACCGAATTCTTGAGTACTATGTTACAGACAGATTAAGCCAGGGACCCCAAATTCATGTGGAGTCTGGGCAAGCAAGGTTTTCTGACCTAACCCTGACGGTAGTTAACATACGAGATCTCACTTGGAACAGCACAGTAGCAATAACGCTCATTGGCGCACATGGCTTTTGTAATGAGGTTCGAGCCGAGCCTAGTCGGCCCGGCAGTCTAACCACGGATCATGGAACGCAGCGGATCCGTCCGAACGACGAAACCTCACGCGATTGGACTCTGGGTCACCGCGACTAGTCGGTAGCCAATCACGTGAAATTAAGCCATCACTGTGTAATGGGGTTCGAGAAATTGGCCGAGTCTGGTCTGCCCGACAGCCTAACAGTCGATCGTGGAACACAACAGATTCACCCGAGCGAGGAAACCTCACTCGACTGGACGGTGACCAATCGGGTGAAAGAAAACCAATAGTGCAGCGCGGCAAACATGCAAATAGCACGTTACGTGCAGCGAAAAGCCGGAAGCACAGATGGGTCAGCTAAACTATGGGTAAGCACTGAGGCCACAAAGCGCTATTAATGACAAACCGTTCGCGTACCAGCCGAGGATCCTTGGACCGAAGAAATACGACCAAACTGGTACCAGTCATAGAACAAGCGACATGGAGACGCAGTCCAGCTGTAGAGCGGATGATGGGGGCCACCACGAGCCAACGAAACAGAAGCAAAGAAACCGCAGCCACTGAGGCTAACCAGATGAAAGGCTACCCAGTGAAATACTGCAAAAGAACTAGTGTATTTTTCGATAAATATGCGAGGCCACTGGCAAGACTATACTGCTGGCAGCCACCGAGACTTCGTTGTTGATTCTTGTCGCGTTCTACAACAGGTTTGGATTCTTTTCACTTGTAATTATTAAGGCCTGAACACTGCTTTAAATTAAAATGATGAAAGCCTTCCTGGATGTGCAGACAGAGTTTCGGCCCATGAGCATATTCGTTGATAAGTTTGGACATGTAGTCCAGTCTGGACCAACGACAGTCTCTGGGCTAGATATTAAGCATACCCAGCATGTTTCTGTGACTGTCTTATAATTGCACTCGCGAAATATCTTGTGGTTGAATGTCTACGCTAGATTCTTACTACTTCAGACGCGCCTATTATGAACGTACTAGTAAGAATGCGGTTAGATTCCAAGGCGAAATCGCTCCAACTGCACTCTGTCAGACTTATGCCACACAAATTCCCGCTAAAACATTGCTCCTTTGTTTATTTCTACTAGGATTCGTCGACGGCTCCCTATCCTGGGACCAGTCATAGCCTTGAAACTTTACTCCATTTTATGCCGGGTGGAATTTGTTTCCCTTTACGCTTAGTAGAAATCTGCTCGTGAAAATAGCAGGTAGCCACGATGTGGGATTTCTTATCAGTTGCTTTTGCGAACACAGCACCTTTCAAGAGAAGTTCGACATGTCTAACTACTTTATAGGATGTTCTGGTAGCGCACTTCTACCAGACGATATAATGAAAGTGTGATTGTCTAATACCAGTGTGGATGTGTTTGCTTGTCAGACCAAATGCACCTGTCATGCATCTGTTTCAAAAATTAGTTGGGTCATTTCTTCGGATATACAGTTTTAAGTACATGTGGTGCGACCCATATCACAAAGAGTAAATGTTCCTCATCATCTATAGGAAAATATATCAAACAGAAACATTCCAAGCGCCGAAAAATTCTCCTACTGCTACTCTTGAAACAAGTACTCACTGTGACCTTGAGATTCCGCACCTCTTCCACTGGGTCATAATTCACTGACGAAGGAGGATTGCCTTGAATTGTTTGTGCCAGCAAGTTGAGCGCTTGTCCAGTGTGTAACTCACCGAGTTTGCAGACCACTTGCGAGCTTCCGGCTTCGTATAGTACCACTCGGGTTAGTGCGTTCCGCGTGCCTAACCAAATCATTGTGGTTCTCACCGGGTTCCCAAAGTGATAGTGTATCGGCAATGCTGGCAGATCGTAGACTTGGAGGTGTATCCATTCCGGCCCAGTTTGCATCAAGACGGCGCGCTTGTATAGTGGCTCGATTGCGTTATACCGATTGGGAAAACTGAGAGACATTCGCCGTCCAATGGAGAGTTCGGCCGCGGTGAGGTTAGCAGCGTTGAACCGCTCACACTGAAATGGTGAGGAACAGTTTCGTAACATCCGAACTTGAATGTAGCTACATATTTTTCAATCGCAGCAGTATATATAAGCTAGGGAGTTGGGAAAATTGTGTACGTAAACGCAACTGAAATTATGTACCTCAACTCGTTTAACTTCACTTAGCAGTTTATCTTCCACGTATTTAAACGACTTAATGCAGTGTGTAATAGCATTATTGTGTGTAACAGCATTATCTATCTTCTAACCATAATTGTAGCTAGCGGTGCAAACCTCTAGTGGTCATGGATTCCGTTCCATGTAGGGGACCTATGGAATGCACCCCACTGACTAGTCCAAAGACGAGGTAACGGTTGTCTGCTGTTGTTCCGGATTGGCGTTTGTGTTTGTTTGTGGCGTTGTCCACATAGAGGTACGAGAAGCGAAAGCAAAAAGTGGATTCAGTAGGAAAGAAACCCATCTACTTATCATTACCGTTCAAGGGGAACGGGATAGCCGAATCAACGTCCAGAAGGCTTTCTGACGCCATCGCTCAAACCTACTATGCAGCAAGCCTACGGCTAAGCTTCTACTCAGTGCCGACCCTGAATCAACAACTTAAGAACAGAATTCCAAGGCCAAGTACTTCATTCTATGTATACTAGTTCTCTTGCTCGTGTCGATCAAGATGGATCGGAAGAACTACCAGGAGACTCTCCGAGAGAGCCAGCGAACACTCTCCAGCTTGGCTGTATAGCGGCGTGACTAGATCAGTGGCAAGCTCAGTGTCTACACACCTGATCGACTCGAACCACCGGGTCAGAGCGCATGAGGCGTTCCAGCCCATCTAGCGCGTACGCAGATGCCACACAATGGAGGTTAGATGTCGTCTATTGGCAGCGGCCGAGGCAATAGCGATCAGGCTTCATGACGCTGACCTATGTGCGCATAAGCAATTTGTCCAGGCACTAACACTAGCTTGGTCCCCTGTAACACGGACACATAGTGTGGACAGCGCCACACACAAAAACACAGTTGTTTGCCGTGGGGCCAATCTCCTAGCTTGGTCACTCAGACCATCTGGGTTTTGAACCTGTACACTTATCTGATGTTTACATGTCATTCATTTGTGGTGTATTAACCTGATGTGGAACCACTGAAAAGATCTTGTTCGCTAACATTTGATCTGATTTTTACTCCCGGGATATTTTATTGTGTATTTAGTAGGCCGCATGTCTGGATCGCAGTCTGGATGACCAAAGCAGACGCCTAGCCAAATTGATGAGCGACGGCTTATCGATTATCCCCATGTGAACTCATATCGATGTTGGCATGACTTCACCTCGGACTGTGGAAACCGTTCGCTCACACTGTATAACCCATCCAGACCACCCTCCACACACCCGTCAGACTTGAATCCTCCTCCCGCCCCAGGGGTAAGCACCTCCATGTACTTCCCACCCCGCACTGTTTGACTAAGCCAAGCCCATCCCATCGCGCCCCCTTTCATACGCTGTTTAACGAACCAATGAGTCAAGGGCTAACGGACCTAATAAAAGTCGTCCTAGTCAGATTGTTAACTCGGTATCCTGTGACTCCTTATGTACGGTGGCAAGTATCATTTGCATTCCTTTTGGATATTGTGAAGGCCGGTTGTTTCGGAACTGAACGGGTGTTTTCGAGGTATTTACCTATTGCATTTTAATTACTATTTGAATAGTACCGTAGTTAACGTCCCAGCTTCCTTTCTTGGTTGGACTCGGGAGTTTTACGTGTCACTCGAGCCTCCCAAGCGAATTTGTCGCTTACAGGGAACGTCAAATGACTCCGCAAAGATACGCACCGCCTGCCCGCATTCCAATATGCACATGCACAATCAAAGGGCTACACCGCATGGCACGCACGGTGGGACCACACGAGTTCCAAACCAAGGTTTCTTGATCAACCTCGTCTCGCTAAAATTCACACGCAGCGCAGTAAGCCATTTGTGTTACAACTAAGAAGGTGGCTCTACCAGTATGCCCCATGCTGAGGCTGATATTGCTTTCATGATACTTCTTCACCGCAGTTGGGCCAAACCAGCATACACTTAAACTATTACATTTCAAGCTGGATAAATTTCATTCCACTTTATTTGGCTTGTTTTGCCTACTCGAATAATCTTCTGTTAACTTGCACACCTCTCTTACGGCAATTCTGGTTATCTTCGTTAAGTTGATTACGTTTGTAGCATTTTTTGAGTAACTTGCGTACAAGCTGTACTTATCGCGAGTGCGTTGCTAACCATCTTACTTCATATGCTAAATTATCAGAGTTATGTCGGCATAGCTGTAGCTTTAATAGATACATTTTAATGGATTAGGTCATTTCAGATGATTGGCTGTTGCTTGATATCCCCGGTGGCGCTGCGCTTGATGTGCTTGTTGACAAAGTGTCTAATTGTCTGTTATCCCGAACCTCGTCCAGGAAACAGTTGGTCATTGCTGGGGAGGATGGGATGTACATACTTGTGACCGTGCTAGGCTCCAAGAATGCCAATGCACTCAGTGTGGAGCGGACTACGGTCCAGCCACCGCCTTGTGTGTGCTTGATTCCCTAAATACAGCGTGCTTGTGGTTGTGTGTGAGGGAGTATGGGCCGGCTCCTTTGATGAAACGTAGCTCCCATCCCCATGCCTCCCAGTCTTATTCCTTCGGGTTTACATTGGATATGAGGTGTGTGGATGGAGCTGTGGGAGGTGCAGCGCAAGCCACCCATGGTCCCACTGCAGGCTCAGGCGTTCTGTGGCTTGACGCAGGGACAGGCAAATCTGAATTTAGATGCCGCCAACCATGTCTCTACCAGTATCGCCTTTCTATGAAGACCGTAAAAGTGCTTGTATGGAAGGTCTGTCCTACTTCTCTCTGGTTCCAGGTGCGATCCTGAGGGTTACGTTCATCTAGCATTGCCTAGGTCAATTGAATAACGGAGCTTCCATTATCGTCTGTACGACGTCTAGTTTTCGTGCGGGTGTAATCGGTTCGAATGACATAATTGTTTTCCAGACACGTTAGAAGGATGTTAAGCAAAAGTTTCTCCAGTGCGTCCAACGAAAATGAAGCCAGAACAATTTGAAACTTAAGGAGTGAATTTGCAAGAAAACTGAGCTCACTGTGGAAACCCTCCGGAAGATTACTTTCCAAGCATAGGCACCAATATACGGGTTGCCACTCTTTTTATTGTTCTACGTCCCAAGCCTTCGAGCTTCCTGTGCTCTGCGTTATTTAACACCGCTTTGTCACTTCTTGCGTTCTTCCACACTGGACGTATTGCTCACCAGAAATTTTGCCTGATCTATTGGGTAAGGACTTCGGAGTGATCACCGGGTAGGTAGAACAGTTATCGTCATGTTGCGGTGTATCAAATCGAAGTTTATTGATCTGTTTGTGTCCACGCATATTGGTTCTTGCAAGAGACTAGCGTCAAGAGTACTTGCCGACGCAATTCACTTCCTTCGTTGAGTATTTCAACATGTGTGTCAAACTCGTCAATTAGACGGAATACAAATCCATAGATACCCATGGACGAGCGTACCGCTAGGCAGTTATCCCTTATCTAGCGCGAAATAGCTAGACCAAAACAAAGTTGTCTGAGAATTAACAAACCGGACTACGCTACGATGCATTTTTCCTTTGTTAACCCAGATATTTTTTAATTGGTTCTTTATCATGCTGCATCGCTGAAAGTGTGTATGTTACGGCTTACTATTCGCCTAGTACGGGTGCATAATGCATTTTTCTGACTTGAAAAAAGAGGAAGCCGGACGAAATGAACCGGCTGCTTCACACAATAAGTATAGATATCTGTCACTATTAGGTTGCCTGAGTAAACAAGTCAGTTAGAAATGTGAACTTCACTTGGAATTATGTACGCACAATGTGGCTCCTCGTTACTCGTATGCTTTCTTTGGATTGGGCACATTCTTCCGCAACTCACGGATACGATGTTGTATCTGTGATGCTTTCCAAAAACATTTTATAAACAAAGCGTACTGAACTGTGTTGACCTCCACAAGTTACAAGTACAATAGAACGTAAACCAATCATTTTTGTCAACAGGAGTCAAGCAAGCGTGGGACATTTATCCATCAATGCAATTTCGCGTAAGAATCGAGCATTTTACATAATACACATTGACACAACGTGCGGAATACTAATAGCCCTACATCTGTTAGATGTTTATGATGTTTTTATTCCATCATAAGCCGTAACTCACAATGTTCGGGAAAGAATTTGGCACTGGTGATGGCGGTCGGCTTATTCCGACAATGTTTGACAGGAGTAGTGGCCCACTGAAAGCATTTTCTATATTTTCTTTCGGGTAAACGCATAAAGCGCTACCCATTGGTGCCCACCTAGAAGTAAGATAGGAAATATATTTGGTACTGAGATTGATTAACTTTTAGCAGCCAATTGAGTCAAACAGTATTAATATATTAGCATCACAGAGAGATGTGAGTCTAGATGTGGCGAATTTCTACCTACCTAGTATATCATCTAACGACGGCGAACACTGCAGCTACCGGTTCAAAATTAGTAATTAAGCATCCTACTACTGACAAGTAAACAATAGTTTAATAATAATCATAATCCCACGATGGCGTAATAGCATTTTCTGGTTGCTGTAATAAATCCTACGAAAACTACTCATGAGCACACACTTCAATAGTCTGCAACAAGTTGATTGCGAGTTCCTGCATCGCGATATACGCGATGAAAAAAATGCAAACCAGCAGCTTTTAAGCTATTTCCAAGTCGCCTTCGTCCTGACCTCTTCATCGATACCGTTTAATCCGGTGTTCGCGCTGTTTATTTGATTAGTCATATTCCTTTTTTGACGTATTAGTCAAATATTCTGCTTCTGCAACCTGAAAAGTAATGTTTTACTTATCCCAGACACACATCTTACTCGGATAGAAACATAAATGCGACGACTGTTGAAACAACTTTCGATCCCCATTTAAGCCATTTGCACCGCGTTGAGCTCAGAGTTTGTGTCCGAACTCAGGGTGTTTGTTCCTCTCAATGTTTTGTATGTCTAGATATACTGGACAAACTTTAGCTGAAACCGAGTCGGAGTCGATTGATTGTATATGTTCCGGTCGATTTTACGTCCCGTGTTCATTTTCGCGTTAGAAGGTACACAGCTCGCTTTACTCTTACTGAACAAGCAATGTAGCTATTATGTACATACCTGTCGTTGTGTAGGTGCTTACACCGCAAACTTATGAAAGAAACGGGGTTATCGCTTTTCATCAATTGTTTACACAGTACTTAACATAAGACACACAAATTCTGTGAAGTGCAGCTTGTGCAAGACACTGAAACTAACTCTTACTTTTCCGTCGTAAATGCAGCATACAGTCTTTGGGTTGAATTGTCCCAAAATGCAGATGTAACCTGAGTATAAAAGAAGTAGTTTCCTTCTTCATCGGAGGCTTGACACAATAGATCCGCTTTGGCGAACGTGGCGAATGTATCGGCGCTGACATGCGGTAAACCACCTCTGTCTCCTTTGCAGATACGTATCAGACGCGCAGCCGTTGCCACATTGACAACGGGTTTGTCACTTCCGTGACTCAATCGGGTTGACCGTCGTTTATTGCGAGAATGTGTAGTAGATTGGGAATGCTGCTCTCGTAGAACGAAATATACCTCATTACTCGTCTCAAAGCTGAGCAATATCGTTGCCGGATCTGTGGAAATAAAACAAAATCATTCATCATCATTATACATGTTAGCTGCAGGTAGAAAACACCTCAGCTTTTGTGCCGCAATACAAAAGACAAGACAAGGAAAACAAACAGTGGCACACCGGCTGAGTCCCCAGTAATGGATGGACATCGTTCAGGAGAGCTAACAGCTGGCTATCGTGCCGTAAAAAGAGAATCAAATTATGCCTAACGAGTGAGATCGTGATTGGAGGGGGATGCTAAGCAGGAGGGGGATGGACAAAGGAACTCACAACACAAAAGCCATTGGGGCCGGCTCCAAGCAATATCAGCAAGTGTGTCCAACCAAACGTGTTCACCGTATTTAGCATCCCAGCCAGGCAGCCGGGATGCACCAACCGACGCGAACTTCGAAGTGTGGGTTTTCATCTCTCTCGACTAAATCATCGCTTGGCCTCCTCTCCACCTCTTCCATTCGCACCCACAACGCGCAAACAATGCACGTCGAGGAAATCGGTGTGCTGGCATGCGCAAAACGTGACCCAATCATCGGAGCCTGGTGCGTGATATAATGATGTTGGGCGGCTCACTGGCTCTTCGTGCACCAAATACGCGACGCAATACAAACTACAGTTATTAGAATTAATTTAAAGCTCCTACTATCGATTTCTTTGGTTTAAGCGATGCGTGTGGAAATGTCTCGACAGTAGCCATGCATAGTATACTTGACCGTAACATCACTACTCATTCCTTGACGGTATACAGGGCTGAACAAAGTGCGTTCAATAAATTGGTCGAAATATATCAAAGAGGTATATTTGAATAGATGAGAATATTACTCCGGGCTCCTAGATTGCAGCACGAATTTCGAAGCCTAATCCTGCACAAAGCATTTACATACACATGGAAATACTAGGCAGCGACGCCCAGGCAGGTTCGCTATATAAACAACTAAAGCCGAAATTATTGGTTTGTTCAATGCAAATGTTACGCATGCTGGCTGGTCACTTAGAGGAAAGGGTTCTGTATCGTCCTACGGCGGAACGGATGGATGCATGCACAGAAGGCAAACTCCACTCCTAATTACGCGAAATGTCAGCGACGGACGGTCGTTTCACCGACCAGTTGATTTAAGTCTTGTTAGCTGGTAGTACTTAGTAGCGAGTACTTGTGTAATCGATGAATGTCGGTTTGCTCACTTAGATTGCAGACGTTTTGTCATCAATCGAGGTAACAAATGCAGTTCGTGATGTTATTGGTGGTGGCAGCAGCAGTAGTAGCAGCGGTAATAGCAGCCTTGTTAGCATGAAGTAAGCTTCACACCGATCCTGGGTGAATGTATGGATGGAAGGTGAGAATTAAGAGAGTATACCCGGACTGAGTAGGAGAGCAGAGGGAATGCGACCGCACGATAAGTTTGTTACAGATGTGTGTCACCAAGGTGCCACCATGAAGTTCCACTGTGCGGGTGTACATCTGTCGTCACCGATTGGCATGACGATGATGAGGTTGGTGTCAATGATGGTGACCATGACGATGATGACTTGGATGGCAGAAATGAGGAAAATTATACCTTCTGATGCTGATGTTGATGATAGGGACAACGATCAAGGATATTGCACTATGCTTGAAGGAAATTGCCATAACATTTTCAATGGGTTCATTAGCGGATCAGCAGATTTTATTTGCTACCAGCAGAGGTGAAAACCCACTGAAAGTGGCACTGGCTATTCTATATTTCTGTGGCGTTCAATGTGTTTTATGCTTGTGTAGCTCTAAAATTTTGTTTGCACATAGATAGCTGCTGCGGCGTGACTATGCCATCGGGCGATTCGAAAGCTGAACTACAGGCCCGTTAAAAGACCAACCAACTTGCGTTCTAGGGTAAAAACTATCTGTGTTAGCGAAAAGCAGTTGAGCGTCCCAAACTATCCCTACGGTCAAAAAGTCAAAAAAATGGGTTTCCTTCATTAACCAACCCATACGACCCAACAAAGTAGCATATATATATATATATATATATATATATATATATATATATATATATATATCAATTTCGATAAGATTTTCGCGTTTATGGCATTTCCTTAAAGTATATTTTTGACGTCTTAAACTTATCGCGGATTGGTTCATAATTTATTTTATACGCCCATTTATTGAAGAGTTATGCCGCCTTATCTGTATACCATATCCGATTTATTTTATTTCACCTTGTCGTTTCAAGCGATTGACTGTTGTTTGATATTCTCGGTGTGGCTGTGCTTGATGTGCGTGTTGACAATGTGCCTAGTTGTCTATTACCCACTACCTCGTCCATAATGGCTCTAGGAGACAGTTGGTCGGTGCTGAAGGGGACGGGGTGCATGGTCCTTGTGACCGTGCTCGACTTGAGTGGTGGTTCCATGCAGTCAGTGTGGAGCGGACCACGGTCCAGTCACCGCCTTGTGTGTACTTGATTCTCCCAATACATCGTGTTTGTGTTTGTCTGTGAAAAAGTGTGGTCCGGCTCCGTTTATGAAACATGGCTCGCATCCTTCGGATTTACACTGGATATGGGGTGTGTGGTTGGAGCTGTGTGTGGTGCAGCGCAAGCCACCCATGGTCTCTCTCTAGGCGCAGGCGTGCTGTGGCTGGCCACAGTGACGGGGAAATCCGAATTTGGATACCGCCAACCATATAAACAAACGTGTGTTTATTCAAAGTGTGATAAGCCCTTCCTATTTTAGTAACGGATCAATATATGCAGCAATGATCAAGCTCTTTCATGAATGAATTGTGATGACAGTTTTCCACTCTTTAACCATTTTTGGTCCATCACGGAACATTTCATAAAGGGATTTGTTGGATGAGGACGTGAATAATACCAGTTCTCGGTCTAAGAACTTTTGCGTTTGGTGTGGAATGATGTAGGGTTTTCACATTCGCGGATTGCGGTTGGTAGTTTGTTCCACAAGATGGCCTATAATGATGAGGATTGCAGACGTATGGTTGTTCTCGTCTTTGGTAGTACTAGCAACAATTTCTTATTGCGAAGTCTTATCTCTAAACTAGACATGTACGAATACGTTTCTGATACGACAAATTGTGTAGGAGCATCATGTTTTGCCTTAGACGTCGCAGCCAGAGAGGCTCGATGATTGCAAATGTTGCGGTAATTTAGACTAGATCCGCTACTGAATAAACCATTGGTGAATGACATCTGTAAATTGCTATTTGTTCTTCTGCAAGTTCCGCATGCTTCCACAGATGAAGTTGCAGTATTCGAGAATGAGCAGAGTGAGGGTATTAAATAATTGCAATTTAGCAGTGCCTGCATCGATTTTGTGGTATTTGTTAGCCACGGATTGCCTGGCAAGTGCTACTTGGTACTGGGCTTGTTCAGAAATGTAGAAGTCGGAAGAATACTGGACTCCAAAATCACGGGTCGATTACTGTATCGAAACCATTTTGTTGTTTAAATGAGCTTTGGAGGGTCAAACAACTATATTAATTAATGCATGATTTGTCAGTCGAGAAGGGTAACAGTCAGGTTTCGGACCATTTCTCAAGAGAATGAAGTTCGTCTTGAATTAAAAATAGTGTGTTCAAAACCGCTTCACCTTGGATTTCATAGACTACTTTTATGTCAACAACAACTAGAAAGAGCTAGTCATTTTTGATTGAAAAGCGAATATCTTAGATGTAGAGGAGAAAAAGCAAAGGGTTATATACATGTCCTTGGATGACGCCACTGTTAATTGGGCATGAAGGAGAATGGTGGTCACCCAAAGTGATTAGTTGATACTGATTATTAAGGTAGGAGAAAAGTCCAGTTAAAAGCCGGTTCCGGATTCCCATGGATTCAACATTTTCCAATAACCTTTTGCATGGTACACCTTCGAATGTTTTTTCTAAGTCCCTAAGTAATATTATTATTGCATAAGTGGAGTCTATGGATTATGGAGTGTTATTAAGATAGTAGAGTTAGCAACTCGTGCTGAGATGTGATAAATAGTATCAGAAATTAAGGAATTCCATCAAAGTTTTCCTGATTAATCTTTCAAAGAGAATGACGATGGTATGAGTATGGCAAAATCGGACGATAACGGATAAATTTCCTTTGGGACAACTTCTGTAGCATGGTATGATAATCTCATAAGGATGCTGTTCATTTACCACTTTGATCTCATTCATTACAGTGAGCACCGTTTGTTCCATCCGAAATGACGAAGGGAAAACTAGCGAAACCTCAGAGCAGCTAATGGGGTTTGTCCGAAACTGGAATATCAATTTGCCACATATGAGAAGAGTTAGTCTGTTAGTGTTGGGAAGAGCAACGCTCATCTATTTCCATTCCACGCACGGTCCCCGAGATCTGAATGACCTAGGTTTGCCTCAAAGTGAACTGAGGTCTCTATTGAGGTTGCGAGTCGCAACCCAAACACCCAGCGTGTTCCTTAAATTCTGCTTTGAATTGTGTTTCACTGTGCCAAGCTTTGCTTGCGAATCTCAGTAGCATGGTGTTCAGGGCGTCAGCCATGAAGTACTAAGCTCTGAGTTCCACCCCAGCTCAGGCTATCACATCCTGACAAGTCTAAACCAAGACGAAACCGCGGTCGTGATGTGCCAGGGTTGGGAAGAGCAACACCCAAATATTCCCATTCAGGATACGGTCCTCGACATCGGAATGACCGAGGTTTACCTCAGTGAACCGAGGTCTCAATAGAGGTTACGAGTCGCAACCCAACCACACAGCGTACACCATAACTTCAGCTTTGACTTAATTTACTTATCTTATTATCCGTTCTTATTGATTTTATGTAAAATATGATGTTTATTTTTCAGTAGTAAAATAACCGTCATGATAAGGTTAAATTAGCCTTGAATATACAATCGGTCATGCCCCACAATCAATCATGCTCACCTAGATGAATCCATGGCCACATGTGAACCGGAGCTATACGTGCTCCAAGGCTGCATAGAAGTCAAATCTTTTTACCTTCGTCCTTTTGGTTAATCCTACTTCTTACTGCATGCGAGTAGTTAATGCCGTTCGCAGTAAATAGTTACAGGGCAACTACCGTTCTATACGGTCACGAATTATGGGCATTACAAGTATTCTTTAGTGGTTTGTCGGGAGCGTTTGTATGCGGTATCATAGAAAGCAGTTTGCAGTTCACCTGGAAATAGTCAGCTTCGTAATTTTAATTGTCTGTGATAAAATAATCACGTTTATTGCGCAAGTATTACATCGTAAGTAAACGGCGGCTAGTTAGGTTAATAATGACTGATAGATGACGCCTGTTGATTAATTCTAATTGTTTGAGTACGTCATTCGACCGAATTCAAGTACGGCTAGTATAGAGGCGTGAAAGAAAAATTCAGTGATTGGGTTCCAAAGATGGTGTACAAGAATAGAATAAGAATTGTTACAGCACTCCAGGCCGCAATACTGCTCCGACAGTTTCACTGATTGGACTTACTTCCCATGCTTAGCAAAGAACAGTAAAGATGAGCCTGGGTCTTGGTGGTCAGGCACGCCATTAGTAGGTCGCTCCGTAATGTATGGTACGCGTTCCCTGAATACCCCGGAAGCAGTTCAGCCTCCGTCTTATGGGAAATTATGCATTCCAATGATATACTTGGAAGCTCGACGACGGCGTTACTCCTGGATAACCATCAGATGCTTTAGATACCATGGCTGCCAGATTTGGCGTGCGTAGTCGACAGGAAGACGAACATATGCCTTGAGCATCCGACGGAATGAAATCATCAGCATACAACTTCGGCAGAGGTGAGAAACGCCCAAGCACAACAGTGTTATGATCACTGGTCCTCTGCTCTTCTTGATGTACAGCGATGATATATGATATATGAGATGATATATGAAGTCTGTAATATACTTCATCTAAAGTACCAAGAGACCTGCTGGTTCTCAAAACATGATACTACGCGTGGCAACTGATCTTCGCTGCAGATGCTAGCGGTCTACTCACAGTCTGTGTGT
>OX104065.1:136962419-137018267 GCA_944474145.2 Dicrocoelium dendriticum | reverse complement strand
TTAGCGCTTGATCCACTGTAGAGTACATCACAGATCTTAATATCTGGCCCAGTAAACGGTCCGATATCCGTCAACGGGCTAAGCAACGTTTCGGCCGACTGCGCATCAAAATGCACAGACACTCTATCGCTACCACGGAAATATTCTCACTACCTGAGGCGCGTTTTAGACATGGTAACCTAGACCTACTTGGAGCTCCTCCACAGTCGAACAATTTCACTTTCATTCGGAATTTGTTGACCAGTTTACTCGATGGCCGTAAGCTATGCCTCTACGGGACACAACTTAAGAAACTGTTGCAAGTGTATTTTTTGACCCTTGGATTTCCTAAGTTGATGTACCATCTACGATCACTGCAGGTCAAGCGTGGCAGTTTAGTTTCACCTTCTTCCGGGACTTGATTCGTTTGGTTGGTTGCACCAATGTTCGGACACCAGCTTGGCATCACGCCTCGAATGGTCTTGTCGAGCATTACCATAGACAACTTAAAGCAGCCATCACAGCTAATGCACCTGACCCATATTAGTCTGAAAGCATTCCAACTGTCCTTCTTAGTATGCGCATTACCGTGAAAGAGGCTATTGGAAGCAGCCCTGCCGCACTCGTCGCCAGCACCATTCGCAGGCTTCCAGGTATGACGATTTTGGATTTCCGGGGCATTCGTGAAATAAATCCTGTGTCCTACACCGAACGTCTTAAGCAACACTTCCGAACAAGTCGACCCGCGCCTATTCGATTCACTGCCCGCGAACAACGAATTCACCTTGACTTACCCATTTGAGCTTTGGTTTTCAATTGCATTGATGCGGTTCGCAAGCCAGTGACACTCGCTTATGTTGGTCACTTCAATGTGCTGTCACTGAAGCCTGAATAAGTTATCCGGGATAGGAATGGATCGAAGAAAGCTCCGAGTATTGCCGTCTTAAGCTCGCTTACGTTGAGTCTATCCTACTTTTGACTGATCCCAAACTGTTACCTCCCGTTCGCGAGCCAACTGATTCAAATACTCCGGAAACTGCATGCGCACGCGCAACGAATGATCCCAAGCACACACGTTCAGGACGGATTGCCTCTTTCCCCTCCAAACTAGCTGAGTTTGTTTTCTAAGTAGCTACATCGTACCATACCTTATTAATTCATGCTCTATGGGGAAAGTCATGAACTGGTTCTCAAGCTTTCGCACTTGTCTTTCTTATCATGCATTTTATCACGATCACTTTGTACAGTTTGTTTGAATTAACGAGTACAATCTACTTCTTCTTGGTCTGCCCTCGGTAGTGCTGCTTTTTATCTGGGTTGTTTCTCCGTGGGTACGGTGTCGTTCAGCCTATTTGGGTATCGGATATTAGAAACGCAGTTACTCTCGTAGGTTTATTTTTATTGTGCTAGACGTGGGCCACAGGTATAGCGCAGCCCACAATTCGAACCCCAATATGATTAGCCTGTGAGTCGACTCGTTCTGAGGTTTGCGCTTACGAAGGGTCTGAGACTTCCCTAGTATTCGTTCGACCGCTAAGGACTTCAGCTACGATTTAACTTTGAGCACTGAAGGTACCTTTTTAGGAAAATAAGGACCATATGCATAAGCATGTTTAGATGCTAACGTTATCAATGGATATAAAAATACATAGCTAAAAGTAAGTAGAAGTAAAAAGTTAAAGGTAAATTAAAGTAAAGTAAAGTAAAGTGCTAAAGTAATGTAAACACAATTTATAATGAAAATGCATGACCCAATGCACACGCAATTTATATGCAAGCATTTATCACTTGTTATTTAGTTTTCATCAAGTAGTTACTCAGCAGCATCAGACGATAGCTGCTGTATCCATCCGCACGGCATATTTTAGTCCTATTCAGCATAAGTTAGTTGCGTACGTCGCTCTTGTCACTGAACGTGGTTTTTACAATATCGCTATGGATACATCAGCTTTCTCTCAAGTTTTTAACGTTGCCGTTTGTCAAATTATTTCCAAGCTCATCACCGCCGTTCTTTGCGTAATCTTCAAGAAGAATTCAATCCACTGAATATGTGAAGAGAGCGGTCCCGGTTGAAGAGCTAGCTTGCAACGCTGGCTGCAGATTCTTCTCTCCGGAACGGCTTACTTGTTGCTCTACACACTGCCCGGTTATACAAGTAACGCAACTAAACAGAGTCGTTCTCCCACGCATTAAACTGCAGTTCTGACAAAGTTCTTTTAGCTCATCCGTGGTCGATATTATAAAGTGCTGAAAAGGTACTAATCTGGATACATAAAGCTTATTTTGACTTGAAAAGGTTTGAGAAAATCCGTAATTACCAAGTAGATCACCGCCAACGATAGGTGACGTATCACACACCATCCTAATAAGCCCTAGCCCAAGTGTTTGTCTCGGTCCGGTAGAAGTCCCCGCTACCGTCTGGTAGCCAACTATTTCAAACAGGTAGCACGCAGTCCCAACCTCGAAGCCCACTGAGCGTAGTGTATTACTCGGTGAACCAGGAGCATTACACATTTAGCGCACATTGCTTGCAGCAGTCGCTAACCCATCATTACCTAGGAACAAGTTGTTCAGCTGCAGCCGTTTACCAGGCAACAAACTATGTTGATAACACCGGCGCTTTGGCTTTAGGCGCAGAGGCATACTACCCCCCGCACCTTGCTACAGCTTAATCAGGGAAATTTCCCTGTCTTAACCCACTCACCAAATATGTCACCGACTACCTTTTCAACTGTAGATTCCTTAAGAGCAGGACTTCAAACCTGAAACCCCGATCCAGCTTGACACGGAAGCCTAACTGAGCATAGTTTCTCCTGCACCTAGGGCGGTGAAGCACTCATCCCCTCTCAGCCTTCGTGTAACAAACAAAACACTTATCCCCGCTTGCGGCAAAGTGCCTTTACCAGTAACTTAGGTCCACGCAGAAAAGTTCGTAGCGCGTTCCTTATTGCTGCGGTTCCGTTTACCATTAGCTACATAGACTTCCTTGGACAATTTTACCTCTTTGTTGACGCGAAACAAAAGATACCCGATCACGCAACGGCGCACAGCTTCAATGGCACCTGTGCCGGCCTCTTGGCTATCTTCCCAGTCTAACTGTCCCATAGTCAACACCTGACTACTGCTTAATAGTTGGAGGCAGCCAAAAGCGATACTGCTGTGTAGCTGCCTTGAACGGTACGCAGTTACCAAACCAGTTAGGTGGCCGTGCGCTCGATATATTTTTAGATCGGCAATGTTTGTCTTAGCATTCCTTGAATTTTGCTGCTGCTTTTTAACCAAATATGTGATGCGGCAGGTTGTTCCATATCTTCATAATTAAGTACAAAAAGGGTTGGTGGACGACCACCTACAAAGCATGTACTATAAGCATGTACTGGTGTTTTCGTGAGCTGCTTGGTGTGCGCAATTGCAGCAGCGGCTTCATGCTGGGGCCACTGCCATGATGTAGTATCCCGGGCGTCATACTTAGGTCAACCCGCACTCGATGAGGAGCTAGAGCCTAAAACTGACGTCTCTTTTACTAATACCGGTCTCTGTATTGCACACTGCGTAAGTTGGGGATCAGCCTGGTGGTTATTTGCTGTACCCGCTCAAGCTTTCCTACCTATCCCTGGGTGATTGGCAGTATGTGGGGGAGTATTACTCAAGTAGCGGTCGGATTATTGAGACAAACATGCGAGCGACGATTTCTTCGGTCCAAGTGCAGTGTCTGTGTTTGAGCGGCCAAAGCTTAGGAAGGCTGTTTTGGTAAAGTCTGTTTGTGTTTTCCACGGAGTTTAGTTTGCACCGTGAGAGTACAACGAGTGCTCTCATGAAAGACGCAGGATGCAGCGGTCGACTGGCTACTGTTTGGGTTGGATTGTGCTCACATCTACCCAGCCTAATAACTTGACCCGTTGTCGAGTTGCTCGGAAGGTTGACATCTGCCGACCACATAAGGCGCGATGGAGGTCGCACTGCAGCAGCTCACGACAATTAGGCGTGTGGATTATGCTCCACACCCTTACGTCATCTGCAAACAACGCATAAGACGAACGCCGATGCTGTGGCATATCGTTTACATGGATCAGGAAGAAACGGAGCCTAAGTACTGTGTCTTGGGGCACGCAAATTTCGAGGCATACCAGTCGATCCGATGACTGTTGGCCTGAACCATCCACAAGGACCAACATGGGAATTCCTCATCAGCCATCGCACCGAGCCACCAACAACGCACAACCTCAGTCTGTGGGGTGCACTACATGATTCGTACCCTCAAAAGCCTTACCGAATTTGATGTGGATGATCTCGACCGATGCAGCGTTTACAAATTATTCGTACTTTGTCAGAAGCAGGTTGGTAACGCGTGGGTGACCTTTCACGAAGCCATGCAGTGCGGGCGTCAAGAGTATTTTCGGATAGCGAAGCTGCGGAGACCCGTATACACGATCTTCTCAGCACTTTTTTCAATGCAATGGTCAAGCAAATTGGCCGGTAGTGATTTACTTTGCTTGTGTCACCACCCATGGGCATTGGCTCTACGACTGAGCATTTCCAGTCCACCGGTAAGGAACCAGTACATCGTAGCCTGATGAACAACTCACTCACATCAGTCGAGCTGATGGCCGATAGGACTTAGGGTGCAGTGGAGAGCTTACATCCGGCCCGGCAGGTTTCGTCGCTTTACAGCTGGCCACCAGCCTGTGTATATCGTTGATGCTGCCATCCAGGCTGTGATATTCAGCGAGGGCATTACCCGTCGACCTCGGTACATGCAATTGGTCATTATCAACTACGGATGCAAGGTAAGCTGCTAATGCAGATGCACGATCTGTGCTCATGGTGTGACAGCTACGAGCACAAAGTATGTGTCAAGACTAGCGAAACGAAATAAGCAAAGCTGTTAAAGTGAGGGTAAGCAAACCTGCCTGATTAGAGGTGTCCAACACATCTAGTACGGTATGCTTATAATGATTCTAGTGTGCATTTTATCAAGCAACAATTAGAACAAAATGCTGAATATCAAAAGCGAGCACGAAAGAGGTACATGTAAAGACATAATTTGCAACTTGATGCAGCAGCTTTTGAGTTAGCACCAATGTTCACTTGCCTACGACAAGTTCGGAACTACTCTGTTACCCCTCAAACTAAAGTACCATAACTCCTAAGTGCAACTTCCTACTCTCTTTACTATGCATTAACGAGAAACGGATAAGCAACGGACACCCTATGCGGATATTGTAGTGCTTGACCAGACAAGAGATCGGGCTGGGTTGTGATAGACATATCTGATTACACGTCCAAGCTGCATTCCATCTTGTGTTAGCATGTAAAATTTGCTGAACCCAATGCAAAACGAAAGCATCACGCAGGATAAATACAAACTTACCGTTGCTGAAGGAACTAAAGTGTGGTAACTACATAGATGGCACTTTTCTTGATTGGCTAACTCCGTGTTAATCGCAACCGCTCTATCTCTACGGATCACCAAAATTACACAAAAGCTATATTCCACTACGTGAGATATTGTACACGCCGGGCACTACCGTACACTTGGTTGCTAAATAACTTGCAGAATTACTCGACCAGTTGGGTTTAAAATATTCAACTCACATAGTGAACGACATGTCTGCTTTGCAAAAGCAGTTGGTCAACTTGATTGTAAAGGATAAGGTGATGCTACTATTGACGAGCACGTCCTATTGCTGAAGGTACTTTTGATAAAACCGTGTATAAAAGCTTTACGCCTAACCAAGGAAAACCGGCCCCAACTTCCCGATGCAGAAATTAAAAGAACTACTCCTACCTTGCACTTTCAACAGGCAGTTGTTATTCCACGGACAATACTACCCACAAATAGCTGGAGTGTATATGGCGTCAAAGTTGAGACCGACACTTGCAGACCGGTACCATCCTAAATTTAAACGTGGATTACTTCAGCAAACCAGTGCTCCTTTTGTAGCGCGGTGTACGTAACACCAAGGCCGATCAATTTCCCTTATTTTATCAGTATTACAACGTGCATCCGCCACCAAAATCATCGGCGATTAATAAAATTGGTAAACGGACATTCCTAGACTTGTAGCTGCGGTGACGGGACGATGACTCCCTTGTAAGAAGGGTGTTCCAGAAGACAAGTTAGGATGCCAGTACACGCACTTACATAACTTCCTTCCCAAGTACTACAAATTAAACCTATTGCGTACTCTGTACTGCCGAGCCACAAAGCCCTGCAGCCCAGATAATTTGGATGAGGCGAAAAATTTCATTCTGCTAACGCTGGAAACCAATGACTATCCGGCTGTTTACAACCAGAGGAATTCTGGTGTCCGCGGTCTTCTACAGTGAATGATGACTGGCAGCAAAAGGATGTTAAGTTCTTTGCAAGCGAGACCGTCCCTTCGAGCTTCTTTGCAGAATGGTGTCGACCGCCATGAGTCAATGCAGTCAGACAGCCTGAGTCCATGTGCTGGAGGAAACGGACGCTCCCATTACGCCGCTCCTTATATACGGACTTCCCGTTGAGTATAACATTATTGTTGTACATGAATTTACCTGCTACTGTAGTCCTAATTATATTGGATATCCGACCAGCGGTTCGTCGAAGCGTATTACTATGTAATGCCACGCCTCACTGCAGCATGGCGCAGTTAAGAACATCCACAACTCTAACTTAAAACACCTACTTAACATGGGACATGAAATAAAATTTAAGGAAGACTAAAGCCTTCTGTGCTTTACCGATGTGGACCCCAAGAGGGCTCAGTCGACCTTTTCTGGCTACGATTAAAGCCATTGCAATCGGACAGCTACCACTGGACCTTTATTAGAAGAATACTTTGATGCAGGATACTAACTTGGCATGGACTTGCCATGGTCACGTGACCTAAAAGCAAAAGACCCATTGCAGGTTTCTGCTTTGGATCCCTGCAGTATTTTTTCAGTCCGTACATTTTGCCCCATGCTACTGGCTAGGAACAACATAACGCTTAGTTGCTTATGAACACCTATTTCGTTTACGCCTGATGAGAATTGTCGAAAAGAAATTTCTGTGAGCTAAGTGTCTGTTAAGCTTTTACTACTTGCTTATACTTCCTCACATTTCGCAGCCATCACCCTTATTTTACCAGTGGGTCTCTTCACGCAGATTGTCTCTGAGCGATTTGACCTCGCGCTATTGCTCTTTATCCCTACACGTCAAGCAGTTCCCTGAAAATGTATTCGCTGCAACATCTTAAGCCTCGAATTTTAACACGCTCAAGCCCTATCCCTGTCTGCTCTTTGCTTAGCTTGTTTTAGCCCCCTTCTGCTAGCACGCATCAAGTTTATAAGGCTCCGCGGATTGCTGCGCTTTAGATACGTATGCATTTACTTATACAACAATTTACTGTGAGCTCACACAATGTCCTTCTAATGACGTTAGTTTAATTAAACCTAGTTTTCGCTGCTCTAGCTGGCGCATGTTTCTCATTTGGTGCACACGATGCTGTGCTTTATCTTCACACCTACCGAGGTTAACGTAACCTGTAACGCTGCAACGCCTTTGATAGTTGACGCTCATACCACAACACATTTTTGCAAGGCTTTAGGTCCATTGGCATTTTCTTCTTTCCACCCTTTATCTGCATCTTTGAATGCTCACTGTCATCCGGCAGATAGCTTTCAGTGCAACATTCTTGATTTTGCTTCATAAGACATATGTAAATGCACTTGAAACTTATACTAATAGTAGCACGATCTAATACTCGAGAAATTCAACAACTGATTCGGATAGCTTTGTACCTTACGCTTGCTAAGATCCTAAATTTGTTTACATAGAATTATTGTATTGTTCATTTACACGCCCGTTCTCTGGTTTTCTATCAGCTTATTCCTCTTGTCTTGCTCTATGAGTTATAAGGATTTCCACCTAGAACTTCTGGAGATCCCGAACTGCATGAGACGAATTTGTGCGGAAGAATTACCCTGGCCACCTACTTGGCCCTGTCACGCATTGACAAATGCGCACTATGTGCGTAAAGTGCAAGGCTGCTGCTCATATAGGCACAAACCTACACTCGTCACTTCCCACACACAATACCAGTGTGCCCAACTGGACAAACTCCTGCACAAGCGACACAACGGAAAACGAATGAGACCGCTCTACTTACAATTGCTTCGACATTTATTAATAAGAACCTCAAAGGCATAACTATACTTGTAGTAGGATTCTTCCGCCGCCCGGAGCAATGGCTCCACTGTAATCGCTATCCTAGGAGCCAAATATTTCTACAGATTATCCTTACCCTGGTGAGTGTGAGCGCTCCTTGCTAATTAACCCCATTGTTTAACGTTTTTGACGGCAATATTCCAGGATTTGGGGTATTTGCCTGGCAAGCCTTACCCTGGCAAAGTCCACAAAACTCGGGTTACAAACACTGCGAGGTGGTAGATAGGACTTGACAATGAATAAATTTGCAGCTCACATATTTACACCGGAAAAGTTGACCAGACCCACATTTACCATTATTTATAACTACACTACAAGATATCATCGCGAATGCACATTCCGGCACAAATTCCATTTGTATAATTTTATAGTAGATATTTAGCGTGTAGGTTCTAGTGGGAGCCAAGAGGGCAATTCTGAAATATAGAGACGGTTGCAGACAAACTTTTAGCCGGACAGCGAAAGTTTAGCTGCTGTTTAGCTATAAAACACCGCCGTTAAACACAGCTAGGGCAACTCAGGATGCACAGCGCACAAGCCAATTGCGTATTGCAACTGAAACCGGCACTATGCAAGATAACAACGCACGACTCAGACCATTAAACTCAGCAACCAATTAAGCATTCCACACCGGTCGCCTAAGTGTGCAATGAAATGATGGTTATGTTTAGAATTTTCAACAGGTAAACTGGGGAATCCCCAAACTGCCACATAGCCCTACCCCAGAACAGACTGTAAGCTGTCATGCGCTCTATGTGAGGACTGTCCGCCAGGGGGCAGCCTTGTGCGAGACTAGGTTGCAAAACGCGATGCAGCTGCTAGCGGAAAACTATGCAATCGAACCCCAGCGGGATCCAAACCGTCTCCACACTAAGGTGTCGAAACTGCACAAGCTGCCGACGGGGTGTAGGCGAAACGCAAAAGAACAAGTGCAGTGTAAATCCGTGGCAATACACAAAAGCGTGCGAAGCGTACAACTTGCGAAGCTGTGTCTGCTCTTTTCAAAAGGGTTTGCACTATTTTACTTTTTAAACTTTTTGGGCTCCTTTGTAGTTTTGGAAAACGTTTGGTAAGAGCGAGAAAATGGGTGAGGCACGTTTCTGTGTAAACTAGCCAAAGCTAACAAAATCCGCAACATGAACAAGAAGTTCGAACTTCCTTCTACTATGATTTCTATTAGGACGAGTAAAAGTGCTATCCGTTGAGTTTGTAGGTACCACTGAAACGGAGTGTCGCATCGATTGTTGCAACTCTGCCATTGCTAGCGCAAGCTTTGAAAGTGCTTGGTCCACCGAAGAGTCAGACTTGTCAAGGAAACTTGGTTCGGGGCACTCGAGGTTCAGCGTCCCCGTCTTACTATTGTAATCAATGATAATCGTCTTCTCACTTCTGTGCACGACACGGTATGCGGGTTAAAGTGGCCAGTGTACGCTGTTGGTGCTGAGAACATGTGAGTGCAAGTAGCAAGGCACTAGTCCACGTTCGTACGCAAACTACATGCTCTGGGTTACACAGGCTAAAGCTGTCGCACTTGATATGATAAGCGTGCTGCGTATGCTCCAACGTCGAAATTTGTTGGCGTTTTGGTGAGACCGGTGCACTAGGTAAGCTTTGCGTGCATCCGAAATTTAGCGAAGATGGTGCGGCGTACAACTTAGCTTTCTTCCTCTTCCTTATGCCCAAGGGGACGAGCGGAAGTGTTTTGCGCCAGGATGTGCAACATTAGGCACAGCGTGATGATTTGAGTTGCCCGTGGAACCTACCACCATTCCATTTGCTACAGGGTGGTATGCAATATTTCGCTCGTGTCGGCAACGAAGTATGTTTAGAACTTTGCTGATGGCTCCGCTTACTACGCTTGGACAACCAAATTGAGCTGGGTGGCTTTCTAGAAAAACTTATGCAACTGTTTCAGCTGAACGGCTAACTATCGGGATGGCTATTAGCTAATGGATAAATCGGTCGACACAGATGAGTAGGCATACGTAGCCTTTGCGTGGCTGCGAAGCTCCGACCATTTCGAAATGGACGTGCGCAAAACGAGTCAGGAGCTAGAAAGAAGCCAATTGGGCTGCCGGTGTAGTTGCATACTTTGGGGCGCTGACACTAAGCACTAGCGAGACAAAGGGCGGACATAGCGGTTCACGTTGAGCCATAAAGAGCGTTCGGTTACGTGCTTCTGCAAAGTAGGTATAGCTGATGTGATAGGTTTTGTAGAGCATTGAAAACATGTCTGCGCATCACGGTTGGGATAGAAAATTTTGTGCAGAGTCACAAAGACAGGTCCATGCAGCTGCAGCCATTGGAACCGCATAGTTTCAAATAGGTTTTGAGTCGAAGCTTGTCTGTGTCGGGATCAGCTCCTTGGGCAGGAACATTAGCGTCTGGGTCGATTTCAGAACCAGGAACTTAACTGATCTGAAGAATGCACAGAAAAGCATGTGCCACGGGATTAACAGGACCTGCGGTCTTCCGCACGTCTGCCATGAACTGAGATACGCAGCCTAGATGTCCAGTTTTCCGCGTAGAATACTTGTCGGTCGCGCCGATATTTGCTTTTGTAATCAGTGAAGATGGTAAATTGTCAACCTTGGCGATAATGATGGAAGTGTGTAATACCTAGGTAGATGGCTAGCTGTTCCCTACCGAAAGTGCCACAACAACATTTGGTAGGCTGCAGACGTTTTGAGAACAAACCTGGAGGTTTTTAACCATGGTCGATGCGTTATCAGAAAACTGCACTAACGGTGTTGGCGGATGCGTCCGTCTTAAGGGAACGGTGCCGCAGAGACTCGGTGAGAAAGAAGAGCTATGTAAGAGATAGCGTAGTTGAGCCTCTCGAAAGCTAAATTAGCGTCACTTGGAAAAGGAAAGGAGCGTTGCTCAAGGCGGAGCAAGTCAGTCCTCGTTTGGACAAAGTTCGCGCAGATTGGAATGAAACGACGGTAGTAGGTGACTAGGCTAAGGAGTCTGCATAGATGGTTAGAGAAGTGAGAAGCAGGATACTACTTCTGTGCCTGGATTTTGTCTGGCATAGCTTGAATACCAGTGAAGGATATTCGACGGGCCAGAAGTCGATAGTGTTTATGCCAAGCTTGCATACATCGGGTTGACGGTAACCCGATTTTGCGTCAAACGTTTGAAAGGTGCCTCAAGGTAACGGAAATGTTCATCGTCAAATGAACCGGAGATAAGAAGGTCCTTTAGATACTGATAAATGCCTTTGAGTCCTTGCGTTATCCTATGATTGGAAGGTCGGAAACTTTGAGCCGCGTCGCTGAGGGCGGAAGGCATTCTGCGTTACATGAAAAACCCAAACGGCATAATGACCGCTTTGTTAGGAATCTCGTCTTCCGCTAACGGTCTCTGTTGGCAGGCGTAAACCGACTTGCCAGTTAGAGATGCGGTTACGTCGTTTAGGTGAACAGGGATATTTATAGGGGACGGCAATTTTTCTAAGTGCCTTATAGTCACCACAGGGGCTACAGCCATCGGATTTCTTGTGTGCCACATCTAAAGGACCTTTGAACGGACGGAGTATTCCCAATTCCAGCATTTGCACGAACTTTGCTTCAGCCGCTTTAAAGGTTCCCGGGGCTAATCGGCGAGTGCATGTCAACACAGTTAGCCAGTTAGCACAGATATGATGCTTGCCGTTTGTCGTCAAGTGAGGCGTCTTTTGAAATGCGAAGGAGTTCATGATGCTTGTTGCAAAGGTCTATACAAGGCTGTAAAGCTTGAGGCAGGACACAATTGTGTGTGCTAGTGACCGCGTTGTTGCTGGTTCAGACAACGTTGAGATGTAATCTAGAGTCTATATAATGCTTTCTTTTGGATTCGACTATAGGGTCGAAGTGTTGAAGAGGGTTTATGCCTAGGAAGGCGAAAGGCAGGGCTGTTACTAGGAAAGACCAGGAAATGTTTCACCGTTGGCTTAAGTTGCGCGTCCGCCGCTTCGTGCCGAAAGTTTCGGTTTTTGTGACCTTGGGGCACGCAGCTCGGTCGGCGTGGGTGAGACCGTACTATTTAAGCTGCTGGGTATAACGCTAACTTCGTCTCCTGTGTCGACTAGGAACTCTATACCAGAACATAACTTCCTAATATAGGTAAGGCGAATTTGTTTGTGGCCGGTCGTTTTCGTCGCCGTTACGGGCTGTGAAATGTCCCTTGCTTCTTGGTAAAGATGCAAGGCTATACACCCGTCTGTCACTTTCTGCCTGCTTTTATTTCCTATTATCCTTGGTCTTTTCTCTTATTGCGCTCCAATTTTTATTCCCACAGCTTACACTCACTGCGCCTATCCAAGTTATCCTCGTGCGCATGATCTCATTCGCTCTGAGCTCGCTCCTGAGTATTGGCGGCACTCGGTCCATTGCTAAGTGTTGCTTGACTAGTACTTCCATTAGTATGCTCAACTTACCACTCTTCCTATTCCTATGCTCTTTACCTTATACTCGCAATAGTATACTATTGAGACCGTACGTGTCATAACGACTCCCAATGCACGGCAGTTTTGGCCCCCTGTGACCATTTTCCTAGATTCTGACGGCTTTTGGAATGTATAATCATGAACGCTTTAGCGTAATTACTCTTACGAACTACTCCTCGTATTGCCGTCAGCATTCATTCGCTCCTAGCCGTCTCCATGAAATTCCTTTTCCTCTTGGAATGTTGCTCTACCTATCTTGTTCCCGCATTCGGTCTCAACCTAGTTGTCCTCAGTTTCACCTAAGATGCCTCTCGCATTCTGGCTTCTGCCATCATCATCGGTTTACCTGTTTCTCTAAAACCATCGCATCATTCGCTTAACTTTTGGTAAAACGCTTTGTTATATCGGCCTTTTGACCCTGCGCGTGCAAAATTATTTTCCCACGTAGTAGCTGTAGTCTGAGTCACACCAGCTACGTAATGTATAGAACGCGCTTGCAAATTATGTATACTAAACAAAATTACAAAAGTTTGAATGTATCATAGGCACCGGTGAGCGCCACCAGTCTGTGTTAGTGCTTCTTGATTCATTGCTGTCTCTGTTTGGCCACCTCTGTCCGTTGCCCGTTTTTCACGAGATTCCCACAGGTACATCCGCCAAAACAAGAAGGTTTATCCACTGGGACTGGCCAACCCATCCTCAAAACGCTTGGTCTATTCTCCAGGAAATGAAAAACCCACACACTAGTCCAAATGGAGCTCATTCCGCCATTCCGGAGGCGCTACCTTCACGGGGTATAGACAAACGGGTTTAGCTCGCCTCGTACTCAGAGAACAATTTACTCACCTGGAATAATATATGTACATGGATCCCCGTTCCACAACCGAAGACAATCAACTCTGGCGTGATTACCTTCACCGCCTCAAACATTCCTGTTCGCCAGTCACCTGGAGCTTTTTCTGATGTCATTTCACGGACAGCGTTGCGCACGTATACGTGGCTATTCCGATGGTCTTCCATGGAATTTTCACTTGGCTATGGAAACAGTTACACTTACTTACATTTGCAGGAATCCCAAATCCAATTTGCGGAGAATGGCGTTTTTACCTATTAAGGACATATTCAGCCACAAGAAACAACTTCACTCACCGACCCCATGCCAAGTCCAGCGTGGATAGCTGGACACGGTTTGCGAGCCGAGCAAGAATATAATAGAAGAGCCGGCCTCTATTAACAATGTGTTTACTCACCTGCATCATTATCATTCGACTCTTCGAATCTTGCATCATCGACCGGCCTCAACGACTGCTGCCGTATCAGTACTAAGCCATTCGGCCAACCAACGAAGAATTTTGGCTGTCAACCGACTGCGAATAATAGAATGCAAAGTCGGTCTACACGATGCATAACCTACTTGCACTACTGTTCAACGAAAGCTACGGCAGTGTTCCAGGACGTGGTGGGTTTTCGCCTGGCAAGCGTTCTCCCTATAAAAAGCCACAAATGTCCGCTTAACAACACTGCAACGTGGCGGATGTGACTCGCCACAAAATAAAGTCACAGCTAAGCATTTCACACTGACGCAGTCCTCAGCCTTCTACATCGAACCTGTGCAACAAATTCTGCTATGAAGAATGCTTTGTTGGAGCACAGATCATCCCTATCTCGTAATGGTTATTGGTTGCAACAAAGCCTTGTTTAGGCTCCTGTGCTCACGGATCACTACCTGGCGAAATTACCCCCAACTTGTGTTTTGATGGATTTTTGCGCGCCACAGCGCCATAATATCCCTGGGTCTGACCATTACCTGACAATATGCTCACTCATACGGACAATATTTTTTCTTTTATACCTTTCATTAAAACGAAATGTTTTAACATTCCACAGAAGCTATGCTTGTATGCATATTTGATCACGCCTTTACAGGCGTGTCTCGTTTTACCGAGAATATACTATTTATTTATTTATTTATTTATTTACACGCCGCTGCATCAAAACTGGTGGTACCAAAAGTAACCTTGCCTTTTGGTTGAATTAGAGCGTTTTGCTGTCGATTCAGATACGCTCCGACAACGAAGGTTGATGGTGGGTTGTTGCACTGGTCGGCGAAGTGTCGCTAGCTATGTTTGCAGGGCTTATATAGTTTCCCGTAAGCCCGTGACAGAAGCGCCCGGAGACGCGTCGGCTTTAACCTTATATCGGCTTGTGGCTTTGGTCGTTGGCAAGCTATATATGTTAACTCCACTATTTGGTTGAGCAAAGAATTGCTCAATATTGATAGAATCGCTTGCGTATTTTCCGGTAGCCTCCGACACAGCACCCACCGGCGGTGACTTGGCGTCCACCAGCCTCGAACCAGCTATGGACGCAAGTCGATCACCATGCGATAAGTTACCGATGGCGAGGCTGTATCTAGAACGATCGCTCGATTTGGAGCACATATCTAGAAGCCGACCATGCACTTGTATGTGCTGACCTGCGGATGCGCTTTGGCGGACGCCCCGAAGACGTCGTGACTGCATTGACACCAGCGAACTGAAAAAGCCAGCTGTTCTGAATATCTATCAAAGTACGCTGTCATGCGAGTTGGATAAACGCTCACTGGATGCAACTGAATCTCACTGGTCACATATACATCAGATCTTACTAGCAGCAGAAATATCCTCATGTGGTATGTCTAATCGTCCCATGGTCACTGAGGATCTTCGCAGTATATAGAACCTATCAATGCTCGCCGGCATATTTCGGATGACAGCGAACACAATGAAACTCGTAAAGAGCCCTGGGCAAAACTCCGTACTAGTCTGAAGAGGGACCGCGAAATCTGGTAGCCTGATCGTGATTCCGAGATGGAAACGGCCACTGCCCTCAACAACCATCGTAAGTTATTCCGGCTGATAGTGGCATCGGGCAGCATGAGACCTGGTGTTAGTGAAACACTTTGTGACGAGAGTTGACAGCCTATCTACAAGTTGTCAAAAGGTATAGAGCTTTAGGCGGAGCATGTTGAAAGGCAGTTTAATCGACCGGAATTGTTAGCAATCACGCCGGCCACTGATCGCCCCGCTCCGTGTGCTCTCTCTTTTCATCCACCCACTCGCCCATAAGTCCAAAGTAAGCTCGAACCGTTGAAGTTGCATAAAGCCGCGGGGCCAGCTGATCACCCTCCGGCCCCTTCAACTTCGGGGGACCTGCTCTTGTGGGTCAGTTATACGAGCTACTAGTGAAACGCTGGGAGCAGGAAACCGTCCTAACCGACTGGAGCCGCTTCGTCACATTCCCAGTTTACAAGGAATGCTAACGACCGGAATGCAGCAACCATAAATGAACGAGCGTTTTCTCCTTCGCCTTTAAATTGCTTGCCTCTGTCATCCTTCACTGACTGACTGGTACACGTGAAAGCCATATTCGTGAAGAACGCCGGGTTCCGTCGAGGCCGTGGCTGCATTGACCACATTTAAACTTCGTGTTATTTTTTGGGGCATTGTCAGATATATTGGCTGCCCACCATTGTCATGTTCCTTTAGACCAAAGGTGAATTCGATTCTGTTGATAGACGTAAACTTTTGGACTGTCTAGTCAGGATAGGTATGCCTGGGAATTATGTAAATATTATCCGAGCATTATATGCGCGTAGCCCAAACAGTGTTAGGACTTACGGCAAGCTGTTGCCGCCCTGTAATATCTCCAGCGGTGTGAGAGAAGGGTGGCCGCTGTCACCTTCCCACTTCAGCTTCGCTATTGAAGAACTCATGGAAATTGCGTTTACAGGACACAAATTACAAGAGCTGGATCTGCTCCCAGGAGAACGACTTCTTGACTTAGAGTAAGCTGAGGATATTACCCTAATCTTTGATAGATCGCAAATGTATCAAACTGCACTGGACAGCTTAGCACTGGCTGTCCGTCGCTTCGGGCTTAGCTTCGCCCCGTCGAATTGCAAAGCGTTCCTCCACGATTGGACTGCACCGCCTCCTACGCTGACCTTTAGTGAGGATCAGCTAGACGTCGTTCAAAACTTCAACTACCTGGGAAGTTGTATCATCTCCCATAGGATTAACGATGAGATCGCGAAACGTAGAGCAAAAGCTCGAGGCGCTTTTGCTAACCTTCGCCACTTATGGCGCCGGCGAGACGTCACCCTCGCCCTGAAGGGTAGAGTGAACAATGCAGCGATAGGTTCGACCCTACTGTACGCTTGTGGAACCTGGCCCCTTAAAGCAGCAGACCTGAAGCGGCTAGCTACGTTCGACTACAGATGCCTTCGCAATTTAGCTCACACCTGGTGGGAACACCACGTGAGCACCGAGCGTGTTGGACGCCTTGTTTGCGGCACAGAGAACGATAATGAACGGCTCAGAACCGTTAGTTCACGCACCAGGCTCTGATGGCTGGGCCACGTGTTACGCATGCCAGCCCATTGACACCTGCGACGTGCGTTGTATATGCGCCGGGAGTGTGCGTGGAAGAAGAGGGGTGGCCAAACGATGACTTGGTCGAGAGGCCAGCACTTCGGAGCTAGCCTCTGTTAGAGTGCCTCGGCAACCTGGTTGGGGTCCGAAAGACGATGAACATGTTTGGCCGGATACACCTGCTGAGATGGCTAGAAGACGACCTCAGTGGCGTTCGTGCTGTGAGTTTCTTTGTCCCACCCTATCCCTCTTAGCCTCACCCTCCAACCACGATCTCACTATTTAGCCTTATATAATTACGGATAATAATTATTTATTGCACAGTAGCCGGCTGGTAGCTTACAGAAATGACGTCCAGCCGTTGCCCGCAGCTCAGCCTGCTTGTACTAGTGGCATTTTTTCTCCCTTTTGCTTTTACGTATTGCGACACAGTGGCTGAGATGTTTTTACACCTCTACCTAACGTGTGTAATGAGGATGCTGATGATGGTAGCTTCTGTAACGATAGTATACGGAGTAGATTTCAGTACAGTATTGATGAAACTAGATTACTGCGTTCCTCAATGCAGTACTGAGCGCAGTTTGACGCCCAACTTTAGCTCCCTAAAAATCCGTTGCAGGCAAACTTTCGCAGAGAGTAGGACGCGCTTGATCATGCCATACATGAAGACCTCATAGTGGTTTCCAGTCTGAGAAATGATAACGTCGCTAGCCTGGGTAGATATATCCTTGGGGAGGTAGGACATAAGCTTCCTTTAGTCGGAACTAATGCTAGCTATAAAAAGCTGCTCGTAAATGAGCGAACCACAAAAGCGGAACTGTGTCAAAACTGGTAGGACAGAAAAGGTACAACACTAACGGTAGACACTAACTTGTGGTCTATGAAACCAGCGTTACAAAATGTATACCAATAAAGTACTACTGTATGCAAAGAGAAACTGGGCTGGCTAGCCGAACAACCTCCTCGTGGTGCCAGCTGGGTGGTCCGGGTAAATCCCGCTCCAGCAAATGGTTCGGCGGCAGTGTTCCAGGATGTGGTGGGCGCTCGCCTGGCAAGCGTTCTCCCTATAAAAAGCCACAAATATCCGTTTAACAACACTGTGACGTGGCGGATGTGACTCGCCACTAAATAAAGTCACTGCCTCTTACCTTTTCCGGAGGATCACTCACACATCACGGACGTCATTTGACTCAAAGCGTCCCATTGATTCCCCCTTTGCTGGCAAACACAACAAACAAAAGCACACACAGTCACATTTACCTACTCACACAACATGTCCCCTTCCAAATACACAGTTAAACATAGTTTTACATCTCAACACACACATAAATTTCCATGCTATTGGACAAAAATGTACTAATTTGTGCAATTATTCATCATATATGTCTGTAATACCATGATCACGCCCTTGATGGTGTGCCTCGCAGTGACGAGAATAAACTATTTATTTATTTATTAATTTATTAAAATATTAACGGTGCTAGCTCAATTGTGAATAATTGGCACCATTCTTCTCTGAAGTTATTCCGCTGCCAGGGTCACCAAGTTAACAAGTTGCTTTTGGCGGGGGACCTCTGAGCGGTTCCAAAATGTATGGCAGGTTGTAAGCAAAGGTTTCGGCATGATAAAAGGATAGCCGTTCCCTAGCCTAAACAACCGACACCGTTGTACGCAGCTAGTTACGGAAAAGTAGAGCACCCTGCGCACAGGACAGTCGCGCATCGCAACCCAAACGGGGGCCAAGGAAAATGCCGATGCCCAAATCAATCAAAAACCTCAGCTACCAGCTTAACATTTCGCAAAGGCGGCCTGTGTAAGATGAAATATCGCTTTGTTTAGAATTTTACACACACAAACCGGAAAAGATGCAGCTTGCCACAGCTTTTTACGGTACACACACCTGAACCCAGTCTGTCGTCGCAGCACAAACAATTTTGTCTTTACCGGCTGTTTCTATACATTTCAACCTTCTTCCCCTTACATGTGACGCAACGTCCCTATGTGCTCACATGTTTGTATGTAATAATTTGCTCACCTATTAGTTTACTTGCCTAGATGTAACCGAGAATATCATATTTATTTATGTTAAATTGGTGTTCGGCAAAGTCCCTCATAATGGAGTGTCAACGAAACGGGCTTTTCATGGCATATCAGACCACCTATATTCTTGGTTTCCGTCGTATCCCTCCCGTCGAACCCATTTGGTGAGCTTAGGTGAATCCAAATCTTCGCTGAAATCGGTAACGACTGGTGTGTTGCAGTGAAGCGTACTGGGCCCGATACGCTTTTTACTTTACATCAATGACTTTTTCCAATCCTTGGAAAGGCCTACCTATTCGCCGGCGATATTAATGTCATATTTTCTTTGACACGGGTTGCATAAAGGACGGTCTCAATATGAAAAAATGACTAAAGCGTTAAACTTGGTGCAACACCTTCATCAGTAATTTGTTGCGCCTCGTTAAGCTAAGTTTTGTTGGATTCAGAATTTTCTGCTCAACATGGTGCCCAAGGTTGTATCATAAGAACACAGAATTAACAAAAGTAAATTGTAGTAGGTACGTAGAACCTACGTCTGCCTGGAACAAATAAGCCCTCACTAAGCAGTCGGCTCATGGAGCAACCAGCCTTCGGCTAATTTCTTCCAAGAAGGATAAGCCCAGTGTGGCGAACCAAAACACCACTCTTCTCGTCGGAAAAATGCACCCTTCCCTTAGCACCTTAACCTAACTTTAGAATCTGCGCGCCGCTGGCTCCAATGCTGCGATCTCCACAGTAACTTTAATGTATGCATGCATTCCGCGTCGTTGCTGTCCTTTCTTTAATTAAGTTTTTCTCCCCCTTAGGTCAATCACTCTTATCGCATCAAGTCAGCGCACTACCGCTCCTTAGCCACTTTTTGCCAGATGCTTTTTTCCCTTACTCGCTGCAACCTCCGACAAATTTTCATATAGGAGTTCAGCTCTCCGATAGTCCTGTCGCGGCTCAGACAACATTAGTACTGTTCCCTTAGCACCATAGCACGAATTGAGTATCTGCTCTTTAGCCTCGTATGCTCTGATGTATCTGCCAACCTTAGTGTATGCTTGCGCTCCTTCCATTCAGTGTCCTTTCATCATGAAACCTAACTTAGCTATTATATGGCGAGCAAACATAACACACCTGCTCAGCGCACAGCTGTTCCTTGGCCTCCACTTCCTAGATGTTCATTTATCGCCTACTCTTTGTAACGTCTTCGAGGTTTCTACTCCGGGCATCCAGCTCTCAAACTAGCTCTCCCTGGCTCCATCCACATTTGCACGGTTGTCCCAGCACCCTAACCTGACTTGAAAATCTGCGGGCAGCTGCGATTGTGCCCCTTATGCGCTGGTATCCTCACCAACCTTAACGTATATTGTTTTCCATTCGTTCACTGCCCATCATCAATAAACCATCTTTAGGTGGCTTCTAGTGGGCAAACGTGTCACGTTGTCAGCTCGCAAGCGCATCTTAATCTCTCCTTTCTTGCTGTAAAGTCTTCCGTTACTTACTGCAACGTCTTCGACACCGGCTCATGTAGGTGTCTAGCTCGAGCACTGACTTTTCCTGGCTAAGTCTACCTCAGCACCCGTGCAAGGTTTGCCTATCTGCGCACCATTGCCCTTTAGCCTTATACACTGACGTACGTAACAACCCTATTGTGTGCTTGCGCTCCTCCAGCTCGCTGTCGGTTTATCATTGAACATTGCTTAGCTCTCTTCTGTCGAGCAACATAAACTGTAAGCAGCGCACAGCCGCTAATTAACCTCTCATTTTTAGATGTTCAGTTATTTCTCACTCGCAATGTCTTCGACTTTTATATTTGCAAGCTTCCGACTCAAGAACTGGCTTTTCCTGACTCTATCCAACTTAATACTATAGTCCTACCACCCAAGCGTGATTTCAGTATCCGCGCGTCGCCGCGCTTTTGCCTCTTATGCTCTGATACCCACAGCAACCTTAATGGACAATTACATTCCGCCCATTCGCAGCCCTTTCCATAAGTAAGCGTTTTTAGCTTTCTGGCCATTACTTCTATCTCATCTGGTCAGCGCACAACCGCCTCTTAGCTTCTAATTTCTGAGTATTCAGTTCTCTCTTACGCTGTGCTAGGTCTGCGACAATTACTTATGCAAGTGTCCAGCTCTCCCACTGGCTTGTCCTTGATCAGTATACTCTAGTTTCATTCCCTTGGCATCCTGGACTGTCTTGTGTCTATGTGACGTTGCGCTTAGGTCTCACATTTTGTGACGCCCTCAGCGCCCTTAATGTTTGCCGTGGTTTCGCCTGTTCGCTGTTCCACGATTATTCTTTGTTAGCTCTCGTCTATCGATCAATCTTTTCAGATCCAGTAAGCCCACTGCCGCTCCTTGGCCACTCGGTTGTAAGTGTGCTGTTCCCGTCATGCGGCAGCGTTTTTGTCACTTGATCAAGGAGTACAGCTTTCTCTCTGCCTTTGCTTAGCTTAGTCGGCCGTAGAGCTCTTAGCACCCTCATGTATTTACATTTCTATGTCCCCTGATCATTTTTACCCAGCGCTTAAAACCTGCCTTTCCGTTGTTTTAACACAACTTGTATTTTGAAGCTATTTATATTTTTGTTCACTTATACTGCGATCTCTAATGAATAAATTGACTATCTACTGTTCGTGCACTATTCAATCGTCGCCAGTCTTCGAATTATACTTTCATTCTTCCCACTCGATATTTGCATCATAGTAAACTGATACTACGAGGATTGCCTGCTGGTAAAACTTTCTGCTTCTTGTATGTAGATGATAGCAATCTAGCTATACGGCCATTGCCCTCTGTAACACCTTCGAATGGTCCTTTTAGCATCATCATTGTTGCACATTGTACATCAGTTTGTCTCAACGCTGAATGTTGTAATATACGACTTGATTTCACCCCCGTTGTTTGCGAATTTCTTTCGCTTGTCCCTCCCTTACCTTTTCTCAAAGTTCGGTATTTCTTGAGAGTCTGGTATTGGACTGAGGAACAGCGAGTTCGCCCAAGACGGATGTAATAACGGACAAGGACCTGCATGGATTATGGCTGTACACCTTAAGGATTTTAGTTGCCCTAACCAACCCTACCGTTATCTAGTGTGAATAGCTAAAAGCGATGTCTTTACAATCCCGAAAAGTGTACATTATCTGAAAGTTTCAGACACCGTAAACTGAACATTTTCTCAGTTGGACATTCAGGCTTACGACTCTTCGTGACTCACCCTTCCTGGACCGGCCTCAGCGATTATGGCGGCTTTGACCAAGCCATATTAGCAGCCAACAGCGGAACTTGGAAGTCATTAGACTGCGAACAACGGAAAGTGAATGCAGTCTGCAAGTTTCTCTGTTAGTTGCACCTTAGCGTTTAAAGGATTTACTGCAGTGTTTCAGGACGTGGTGGGTTTTGCCTGGCAAGCATTCTCTTTATGAAAACCTATAGATAGCCGTTTAACCACACGGCGACGTGGCGGATGTGGCTCGCCACTGAATGCAGTCATAGCCGCAAGCATAGTAGAGTCGTATTGCAAGGTTTTCTTGACAAGTAAAAAATAGGATACTCTCTGTCTACATCTACCTTTTTAACTACACTTACAGTGCCTTGATGGTTTGCACTACGCACTGTTGAACCAAAAGTATCGTATCCATTGGCGACTTTATTCCTTATGATTATTTCTTTAAGCTCCGCAGCCTGTGCAACCTTCGACCACTGCCGATTACACGTACAGCAACCTGGCCGTGGCCAAACATAATTGACTGTAACTTTTGCTGCGGCTGATTTAGTGTGCCTTGATATATGCAAAGATAAACTGTTTTTTTATTACGCTATTTCTTAACTGGATTGGGTGTACGGCTGGACCTGCATAGTTCACAGGATAGTGCAGCCGGCCGTGCCGGTTTCACACGTATCTGCACGAGACGGCAACTCCGGTCCAGGTTCCATGTAAAACCGACGGGGGTTAACGTCAAACTATTTTTTTATCAATCAGTAGGTGGCAGGCTTATATGCGTGTGGGAATCTCAGTGATGCAAATAGAGTTAGGTGGTTATTGACGGCGCTATTATTGTTAAGGCAAACGAATGACCCCGGTTGCAGCGGAGGTACACGTTTAGCGTGTGATTGTTGGTAGGTTGCTATGCGATTTGGCGCTTCGTAATTTACAGCAAATGACACGTTGTGTGCAGCATTAGGGTTGGTATGCAAGGGTGTTGCTTATATCAGTTCAGATGCGGTTTACCTGTGGCTCTGTTTATAGGTTATGTGTGATATCAGCTTTGTTAGGACGGCTTTCTCCTACTCTACCAAACCTATTTTGATGGCAGGCATTGCTACCTTAAGAGGCCGGTCAAGCCACTTCACCAGGACAATAGCTGCAGGATCGTAAAGGCAATGCAGGAAGGTTTCACGTTATCTCGTCGAAGGAAAGTTTCGTGTTCATAACTGAAGAATTTGGACAATTAACTGTAACCACTTCCTCTGTTAATCCAAAGCGACTAGGCACATATCAGAGCCACGGCAACACTAGGGCAGGAGTCACTTGGTCACATCTATGCACCTCTGGCTGCCTACTGCAGAAGCAAATTCCAACAAGTTGACTTGTCTTAATCACCGAAGCAGTAGTGATGGAGCTCATAACCTCAACTGCTATTTTGGTCCATGGCCTTATCGCGTCTGGCATCAGTTGCACAGGAGCCTTTACCCGCTATTTGACAAGCTTAACAACTTTTCATAAATGCTTCAACTTGATGATATTCGTGGCCATTAAACGTAAGGTTGGAAATAATTTTTGTTCGGACACTGATTGGATGACCCTGTTGAGCGCAGGAAATTATCTTATTCATCAGCAAAGATGGAGCTACAACTACTGGTACTTGCAAACGACCACCATCTACTAATGCACGTTCCTCTTGAATTGCATAGTGCGGAAGGGAATCACAAGAAACTTTACTGCTTTTTGACCATCCATGCTGAACGTAAGGCACTAGTTACGGCAGCGTAGCGTCTCTCACATTCTCGGTTGGTGGTTCATTAATCCCCAGGGGGACAAATCTGGTCAACGACTGAGCACTATTGCCGCCTCTCTCAGCGTTTATCTTCCAACCTTCAGTTCCATAGGCTAGCGGGATAATCCACCTGCTACCTGATGCTGTCATCCTGACAGGTAATCGAGTTGGAAAGTGTGGCTGTGCATTCTGGCTAACCAGTGATTGCTTCGCGTCGGACGGCACCCTTTAGTTTTAGTCTGGAGGGCGGTGTGGACAGCAGACGGAGCAGTTTGCAAAATGAAACGGTAGCCAAAGGATAAAAATGGCACTTGGCTTAAGCTGCCACAGAAGCGGGGCTTCTTTTTGGCTGGTGGTGTAGTGGAATTCAGTGTTGGACTACGTCCGCGAAGTATAGGCAATAAGCGCCGCTTTAAAGCTTTTTACTTGCGAAAGAACAGCGCCGAGGCCGACATCAAAGGCACTATTTGCCATGGAAGTACGGCGTGATGCGTCCAAGATGGCAGTCAATAAGGCAGAGGAAATTCGTCGTTTATGTCCGTCCACGACATTGTGGTTTTCATTTCTTAAAGCAAACGGTGGCCCTTTTTGTTATTTTCCTTAGTGGACCTGCCACGGGTGTAAATTTACGAACATATCGCGTTGTAAAAGCAGCTACCAAGAAAAGACTAATTAAGCTAAGTTACTAAGCGGCGGGAAGTCACCTGTTGCACGGATAATTTCCTTACTGGGGCAAACACCGATGAGGGAAATGACGTGTCCTAACCAACGAATGACGGAAAGGTTAAATATGCACTATTTCTTGTTCAATCGGAGATCAAGTTCACTGCATTTATGAGAACTTTATGTAAGTGACTTACGTTCTTCCAGTCAGCGACCGAAGATCCAAATATCGTCAAAGTAGGCAACCTGTATATCCATACTTGCCAGAGCTTGAGTCATGAACTTCAGCCAAGCAGCCGTTGCTTAGCTCAGAGCCATGGGTAAAACCGTTCTAAAAATGCTATCAAGGACTACGAATGCTTTAAAGTGTTTTGTGTCATCAGCTTAAAGCGCGTGAAAAAACGCACTTCATAAGTGCAATCTAGAGAAAACTGTTGCACCGGAAAGACGAACTCTTATCTCCTCACAAGACGGTAGCCCAATCCTCTTGATTACTAGTTGCCTGTTCAACGTCTTTGGATTATTGCATAACCTGACAGGACCATTTATTTTAAAACACTTGTCATTGGATATACCCACAATCAGCAATCGTTTGTCGTGGTCAAGGCGTTTTCTAGCATGTCCAATGTGGCAGCTGAGCCTGATTAACGCTTTGCAAGTGTAATCGATGGAGGATAACTAACGTAAACTATTTTCGTATACTGCTTCAGCTGGATAAACTGAACACAACGATATAAATAAATAAGTAAATATTTACTTCACGTTTGCTTCAAGACACGCAATAACAGGCGCGAGCAAAATATCCCAGGCAAGTATCCGCAACAGGCACGCTGTCATGGGAAGGTTATTAAAGGTATAGTCGTTACAAAATTAGAAAAGCTTTTTGAGTGAGCAAATATGTTTGAATGGAGGAAAGTCTTTGTACATGTGTCTATGTATAATTAATTAATAATAACCCATAAAGTGAAGTGTTGGTGGAAAACACGGATAAGAGCGCAGCTTGTAGTAAATATATCGGTAATAGGAAAAGGTAGCGAAAAGCAGCTTACCAGTGTGAAGCCATGGGATGACTTTATTCAGTGGCGAGTCACATCATCCAGGTAAGGTTGCTAAACAGACTTTTGTGTTTTTATAGGGTTAACGCTTGTCAAAAGGAACCTACCACCTCCTGCAACGTGTAGTTGATCCACTTGAACAGTAACTTGCAACTAGTAATGCATCTTACTGACGGACCTTTTGCCTGGCCGTTCCCATTCGCGCGTCACCCTGATTTCTTCATTAGCTGGAACTTCGAAAAATCCATTGCTTGCTATTCTTTCCTTAAAATTTGGCCTGGTAGCATATTCTAAACCGCCAGTGTGTAAAGCGTTTACACTATTGCATCAGTTATTGCATCGCTTTGTTAAGACAGCGTAAATAAGCGGAGTATTCTGGAAGCATGATAAAACTGGTCGATCGGCGGATGGTCCCGCCCCGAATTAGCCCTATCAACGTAGACGTATGCCTAACAAGCAAGCTGTTTATTGTGCCATCAAACACGCCAGGACACTTTACCTGAAATTTGAGGTATGATTTACTTTACTTAGCTGTACATAGGAAGTAAAGCAAGAACCTGATTTTATAATATTTTCTTATCCGTGAGCTAGACCCAATTTTGTGTCATTGGCTAACATGTCCTTTTCTCTTTTGATTGCTGTTTCTGTGTTGATATTTGCTAATACACTGCACTTTTAGTAATTCCATTGAAGTGATTCACCTTATCTAATAAGCTCTGAACTTAGCATTTCTATTGCATGTTTGTTTGCTCTGCCTTGGTCATGGAGTAAGCAGACAGCTATTACTTGGGCAAACATAGCTGTACGGGTGTATTAAAAAAGGAATACAGTGCGACAAATACTTATTATGGTACCACAAGGTTTGCTTACGATTGGAAAAGGATTTTATTAATGTATTTTAAAAGCAAAGTGGAGTAGATTTGTTTTCATTGTGTGCTTGGCGGACATTTGCTCGCGATTGCGGAGTGGAGAATATCAGATTCCGACTAGTCTTGTTACTGAGAAGCAAATTGCCTTGGAAGTAGATCTAAATAGGCATAATATGACAGGACAGCTGATTTTTGAACAGAGAGCTGTCACTAAGATCTTCAAAGAAAAGTTGCTAAAATGCATTTAAACGTCGAGCAGTATATAGGTAATATTGACATTGCTATGGGAAGGCAAAGGAATGGGCTTAGTTACAACCGGGAAGGGACGGTGAAATTATAGTATAAGGCTAGGCGTTATTTGGATATGGGACATGTTCACGATATGCTACGTATCGTTGTTATATCTCATCTCGTTGGCATCAAAAGAATCTATTTAGTTGTTAGTTGGAAAAGTATAAGCGCCTTGCATCCAGAAATCTTTGCAAGGTTGGTATTAGTAGAGTTCATAGATCCGATATATGGGGATTTTATTCTAAACCGAGCTGGTCTATCAGATCGTTGAACAAATGGTTGCTAGCAATTGACCCAGACACACCCGCGTCCCCTCCCCATTTACCTAATTAGTACCGTACTGCAACGTGAAGTGCTGCCCCATTGTCCCAGTGAACCAACACTTCAGTTGCAAGTAGGTTTTAACAATATATGCGTTCACTCTCCCCAGATGGATGCAACTACCTCTGGACGGAACGCCGCTAAAGCCGACCCCTTCCTATTGGATGCTACTCAAAGTGTACCTTCTTCAAATGATTCCAATATTAGCTTAAAGAATAGTGTGGTCCGAAAGGCTTCGCTCAAGGAATTCCGGTTGTAGGTGGGCAATGGAACCTTATTGCTGCTTCCAACACAGGAAAACATAAATGTTTTCAACAGGAACTACGACTGATCCAGATACCGGGTATAGGAAAGCGCTCTTCAACAACGTTTTTAAACGTCTAATGTTGGTCCAATCGAGTGTGACTGCGAAGTCCCTGGTTAAGGAGGTAAAGATTATGCGTTCGAAGTCGAAAAGCAACATGAGACACAAGTCACGGAAACCGCCGAAGGTAAGTTAAATGCCAACCCACACATCCATGTACAAGCTCCACAGATTTAGGTTGATAAGCGGGCTATCTCCTCTAGGTCCAGAACCAGTGGGGAAACTTACAAGCAAATTTGAGTGCGTAAAGTGACAGGATGGTAACAATAAATGTATGGTACACAAATGCATTTAGTTTACAAAATATGTTACGGGAGTTAGCGCTGAGATGCAGTGGTGTAGATTTGGTTGCGATGAGTGACATCTGGTTTCCTTCGAATGATGCAACAAAATATTTCACTTAACTGAGCTCTCAAGAGACAGAAAGGCCGTCCTGGGTGCCGCAACAGGGGTAAAGTGCTTTGATTATTCGTTCTCTTTATTGTCGTTGGAAAGCCACTACACCATATGCACCCCTGTGTTTAAGTCACTTCACGCTTCCGGTGAGTAGGAGGTCGGTTTGATTAAATTACTTGTCTTAACCGCAGCCCAAGCTTGACACGAAGAGGGAACAAGGAGCTAAGCGAGCTGTAGAAACAAACTGCTCCTTCAACGCCAAGACTTAAATTAGCTAGTGGCCTTAATCTAGCACATGTCGACTGTGAGCATGCGAGCAATTTAACAGACCTCTTGGAAGGAGACTTAGCGCAGTGACTGCAAGAGCACGCCTGTGTGCAATATGTTAATTTTCCAATTAAAATTCGTGGCGGGCTTTCTCCCTCTTTCTTAGTAGGTGTAAGCACCAAACATGCTCGGGTGTAAATCATTACCGTGGGAGTTCCCTCGGTGAAGGTGATCATTTTGTTCTTTCTTTCTTCATTAGATTGCCGAAGCAATCAGGTGAAGGACGCATGACGCGATACGTTGGCCGGCTTGATACCAAACTTTTGAGGGATAGAGCCACGAGCGTTACTTTGGTTCCTAAACAGGCAGCGGCAACCCTAGAACAGAGTTAGCATAGGAGCAAACGTGGGCTCACGCAGATGCCAGAGGAGCATGCTTTCTTACTCAGAATACGTCTCTCAATGTGGCCTCGTTAGTGGCTCCTAAGCATTTACTTGGCGTTATAAACGACCTACTACCCTATAGAAATGTTCAAAGGAACTGACAACATCCGTAGGTGGCCGAGCTACAAAAATGCTGCAACTTGGTTGTCAACTTGCTGACACACTCCAACTATTCGTATGAACTTAGACTGGTACATAATGTAACGGCAGATCCGCAAGACTACCTTAGCTATGTGCATTCAATTCTTCGTTAAAATCTGTTGTTAATAACTTAAACACAGGTGATGTTTTTCAGGGTGTATAATAACCAGACAAAGCGCAGGAGTTGCTGCATGTTTTTCAGGAGGTTCATCGAGCGGAAACAGAATTTCGATCCCCTTGCAGTATCAAAGCATGCGAGAGGAAAATGGGGAAATCGAACTAAATGCAGCAGCCGTTCTTTCTTTTCTGAAAGACTTAAACCCCTACAAATCCCTTAGCTCATATAATGTGCATCCAGCCATTGTAAAGCAAATTGCCCATATAAGTCAGTTTCCAGTCCTTGAAATTTACAATTTGTCACTTCGTGAAGGAAGGATATCCCAGAACGGGATGGAGGCGGTTGTTGTGACCATTCACAAACAGCATAATAAACCATCGCCGAATATGTAAAGGCCCGTTAGTTTCGACTACGTAGGTTTGTATTATATGGAAAAGCTCATCAGTGATTGAATCAGTGAGCATCTCACTGCCCATAAGTTGATCAGAGCTGTACAACATATATTTGTCGAAAAGAGTTTTGCCTCACAATCCGCTATGCTTCCTTTACGAAATAACCCGGCGGGGTGATGACGGGTTTCCAGCAGAGATATGGTACCGAGTCAAGTAAAGCTTTTACTTGGTAAACCACCGCTTTCTGTTGAAAACGGTAATGTGGTTTGGACTACACTCTCGACCAGTTTTTGGCCGTCTGTGTTCCTTTGCAGCAGGTTATTTCGTGTTAGATTTGGCTAGGTTATTTGAGGACAAGTACTGCACATAGTGGCTTCCCCAGTGTCTAGTACTAAGTGCGCTACTGCATCTTATGTTTATAAATGACGGCTCCTTCACTTGAAAAGCCCTCCCATACTTTTGCTGATGACGTCAAAGTTGCTAGCAAGTATGAGAGTTACTCACTATAAAGATTTGGCCACTGCTGTTAGATGGTCACACTCATGGGCGCTGCAGGCAAAAATGCCAGCAAATGCCAAATCATGACGTATTTGCGATAATGTGATATTGCAAGCAGCTGTTGGGTCCCAGACAATGCAATGTGCTATCAACGCAGGGGTTACGGCGTCCTCTTTACGAGTAAACGCAAGCCATCAGCGCACTGCAAGCATGCTGCTAATAAAACACGACAAGCGTTATTTCCAGTTTAGGGAGCGCTGATTTTATCAGGCCAGGTGTTTCGCTCCCTTTTTATCAAGCAGTGCTCAAACCACGTTTAGACTACTGTGTACAGTCCTGGGCGCTCTTCTCGCAGAAGGACGTAAATGGTATTAAAGTTGCGCAAAGACATGCTACTCGAATGCTAGGCCGGCGTGGTTTACTTCATGGAATTCGGTTGGCCAACTTAAGGAGGTACTCAGTGATGATGCACTTGCATGAAAACTTGATCTGCTGTAAATCATACTCGGTCATTTCATTGCTTTTTTCACCACAAGGTTAGCAAAACTTTGTAATTATATCGTAACATAGTTCTGTTCGATTTCCTTGGCAGTTTGCACGGTCTGATTTTCTTTGCCCTTATTCTAAAAGATAACATTATCTGCAAGGAACACGTTCGCGAACATACTTAAGATGCTCACCTTTCCACGGAAGCAACAAAGAACGGTGAACTCATCCGGACTTCACAATCAGGACAAAGTAAAGGAACACGGAAAGCTAATCAAAACAATTCAAGCCACCTGAATAGTCGGACTTCAAGGGGGCCAACAATTGCGGTCGTCACTGAAGAAAACCATCACACAGCCATAGAACGTAAAGGGGCAAAACGTGACTGCAAAAAAGCGAGGACAATCGGTCGGATGCAACCACGTCAATGTCAAACCACCGGTCGGCGGTTCCAGGACGTGGTGGGTTTTCGCCTGACAAGCGTTCTGCCTAGAAAGGTCCACCAATATCGGTTTAACAATGCGATGTGGCGGAAGTGACTACCTACTCGTAAACTCACTGCCCATACACGCATTAGAAAGTTCAACGACATCAATATCACAAAAGTTGTGCATATATCTGCTCTCGTACGACTACGCCTACATATCTGGTCAGTTTCATGCCAATATTCTTGCCTACACCTCGCATTCCGTGAGTATAAACTACATTCAAGCTTTGGGCCGCGTGGGTCCACACGACGGAGGACGTCTGTACTACGCCGCTCATGGTCCTGCTACTTATGCTATCATGTGCAATATTACACTATGCTGATTATGCCCTGAAGGCGTACTCCGCTTTGTTGAGATTAAAACCTGTTTAGTTATTTTGATTAATGTAAGAGTTAACAGAAACCTGCAAGGTCAAGGAGGGTCTGCGATCTCAAGACAACCCATCACCTTAAATGAATTGCGTCGGAGTATTGCAGATCTATAGCACAAATGTGAAACAGCAGAGATCTAGACGCAATATTGAGATTCATACTTCTAACCTCAACTAGTGCCTAATCAAAATAAACCTTATTCTGCATTATTGGTAGGTAAAACGGTAGAGGACGTTATAGTAGTTGAACGAAAACTAGGAAGGTTTCAGTCCCTTAGTAACTGCAAACACTCGGAAAGAGCCAACTCACAGGCTAATCGCAATGGAGTTCGAATTGTAGGTTGCTCTATGGCACGCAAAAAGCACGATAAAAATAAACCTACGAGAGTAATTTCGAGTCTAATATCCGATTCGCAAACAGACTGAACGGCGCCTTAGTCACGGAGAAACCACACAACTAAAATCCGCACGACGGAGGGCGGGCCAAGAGGGATTACATTGTAATCGTTAATTCAAACAACCCGTACAAATTATCATGGTAAACGTGATGATAAGAAAGACCAAGTGTGGAAGTTTAATAGCCACTATATAACTTCTACCATAAAGTGTGAACTGGTAAGGTAGGGCTTGTTATAACTGCATAGGGAACGAACGCGGATAGTTTTGGGGGGAAAAGTGGCAGGACGTTCTGAAAGTGTGTGCTTTGGATTATTCCTTGAGCGACCGCATGAAGGTTTTAGAAAATTGGAAACAGTCGGTTGACCAACTGGAGGTAACAACTTAGGATCCGTCAACATAACCTTAGGCTCAATAAAGGCGGGTTCAATACAGTCAATACTCACAGATTAGTACGATCCATTCCTTTCCAGGATAAAGTGCTTAGACTTCCCTGACCACACTTTGAAAGAACCTCACAAGGGGTGTCAACGGCTTGGGAACTGCATCAAGCCGAAGTGTGAAATCAGTCGACAACTTGGTCTGCCAGTTGTATATTAGTGCACAACCAAATGTCTAACAGTGTTCCAGGACGTGGCGGGTCTTCGCTGGCAAGCGTTCTCCCTATAAAAAGCCACAAATGTCCGTGTACCAACACTGCGACGTGGCGGATGTGACTCGCCACTGAATAAAGTCACTGCCCAGAACTACCTACTGGCAAGTCTACCAGAATCATACTTCAATGTTGTCCTGACACTTTCAATAATAAGTTACTCCATGGCTATTTGTATCCCTGACTGTTCACACTAAGCACGTTAGAACCCAACATTTCGTCATTCAATGAAGACTCTATCCCTCATGATTACTTACACAATTTTCGCAGCCTGTATAACCTTCGGCTTACTGCCAACTACACTGATAGCAACGTGTTTGTTGCGAAACAATATTTCATGTAAATGTTGATTATGCCCTGCTTGGTGTGTCACGATAAATTTGAGAATAAACTATTTATTTATTTATTTATTTAAGGAAAACAAAAGGACAATTGTGCAGGTCAGGGTGGATTCGTTGTTTGCGGGCAGTGAAGCGTATGGACGTAGGTGGAATTGTTCGGAAGCGTTGTTTAAGACGTTCGGCTTAAGAAATAAGATCCATTCCACCAATGACTCGGAAATCCAAAATCATCTCACTTGGAAGTGTGAGACTGGTTCCACAACGAGCTCAGTAAGGTTGCATCCAACATCCTTTTTGTCGGCCTTACTAATACCAAGAAGGACGGCGGAAATTTGTTAAAAGCAATGTGGGGCTGGTGAATTAGCTGCGTTGGCGGCTTTAAGTTGTTGATAGAAACACTCGACAAGGTCATGTGGAGTAAGATGATGGGCAGTTGTCCGAAGGCGGGTGCCACCCAACAGACGAGTTAAGTCACCGAACACGGCGGAACTGTCCTGATATGCTCGGCCTGTAGTGATGGTATTTAGCACACAGAAGAAGGAACGTCATGAGTCAAAAAATGCACGGGCAACAGTTTCTGAATATGTGACAAATACATGAATGGCATGTGGCAACGAGTAAAATGGTCAAACAAAGTCAGAAGGCAAGTAAAGTTGTTCGATGAAGGAACCAAGCCGACTAAACCTACTTGGACATGTCGGAAACTCTCCTCAGGTAGTGAGAATGTGCTGGTGGCAGTAATAGAGTGTGTGTGTACTTTGCTGCTCTGGCCGCTGAGCCAGTGTTTAGCAATTTGACAGTGAGCGGAGTGCAGACTACTCCAGATGTGACGATCAGTACTCATCTCCGCAGCTGATCAAATCTTAGAATGTGATAATGCATGAAAATGGTCAAAGACGACTCACAAGTAAGACTGGGGAACAAACAAACTGAGCTTATCGGTGAACGCTTTCTTCTGAGTTTAACACAGGTAATTGCAAGAATTTCCACCCAGTATTCGCTAGAAGCTGAGCGAGTTCAGGTTCGCTGTTCATTACAACTGACATTTCCTCAAGATTATTTGAAGTGGACGTAACGAATAATGTGAGCACGTGAAGTGCAGAGGCAATAAGTTTATTCGGACAGTCATGGTAGCGAATAACGACTCAGAGTTGTGACGGGTAATCTAGGTGTTGTGTCTCACTCTGAGAATAGCGTTTGGAAGCTGCAGGAAAGCGTAGACTAATGAATTTTGCTCCGTCAGGATAATAAAACTTCGTCCCTCAAGGACGTGACGAAAGCTTTTGGTGGCTAAATAGATAGCAAGAACTTCGCGACCAAAAGAACTACATCTTGTTTGTGCAAGCTGTAACTTGTAAGAAATGAAAGGCAGAGGCTATATCGGATTGCCGATTAGTTATTGTCGTACAGCACCGACAGCGGATTGTGAGGCATCAGTCCTGAGAACGAGCGTAGCATTATCCTCGTTGTCAAGTAGCTCAGGGACGTTAGTTGGCACAACTTCTGCTTGATGGCAACAAGCGCTGTTTCATCTTCTGGCGTAAAGGTAAACTTCGTTGAATTAGCTTTAAGTAACTCAGTCAAAGGCCAAAGAATAGCGACACAATTGTCAATGTATCTTCCGTAACGCTGAATCTTGCAAAGGCATCGGAGTAGGAAGTTAACGGATTGAAGCAGTGGATAGTCCATGATTGCCTGGGTATTCTCCGGGATGGGGCTAATACCGTTGCAACCAATTTTGTCACCAAGCTAATCGACGCTAGATTGACCAACTAGACATTTGTCATGATTAATTGTTATACCGTGCTGATCTAAAAGTTCGAATGCTTGCCAAGGGCGATTCGAATGCTCTTCTGGCGTAGCAATGGCCAATAGGACATCGTCGAGGTAGACCAAAACAAGGTATAGGCCACGGAGGACTTAGTCCATAAGGCGCTGAAAGACGACACCGCAGTGCCAAATCCAAAAATCATACTAGAACCTTGTAGAACTAAAAAGATTTGATGCCGGCCGTTTTAATAATGTCTTCAGGTGTAATTTGAACCGTATGATACGCTGGCAGGTCATTCTTGGAAAGGATAGACTTCCCAGACAAGTCCAATGAAAAGGCATGAAGAGGAGGGATAGGGTACCTGTAAGGGTTTGTAACGGCCTTGGGTGCCTGGTAATCCACGCATGAATGCGAAGCAACGGGCATTTTGCGTACAAAATGAAGCGGGAAGTCCAAAATTTGTTGGATGGGCAAATGATGCCGACGTTGCTCATATGTTGGAATTCACGACTAGCAGTCTGGAGCTTGTCAGGTGAAAGGCGTCTCGGTTTGGCTGAGATTGGTTGACCCCTGGTGAAGATATGAGGACGAACCTCGTGCTTAGGCTCGGTAGAGCCGGTATTAGTATGGACCAAAGAGGGAAATTGCTAAAGCAATGATGAATATGGCGTACTATTTGGCAGGGTTACGCGAAGTCCGACGGAAGTAACTGGGGCGTGATGGTAAGGGACACTGTGCGGCGTGCTGTCGTCACGTAACTTCCTGCAACCTAGAGCGAAGCCGAGGTCGAATTTGCTAAGGAAGTCGATGCCTAGAATAAGCTTTTGGACATCGGCGATGATAAAGTTAAACGGCCTCGACGCCACAGCTTCTGTCCGTATGTCACAATCTCAGTACGGTTAGCCTCCTGTAACCTAAGTCCGGCTTGCTGCAGAGCGCGCGTTTCCAAAGCTATTGGTGTACCGATTGCTTTTATGCCCGTATCGACCAAAAATGAAGTTTGCTTATCGAGTAAAAGACGCGCAGTAGGTCACTGAAGAGTTTGCCAGTGACAGCCTTCGTTTTGGCACCTTTCGGGTTGCTTTATTGAAGCAACGGTGGAATTAGCAGTACATCCGCTGACGTGAGCCTGACTTGCTGTGGCGCGGACCACCAGGACTTTGTCGGTTAGTAGTACTTTCGCGTCGAATAGTAGACATGCTTAGTTCTAGAGTAGGAATTCTTTCCTTGATCGAACCAAGCGTAGTGATATGGGCTAGGCTGGCTGTGGTCCACCCAGCTACGTGAATAAGTGTTTTTAAAGAAACATTCGTGCGTTTCGTCCGCGGCTTCTGCCAGCTTTTTCAAAGTCATATCGTTGCCAAGGCCCAATGAAATCGCTGGAATGTTTGCCAAGTGGCATTTCGTCCAAAGTTGGCTGGGTGTGGATTCGTGGTTTTAACGAACCAACTATGGAACGCATGTGTCTATGTAGCTGAGATGGAGTGCGAGCGCCTAGTTCGATGCCCGAACGTAACCGTTGCAGACGATTCTCAGCAGATGCCATTGTGCGTTTATGGATAGCGGCGTTAAGATTAGCATACGACGCTTCCGCAGGCATAGGATCAAGGACATCAAGCACTTCAGATGCAGCGGGCAGCTGAGCGCGCGAAAAAGTAGTAAAACATGGAAAACTTTGAAATGATGTACCTACATGGAACGCGGCTTCTACCTGAGTAAATCGTACACGCAGGTTATCAATGTCAAAGGTATGGAGCGACGGTTTGACGGGACTGTCAGTGAAGCATATGAATCTCATTTGATCTGGCTAAGGAGAAAATGTGTGTTCAAAATTACTAAAGTGAGGTCAGTACTTTTTGTAGTAGTTCAAAGAATACTAGGAAGATTAAAGTCCCTTTGTAAACATAAAAGCTCGAAAAGCGTCAACTCACAGGCTACTCACAATTGAGTTCAAATTGTTGGTTGCGCTGTGGCACGCGAAAAGCACGATAAAAATAAACCTACTACAGTAAGTTCGTGTCGAATATCTGGTTCGCATGCAGACTGAACGGCGACTTATCAACGGAGAAACCACACAGCTATAAAACAGCACGACGGAGGGCGGGCCAAGAGGAAGTATATTGTACTCGTTCAATCACACAAACTGGATGTTGTCATAATATACTTGCTGATAAGAAGGAAAAAGTGTGAAAGATTAATAACAAATAAAACTTCCGGCGTGGACTGAACGAAATGCGGTTTTCTCAGTTCCACGAATTCTTGTGAAAATCATTTCGTCCTGTAACTTCATGTAATCTGTCTATGAAATTTCCTTATTAGACGGTGACCTATTTACTCTCGTTTAAATTTTACTATTTTCTTTTCTGTTTTGTATAAACGCAATAGTGTTGCATCACATCGCATTACTGAAGGCTCTTCTGTCTTACTGGCACACGAAACAGGACGCTGGTTTTGTGAAAGCTTAGTTCGTCCCTGGATCTGGTTTTTCCTAACCGGGTGTCTTGGTCAGTGTCCGCTATTGATCGCTGCAGTTGATCGAAGCTAAGATAGCGTCATGACAATTCGGGTGATGGATTGGTAACGTGAGTAAGTTTCGAGTTAATGGACGATTTGATTTCTCTTTTTTGTATGCTTCTTCGGATTTCGAATGCTTTGCGCCCACACTAGACTTGTATGAGTGTGTTGTGTACGGATGGCACGGTGGTTGAGAAGTGGCCTAGTGCGGGAATTCCAGGAGTGCTCGACAAACTTCTCGGACATAGGATAAACCCGTTAGAGGAAGAAGTACAGTGTGGGTAACCTAACGAATAGGCATGAACAAAGCAAATTGTATTTTTCACATTTTTATATATGCTGAAAAATATAAACGGAAGTAAAATGTGCAACAGACGTTACACTGAGGTCTTTCGTTATGGCAACATAGAATGATAGCCGCAGGGGAAGGTCACTGTCCCGTGTAGAGAGATCAAGGGTTTAGCTGCTTAAGTCGAAATGCGAAAGGTTGGCTTACGGTGCTGCACTTAAAAAAGAGTACAAAGACATAACGGTGAATAAATGGTAAATGAATAGCAGGATAACATTGTGCTAACGTGCTACGGCACGCAAAACAAACAGCATCATTTTCGGTTCAGGACAACTGAAAATGGTTCATTAATAGCAGTGCCAATGCTCAAGCGTAGTTAAATTGGTCCATAAGTCTAGTTATAAATAAATAAATAAATATTTTATTCTCGACAAAGCGAGACACGCCTTTTGGGCATGATCAGCCTATTGCAATATTGTACATGATAGCAGAATAAGCAGCACCAACAGCGGGAGTAGTACAGTTGGAGACAGTAGTGTGGGCCCATAGGGCCCAAAGGTTGTATGAAGTCTATGTACACAGAATGCGAGAGGTAGAGATAGTAATCAGATCACTTATATGGTATGTTGATGAGGAACTAGTCCGATGAGGTCCCGTACGCAGTGTGAGGTCAGTGAGTGAAGTATGAGGAAACGGGTGAAAAATACTTAAGGATAGTGGCATGTCACTAATCAGATATGTGGGCGTGTTCGTGCGAGAGCAGATATGTTCACAGAACTTGAAATGCGATGTCGGTCAATTTGCCAATGTGTTAGGGGCGGTGACTTTATTGAGCGGCGAGTCGCATCCGCCACTTCGCAGTGTTGTTAAACAGACATTTGTGGCTTTCTGTAGGGAAAACGCTTGACAGACGGAGACCCACCTTGTCCTAGAACACTGCCAGCTGGTGATATAACATTAACAAGATTGCATCTGGCCGATTACCCTCGCGGATATTCGCAGTCACATAACGCCAACTCTTTTCCCATGGCTGAGTAGTCGCCTTCGGAGTCGAGTGCAGGTGTTTGGGGCTATTGAAGTCTGACGACTCAGGTGACTTTAATTGAGTTGAGCAGTTTTCTAGGTTCTTTAATGTGTCAGGATTACGGAGTTCGGGTTTTTCTTTGTTCTTTCTTGGTTCCGTGCCCATGGGAGCGTCGCAGGTATGTCCTCAGTGGTGTGCCGTGCAGGTAATGTTATCCTGTAGAACAAGGGAGAGAAGAAAAACGGGCCGAGCAAATTGCCAACAAAATTGAACAGGACTATGTTATTGTTCAGTAGATAAATGAATCTCTGGTAAGGGGAGACTAACTTGCGTCTGCGGGTTGACTAATTAGGATAGGTTTGCTCGAAGAAAGCTTAGCAATGTTAATCGATGAAAGGTCGTTGAAAACGTGACCGCCGATAAGGATAAAGCGCTGCGGCGCGTACATAATCAACTCATGCATAAATGCTAATAAAATAGTGATAAAACAAACTAAACCATGAGAAGCCAGTGAGAGAGCTGGCATCCTACGAGGAAAAGAGTAGAGAACGTTACGGTGGTTAAGGGATAAATGAGCGGCTGGAACCTAGAGCCCAAAGTGCGGCTGTGGTATAAAAGGAGAGGAAAGATAAGTTGCTTGAGCAAATGGACGTGGACTAACAAAATAAAAGCGTACATAAAGTTTATTTAATATAACAGGGCCAAGGAGGATGAAGCGCAGCAGCGCGCATATATTAAAGTTAAGTTACGGTTCAAAGGAAATCGTTCTAGAGTTAACTGAACCAGGGAAGCCAGCGAAAGAGCCGGGTTCTAGCAAGCGCAAATGTCGAAGACGTTGCAGCGAGTAAGGGATGAACAACACCTGTAAAAAGATGAGGCTAACTTGCAGCTATGTCCCAGCCAACCAACCTCCACATGGTGTTAGCCGGTGGTTCGTGGTTAACCCGTTTCAGCCACTGGTTAAACGGCAATGTTCCAGGACGCCTTGGGTTCTTGCCCGGTAAGCGGTCTCCCTATGAAATGTCTTAGATGCCTGTACAAGGGCACTGTCCATTGCGATTTTGACTCGTTGCCAACTAAAGTCCCTGACCTAGCTTACCTGGAAAGGTTTAACAAAACCACAGACGCAAACATTATATTAGCCTTTGGGGAGGGGATAGAATGCAAAGGAAACCCAACTCATTTACAAACACAAGCAAAACTCCTACGTATCTACATAGAGACATACATAATTGCACGTATGTAAAGTAATCTTCTATCATTGTATGTTGCTCAATTGTTATACTACTACTATGATAAAACCTTTAATGGCGTTGGTGGTCTCAGTGTTCGCTGATTTCGGCAGGTTGGCTGCAAACGTTTCGTCACCACTCGAGGTGACATCGCCAGTGCGCGTGTAATTAGCAGAGTGGCGCGTACGAAGCGTCAGTGAGTGAGGCGTGCCTTACGGAGCCGAGAACAAGAACCTTATTAACTTTTTAATGTAGGTAAAGTAGTAATTCAAGGGAATTTACTTGCCTTGGCGTGCACTCGCACCTGGTTGGCCAAGGTACGCTAACCGACAAGACGGGCGTTAGCCACGCACCGTTGTTGAACTGATTAATTGTTTGGACGCCGTAGGATGCCTAACTGTAAAGCCCGAACAGCTGTTCCCACTAGTTGTTACTTCGCTGATAAAATATATCACCGTTGAGGAGAACTTATTATCTTGGCGAATAAATTGGGATCAAAAGCAAGCGTGTTGGCCTAGCAGTATTGGACCTAACGTCGCTGCATAATGCAGACACTGGTACTGTTCTGCTCCGCTTTGTTGGATACTTATAAAGACAAAATAATGGATTGACAATGTATCCAAATCAGGGTCGCAGGTTCACCAACATTTTCATGACTAAATTAAAACATTGCCCACTAAATTAAACGATTGAACGACTACAACTGTATAAACGATATTTGACGACAGCGTAAGCGTGACCAATGGATAACAACAACTACCTGAATTGCATTAAACTTAAGCGCGCACTTAGTAATAATAATTATTGGATAAACAACTAACGCAATGTTTATTCTCCAGTACGCCAGGCACTTTAATGGAGGCATGGTCAGGTAGGTGCAACTGACAGTAGCTTTGTCGCAATTGTAACGACAGTAGAAAATTGTTTAGACGTTCGTGTTTGGAACTGTATGGTGGTGCAAATGTAAAAATAATTATTGGGCCGTATTGCAATCGAGACCCATTTTTGACAGCATAATCAGTCTGGCATAAATTACGGCCATTTTTAAGTACCGAAAAACACGTTCTTTTGGCATTTTGCAACATTGGATTTTATGGTTGTTTTAACCTTCAAAAGGTATCTTTGTGTTACTAACCACACATCCGTGGACCCAAAGCGCTTTGGTGAGTACTTTGCTGCACGTTTCTCGCTTTGGCTGATTCGCTTCCTATTTTTGTAACCTGCACAAAAAACGTTGTGTTCGGTCGTCTCCAGCTTCTATACTGTCTCGTATTTGACAGGTCTTACGTGTCATTGCTTACCGGCTAGTATCCCAGGCTCCAACCAACAATTAGGGACCCCGACGTGACCGTCTCCTTCAGACGCACTGTCTTTGACGCACTGCACTCACCATCACATCCCGATATCCGTGCATCTTTGAAACTGGTCACCGAAGGTTCCAGTTGGCCACGCGTAAACTAAGATGCAGGTACCTGGGCTGACGCCTGCCTTTAACACCAGCGCTTCACGCTACATCTTTACACCTGCAGTCCACTTGGTTCATTCCCCGCCCCGGACTCCCGGATCTCTCATGTACACTTGGACTTAGTAGGTCCCTTGCCTCCGTCAAGCAGATTTGTATACCATCTTATATATGTCGACCGCTCTACGAGATGGCCAGAAACCATTCCCGTAACAAAAAGCACAGCTGAGAATATTATCCGGGCCTTATTGGAACAGTGGGTCTCGCACTAAGGATGCCCATCCACCATTACAACTGACTGGGGAACGCTTTTCGAATCTTCACAATTCGATACGTTCTGCAACGTTTTAGACTCTCGCCGCATTCATACCACAGCGGTCACCAAGCAGCCAACGGATTATTTGAACGCTTCCATATACAGCTTAAAGCCTCGCCCTGTGCCTCCTCCGACCCTAGCTGTAGCGAAAACGTTTCAATCGTACTCTCAGATATTCGCAGCGGCATCCAAGCTGACTTGCAATGTGCACCAGCAGAGCTGGTTTATGGCACAAAGCACAAGTTACCAAAAGAATTCGTTTTACCTCCCGCATCGTCGGGTATGTCTCTGCTTAACTTTGCACCCTCCCTAGATCAACGCATGTGTTCACTACGCCCGATTCCACCCAATGAACATTCTAGAGATGTGCAAATGCACAACGGACTCTCTACCTGCACTCACGTCTTCCTCTGCATGAACGCAGTGTGGCGCCCTCTCCAGCTTCCCTACACTAGCCTATTCAGAGTTCTGCAAAGGATTCCGAAACAGTTTTATTTAGGCCAGAATGGTCACCGAACAACGGCGTCCATCGACCGTCTCAAAGTGGCTTTCTTTGATGAGCGGCTTGCAACCCATCCCAATGCTATTGCGCCAGCACCTGCACCTGCAATGATTTCCCGAGCATGGATAGCCCGAAACCCCCCGTACCCCTTGACCTTTAACCTATCCCACCTCAATGCCAGGCAGCCGGCTGACGCGGCAGAGAGTTCAAACGTCCGGTCCGTTTTTCAAAGGTTGTAAACGTTTGCTATTTCTATTAACGCGCCCTTTTCCTTTTCGTGGTTATCGTGCGTCTTGTTCACAAACGTTTTACAAACCCGACAAAAATGTTCAACACTTTGAAAACTTAAAAGCGTATTTTCTTTTATCATGCATGCCATGTTCCTTCTCCGGCTTCTAGGCACTTCCCCGACCCTTGTCCACCCCTCTGCCTTCAACCTTCCAGAAACTTAGCCGCCGGAACTGCCCAGGCAACCCTCGAGTGACTCGCTAACCGGCTCAACGTAACCCCCGAGTGATTCGCCAGCCGACCCAAGGCCCTCTACCTTACCCAAGAAACAGACTGTCGCCCTCAGCCCCGGGCAGTCACGAACGGATTGGTCCACAGACGCCGTCTAGGCGTCCTCGACGTGGACACTGGATTTCTTCGTGGGACGAGGAAGGTGGACTAAAGTGCGGTGGTGGGAGTGACGCCTACTAAGTGCACCGTCGGGTCTGCAGCAAAGGGACGATCCTGTCAGTCATTTGCTGGTCTAACCATTTTTGCTGTCCGACCAGCCCGCCTCGACGGCTCACCGCTGATGCACTCTGGTCCACACGACCAGCATAAGTAATAACTAACAAAAGCCTGAACCCAACGAACTCTGCTACACACCCCACTTCGGTAGCCCTTACTCAAGCACATGCAACTATTCGCACTCATCCCCACGTTCCGTTTTCCCCACTAACAGCTCCATCGAAGGCTTCCATCCTTCCGCCTTCTAGGGGAGGCCCTTATAGTGTACCGGAAAACACGCTCTTTCAGCATTGTTCAACATTGGATTTTACGGTTGCTGTAACCTGCAATACATCCCTTTCTGTTAGTGACTCCACATCCGTTGACACAAAGCGTTTTGGTAAGTACCTTGCTGCACGTTTCTCGCGCTAGCTGATTCGCTTCCTATTTTTGTAGCCTGCACAATTCACGTTGGGTTCAGTCTCCTCCAGCTTCTATACCGTGCCGTATCGACACGTCTCTTTCTGTCATTCCTTGCCGACCAGTATCCCCGGCTCCACCCAACGCAAATATCAGCCAATAATAGATCGAGAATCTGGGTGGACGGGTAGAAGATAGTTCTAAACCGTCAGGTTGGGAAAGATTTGATGACATAGGTAGTTCGGATGTACGTAACGCAACTATCAGTGATGAAATCGTAGAACGAATAGAGACGACAATAAATGCAGATGTAGGTGTCAGCGTAGCGAACGTTTTAAGACTTGTGAAATGTGACGCTTGTTAACTTGTCAGTGTGAAGTAATGGCCTGTGACTTAGCTGGTAGTGAGTTACAGCTGCCAAGTCGCAGTGTTTTTAAACAGACATTTTTATGCTTTTATCAGGAGAATTTTTGCCAGAAGAAAACCCATCACGTCCAGGCACACTGCTGCTGATCCATCGAAAGGCAGGTTGTACCTGGTTATGCTTCTTTTTGAACGTTTATTTGCGCGGTTATTCGCAGTCAAGTGGCATTCCATTTTTCCTTTAGATGATGCATGCTAGGCCCGACTACTTCGTTCCTGGGTCGTGTCCTCTCCTGCCTGCAAGGCTGTGCTCAATTGGTAGGTCAATAAATGAATAATTTTTAACGTGATGTGGGGCGCATCTGCAGTATCACTTGAAGTCACCGGGGGCTATTCACTGCAAAACGTTGCTGTTTTGCTGGAACCCTGAAGGATAAGATATTGTGCAGAAAACAACTCGCATGTCCTCCAAGGGTAAGTTATAAAATGGATTTGCAATAACGGCCACCACGGCTAATTGAGCGGTCAAAGCGGAGTGAAAAGCTCCGGATAGGTGGTAAGTAACAGAAACTATCCGGTCGCGAAATTTGGCAGAACCCAGTTGTCATGGTCTTAGTGAATGTCAGCAGTGCATCGGGATTTGTCCAACCAAGACCTACGTTGCATCGGTTGAATCACCTGCCATCCGAAGCCAACAGGTGAGCTCCAGCTAAAAGGTATGCGAAAGTCATATTGTTAGGCGAACTGAATCCAAACGTTCTGAAATCCAGACAGTTGTATTCATGCAAGGTAACGAATAATTTTTCCGGCAGTACGTTGAAACAACGTGGATAACCTTTCAATTTTATCCATGTTAAGGAACTTCGTGTCTTGTAGTGTAACACTGTCGCAGCGATATACGATTCTTCGGGTGCCTGGCGTTCTATCTGTGACCAGCTCGGGAACAAGGCAACAGAAAAAGACAGCCACGCAAGCACACGTAAAAATGTACCTAGAAAGCAATCGAACACAAAAGAAAGTTCAACTGTGATTGAACTATTTTACCCATTATACAAGGTAATGTTTCTTTAAATATGTAATATAGATGTGTTCCGTAAAAGTGACGGAATACAACGAGAAGCCAACAGGCCATGTATCAATAAAGAACGGAACAGCGTTCCAAATAAGCAATGAGGTAAAATAAGCAGCAAAAAGCGCTTATGGTGTTGTCTAGCACATATTTTTAATCGGTGGAACACCAATGGGAGGTGGACTAGCTATGCAGAATATGGAAAATGAGGTCGCGCAGAAGTGTTTACAGTAACACGCTGCCTTAGCTTTAAATTAACAGGATTGAAATAAGTCAATAGCCGACGGAGACTTGTACAACAACGTCAACTAAGAAGGAATGCAAACAGCGAGCGCGGAACAGAAAGCATACGGTCGAGAAGGAAAATGCTCAATTAAGGAGTAATGTAAAAGCCAAGGACGTGCTCAAGGGGATGTGAACAGACTGTGGGGTAGGCCATACCTTAAGCCGTTTGGTCACAGTATTTGAAAAGCACGACACTATAGGCATAACTAAAATATCTGCTAAAAATCAGAAGCCATATTACTAATGTCAGAATACTAACAGAGAACGTCGGCAAAGGTAGACATGATGATGATGATAAAAAGGATATAATAATAAGGATGCGTCAGGACAAGCAAGGCACTTGACAGAAGGTTTACAAAAAGTTGAGCCAACCGAGACCAGTTCATTTAGCTCTCGTTAGTCTGGGATAGGTCAGGAAGCGGAAGACCGTTCAGACAAGACCAGGCAACACAGCGCGTGGAGGATAGGCTGCCTAGTTAAAACGAGAACGACAGTAGTGATTGTCAGCAAAAGATAAACAGTACGGGAGGAAACTAGCTAGATGATTATGTGATAATCAAGTCTAGCAAATCTCAAAAGATGTGGGGCACAGAGTGTTGGGTAGGCAAAGCCTAGGTCGTTTATGTCCTGGATGTTTAGAGGAAGCCGAACAGCAACAGGATCCACAGGAAGTTCGCATGACTACGGTTTGGATCGTTTAGAGAATTATCAGAGTAATAAGACCGAATGACTCAGTTCGAGCCACGTAAAAGCCTAGGTTGTCCACGGAAGTGGAACCGTGTTCTTCCGCAGGCAAGTTGTTGTAAAGAGAACGCGTCCTTATATCCATTAATGGCTTCACCATATGCCATCCGTATAGCACTAGGTAAGATAAGTTTCAACATGTGCTTAGAGGTCTGAAAGGCGCTGAACCCAATTAGGTAAACACCAGTGAAATGTAGCAAATCTGGTTATGTCAAGTAAAGTAATTGCGCTATATGAATCTGTCGTTCAGAGTGCATCAAGGTCCTTGTAAATAAAATTCAAGTGAGTAAGTTTTGGCCGTGTGCTCTAGGGGAGCTAAACCAATTTGTCTAGACCCCTGCGTGCGACATCTCTCCAAAGTGCTGAAGGTAGGAGCCATTCGGCACATAATTGGAAGCAATGGAATAAAGGTTTGCTGTGTAGGTCTTGAAGGAGCGATCAAGTCGTACACAATAAGCTGGCCGTTGCGGATGGACCAGCCTTTGCCAGATGATGAACCTTCGTGCGCCGGCCGCAGTATTTGTAAGGTTTCAGGAGCAACAAGCAACGATCAGGAGACAACTAAGCAAATACACAGACAGAAATGCATCGCTGAACACCATTAAATTCGTGATCGCATGCGGTGGTACTAGTTCCTTGGTACGGTATCATTTTGCTTAGTATGTATAATACACAGGTGCCTTCCTACATCACGCCTCAGGTGTGGCTCATACTACAACTTCAGCGCATCATAGAGCTCCACCGTTGAGTGGTTCAGTTGGTCCAAAAAAGGAAAATATTCCATATTATTCCACAGCAAAGCTGGATTTACTATACTGGCTTCACTTTAGTTACAGCAGGTGTCCCCATAAATCATGGCTGCTCCTCGCAATTTAATTCGTGACATTCCGTTTTCTTTTATCTCTTACTCACAGCAGATTTGTTTGCAAAATTAATCCGGTTATTTCTCTCTTCTCTATGTTCACTTGACTTACCAGTGACACCGTAGAACTCCATATTCGAGTGGTTTTATTTATCGTTGCTGGCAAGCTGCACCATTCTATTGCATATCTGTAGATTTATAGCATGATTGGCCCCCTACCTTATCTTCGCTTCAGCTACAGAGTTTGCTCCTGTAAATCGGCGTTCCTCATCTTAACTGACTGCTCGCCAGTGCGTGTCCGTTAAGTGCTCTGCAAAGAACAAAGTTGCTACCTAATTAATCGTTCTTTTCTTTATCCTCTGTGTCTATTAGACTAACCTGAGACACCGTAGAGCACCGCATTTCATTGGTTCACTTTACCGTTTTAGCAGCGCTTGCTCCGCTACCCTAACTTCCTTACAGCTGCCGCAATTATTCCAGTAAAGCAAGAAACCTTTGTTTAGCAGACTGCTTGGTAGTTGGTTTCCAGTAGGTTAAATAAGAGTGGGTTATTTTACCTAATTAATTTTGCTTTTTTCAACCCATTCCCCTCTGTCCATTTGAGCTACCTGTTACACCGCAAAGCTCCGGCTTTGAGCTTTTTATATTATCCTCTGTTCCAGGCCCCCCCTATTTTATTCTATAGGTACAGGTTCATCGCAACGCTTGCTCCTCTACTCTATCTACCCTTCAGCTACAGCATTTGCTCCTATAAATCAACGCTTCGCATCGCTCGATGACCGGCCTGCGAAACATACAACGTCCCTGCGTTATCTGGTGGGACAATAATATTGCAGATGAATTTAGATCCTTGCTCCTCTGCGCAGCTGTGCATCGTGTTATCCATACTTTATCTCTGACCAGCGCAACCGGCTGCAACCGTTACTGGTACATGTGTACAAAAAACAACTAAAGTTCCGCTACGTACGAGCGACACAACTTAAATAGCCACTGCTAGTTTTAATTACTATGGATATAGAGTCTAGTGAGAGGACATCATCACCTAGCCGGCTAGCCACTGTCAATGACATTGGAAGCCCGGTGGTGCCATATCCCGGATAGTTTGCAATTTAAGTAGTCCAGCCGACGTCCTCCATGGCTCAATGGCTTAAGCTGCCGGTTAGTTTGCCCCCGCCTCTAGCGGCCATAGAATCGATACACATTGGATGACAGTGGGCGCGCACAACACTAACGAGCGCCAATAGGGCGAAAAGCGTCTGGTGCTTTTTCGGATCAGGCTGGGCTAAGTAGCTTGTGTATCATGGGGATGAATCCCTTACAAAATGTGGATTAGGATTACCGCTGTGCCAACGGTAAGCAAGTAAACAACTACTGCGATTAGCTGCTCGGAAAATCAGTCTTACAGAAAGTTTGCCAATACCTGAATGTTAATTAACGCTTGGTCAATGACAGTGCCCAAGGACGTCGTGTTTTCCCCCTGGCGCGCATTCTGCACATTAGACGTCCGTTTAAATACACTGCGACGAGGCGGATGTAACTCGCCACCTAAAGATGCTCACTATCCACTGCTATACTCAGAGAAGGAGCACAATAGCCCGTATTTGTGAACCCAGGGTATTTATCAAACATCTAATCCGGCTGCTACCTTTACTTAAAAGTGAAGATCATGCTCCGGAAACATTGGAACCAAACTCAAGCATTTCCCTAACAGAAACACTTAGAGACCTTAGCACACATCGGCGCCACATTTCTTTCTGACACTACTGCACATGCCCTTCATCCTTGCCACAGCCCTGTGCCAAAAGTACGTGTAATTTTTCTAGCCCTGTATATGCCAACCCTCATAGCTCTCATTTGTATATATAAGCTTATAATGTTTCTGTGGCTTTGTCAACCCTTGATCATCCCCGTACTGATGTGTCCCGTTTCATCTAGAATATAACTATTTATTTAGTTTGCTTTACTAGCAATTTCGAAGACAGATTGTATTCTAGTTGTTGAAATTTTACTTTTTTATATTGCAACATTGTACATGATAGCTTGATTAGCAGCACCAAGGGCGGGAGTAGTAAAGATGGAGTTAGTAGTGTGGGTCCCTATAGCTCAACGGTTGTACAAGGTATACGTCCACATACTTCGAGAAGTAGAGATAAGAATCAGATCAATAATGTGGGGTATATTGATGAGGAACCTGTCCGATGAGCTTGTGTACACAGTACGGGTCTGGTGTGTGAAGCTTGAGGAAAAAGCTGTGAAATTAGTTAAGCATAGTGGCATGTAACTGATTAAATATGTAGACGTGTTCGTATGAGAGCAGTTACGTGCACAGAATTTGTACACTTGGCATCGGCCAACTTGACAATGTGTGGTTAGCGCGGTGACTTTACTGAGTGGCGAGTCACATCCGCCATGTCGCAGTGTTGTTACTATCCGCTTGGAGGGTTTCACAATATATTAAGCGTGCATCAGTTTAGCAAGCAGCACTTTGCACAGACACCAACGCAATGTCTCTTATTCGACTAATTAAGCAGCGGATAACAGCAAAGATATACCGATCACAACCCTTGTGCCGTCTATTGAAAGGATAGGTATTGGTACGGTCTATCTCCTCGACTTTAGTAACACTCAGTTCTGTGACTTTCACCAGAAATGACTTGGTATTGACCAAATACTTTTCCAGGTGCACAGAAAATCAAACACAAGTCATTGACTTTGAATTAAACTATTTAAGACGAGCACATGGCACGCTGTATCTGTCCCACTACCTAGGTCCGGAGGGTGTCCCTTCTTTCGCAGTAATATTAGAGACTTGGATAGTTTAGTCCTTCATCTCACGGTCTTCACCAACACTAGGAAACGCGGACAATACCGGTCCAATTGCAAGCATACAAACCTCGTACCATGACACTATTATGACTGTCGCCAAAGATTTGGTCATTATTGTCCCATCAGGCGCAAAACCAATGCGTCAAGACCCATGGAAAAATGAAGGACAGGATGCTTTGCTTTTTACTGAAACGCAAGCATATCAGTAGGTACTAACGCGAATTTATGTCGACTAAATCCTGTCAAACCTATCAGTTTGAATTATTAAACCACGTGGCACACACAATATACCTGGGTATCACATTGGTCATTATATTTCTGATGTGAATAATGCATCCGGTCGGGTTTCAAACAATGGATTAAAGACATACCTATTGGTTAGGTGTCTCCGGTAGCTCCCTGTCCTGATTTGCCCTTTGTTTGCAAACCGAAGGCGGGCCGTACTACTTGTCCACATCCCGAGCAAAAAGGCCGCTTTAATCAACGGTGTGTTCCAAGGCAGCGTCCTGCATAGTAATGATGTATTCTAGGTATTCAAACATGGCACTCCGTAGTTTTTGCCAATGACATAAAACTTGTACTCTCATTTGGTGCTATTTGCTTACGTAATGGCCTGTGTAACATTCTGTTTCCCATTTTGGGGTGACTGCAATGATTAGAAGGTCAATTGAATATGCTTTCTTGAGCGGACCGTTGAACCGGGAAGTGCTAAGGTGCTACGTGGTCTCGCTGAACCTAAATAAAAAACCAGCAGCACTCCGTGGTCAACTAATTACAGCTTTTGTTCCCCCACTAGCGGTTCCTGCAGTGCAAGTCCCGAGGTGTAAGGAAGACGTAGAAAGAAAAGTGTGATAAAGGGTACAGTAAGTTCTTTAGGTGAAGGACCTTACTAAAATATGAAGTGAAGGTCAAAATGAACTCAAAGTTGGAAAGTAAATACGATCAGGACAGGGAAATATTTCCTGCGGCCACCTAGGTGCGTCCAACTGACGCTCAAAACCCTTAACCGTAGTTTAACTAACTACACTTTATGTAAGTGAGTTTCAGCATTAGATAGCACTACCTTATAACAGAGTTTCCTCACAGATTTGAATGAATGACGTCTTGCGTATTTTCATGGATTGACCGCGGAGAAACGGCAGCTTAGTCAGGCTAAATAGCCAGAGTAACTGCGGTTCCACCTTGCAAGTAAAACATGGCAATTGCTGATTAAATTTCGTCGAAGCCCTCGGTAATGCATTGAATACATCCTCAAGCTAAGTAGACGTTTGGTGAACATTTGCCCCTTAAACCACTCGACCAAAGTGTTTCCCACTTTCAAAACTACCTCAAACTTCATTTTGCCCTAACAAAGCAGAGTGGACTAGACAGTATGCAGTACCCCAAAAAAGTCGAATGAAACCTGGAAACATCTACACAAAGAGGTTGGCAGGTAAGACCCCGGAAAACGTCTTATTAATCATATAGTTAACTAAAATACAATAAAATGGCGTATTACTAGACAACCGCTAAAAGTTGTGGCCGCAAGGGGTTAGGACATTTTGTACACTAGTTTCCTGTCTTTGCAGGAGTGAAACACACATTATGCACCATACTTTTAAATGCCAGACAGCAAATACCCGAAGTTTGATAGATGTTACAGTATGGCAGTGTTTCTACCTTCCGTTGCTATTCTTGCATACTACAACAACCGATTTCTTGCGATTACAAGTACTTACTCGATAACAAAAACACAGGTGTATCACTACATATATTTCAGTATAGGGTACTCCCGTGGGAGAAAAGGTAGCGATGAAAACAGAAGCTGTAGGAGAAGGTTAAAGACGATCTTTCACGATCTTTCAGGAATAAGTATTTTACAAAAGTTAGAATTAACGGAAGCGTTCAGTGTGCTAATAAACATTTTAAAGATAAAAAAGATTTCAATATTTCCTATTGCTGTTTGAATCTGAGCAGCAGAAAGCTGAGTTAACCGAGGAAATAGAAAGCCAGTCTTTTAGCTTAGTTCTAGAAGATAACAGATAGCTAAAGTGTTAAACTTGGTAAGCCTTGAGCGCTTGATATATTAACAAAAACCAACAACAAAATGTGCATTTGTTTACAAGCTGCTTGAGAACTGTTTGTAGCGCCTATATTTTTTACTGCTAAACATGGCGCTTTTGTTTTGTTGGCGAATACGGCTTTAAACAGAAAAAGGGTATGTGGATTGGAGTTATCTCGTCTAAATAGAAAGGTGCATCCAAAAAGGTGCAAGGTAGCTTAAGGTTAGCAGTAATTATTAAGTGCTACGTGGGTGGTGGAAAATTAGTTGTTCTAAGCGTATGCGAGAATAAATAAATAGAAGTGAGGCAAAATCGTGCTAAAACGATAGGATGCAAATAAGCTAGGTTGTTGTTAGTCTTAGAGTTTCGACCAAGCGTATTTAGTTCTAAGGCGAACGGCCTCATATTGAGGATTTTCGTAGGTACTGAGCATTGTAAAGACCTGAACTACTAGTAAACACAAATTTAAAGATGCTGGGTGGTGAAGATTATAGCCGCGGCATTACAGAGGATAGATCTGTATGCATTATTGGGGGCAGTATTTACTTCATTCAGCCTATAGCAGTCAACCAATACTGCATATTTTCAAGCTAAATAACGTGTGGGTTATGACTTTGTACCACTTTTATATAACTAAAAAGGTAGGGCTACCTTTAGTGACACACATCAGAGCTTTGTCGCTATGAATAGGCAACTGAGTATCAAGAACCTAAGCGGTTTGCGACGATCAGTACAAATTACCGCAGCTTGTATGTGTTGTGCAACAACGACTATGAGTGTGAGGGCTAAAACTTTCAAAAGCGAAGGATAATTGTACCTTGAGTGTTAGGGCAAAGTATGGTAAACTTCTCCGACATCCTTATGGCTCATTTCTTCTAGCAAGTAAGTTTGTGGAAATGGGCCTGTGATAGTAACATTAGGTCAAAGTTAGCGGATGGACCAACTGTGCGAGCCAAACAGCCAAGGGAACGGGAGAAGAGGGCTACATGAACTGGAATCGGATTGGACGATAATCGTGTGTGATTCACCGCCTGTTTATCTGCAGCAAAGGAGAAACATTCTTGACTCAGCAGAGTCCTTAGTTAAGGACTTGAACCTGAAATTTATATTGAAGAGTTTGGCATGCTAAACAAGCTGCGATTTTCGCTTACATTATTTTGCCGAATACACGCTCGTCCCTGAAGGCCTGGGTTCTTTAACTTGGTGTCAGAGAAGACAAAGACGAACACCACCGGCGGCATGCGGATGCTGTCGGCATCACCACCAGCTATACAGTTTCCTGCCCTACTGAACATGGATGTACGGAACTTGGAGAATACTTGGCGTTTATGCAGGAGCACGCGGAAGGATTTCTGCACATTGTACGTTTGGATGGATAGCCGATACCGTATCACTTGGCCATGTTTCGACATGCAGCCCAGGGTGACGCGCGCCTTGTTTTAGAGAGGTTTCATTACGACAGAGGCGGGCTGAATAAGTTGGAGACGGTCATTGGACAGTTCGGTAAATTTTGTGTAGGGCAAAGCAACAAGACCTATCAGCGCTATATTTTCTTTTTGCGTAACAGCGGCTCAAATGAAGCAGTCGACGCATACATCACTGGGTTGATGTGTTTCGTCAGATCCTGTAAATTCTGTAAAGGTTAGGGCGACAGTCTCATACGCGACCGGATCGTTCTGGGAATAAATGATGAAACTACGACACGGCGGCTTTTGTCCAACGCAAATTAGCGCTTAAGCAGTGCACTGATACCTACAACATTAAGTCTTCAATCACCCAGCAAGACCAATAAATGCAACTCGGAACAGTTGCAGAGTTGTGTGCCGTTTCCTGTGGAAAAGCATTAAAGGCTACCACCGTGAGACTGTGGGCCTGAAAATTTAGCACCACGCGACATCCAAGCACGCGCGAGCAGTGTCCGGCGTAGAGACAGAACTGCGCCAGAGTTAAAGGGGGAACTAGATTGCTCGTAGCTGCCAAGCAACAAATATAAGTGCGGTCATTCGTGACAGGTCTCCGCAGATGCAGAACTTTCGACTGGCAACTTGTCTTAGAGAATACTGCAAAAATATGGCTACGGAAGTATGTTGCTCGAAGGCGAAGCCGTATGATTGCAGTTGGCCAAAAGGGCTACCGTTAATATTCTACCGAGAAAGCGCTGTCCCGGCATGTACATTGATCCGATCAAGCTTACCGGCTTATGTAGAACAGTTCCGAACTCCAACCAAATTGCTCAGCTATATTTGAAGTCGTTTACTCAAGCGAAGGTGCCTCACGTTGACTCGAGTGGGCTTCCGTGCAGGGGAAGCTCACTGTGATAATTGTACAAACAATACTCAGTGATTGTTTATTGTTATTCTTTTCACCTTTTTGATGTAGAATACACACCCGCGAAATTCAAATTCCAATTCTGATGTTCTTATTCCGAGTCGTGACTAGCTTGGGTGGAGTTCAATTATCTTTCCTATTCAGAACACCATAATTGGCGTCGCAGACAGCATTTATTTCCAAATGAATATAACCATCGAATTCTTAAACGTAAATGCATCTCCCCGGGAGTTACAAGAATACATGGAGAGATTCGAGTTACGGTGGCTCACAAAAGATGACCTTCGCGAAGATCTTAAATCTGCCCACTTTTTAACTGACATTGGCTGTGAATACGAGTGGCCATTTATACAATACTTTACGTTTCGGAAATGGTATGTCACATCGTTTCATTTTTGTCACCGGTAGCGTAGAGTCTCTTATTGCTAAAACGAGTCTCGATCATCTGTGCCCTGACGCTCAGCTTGATTCTCACTCATCACTATTAAAGGTGTTACTGGTCATACCATTCCGGTGATAGGATGTTGTACCTTACCAGTGCTAGATAAGCATTTGAAACCTGTCGAGTGTAAATTTGTTGTCATTCTTCAAGGCCCGTCCATACTCGGTCTTAAAGTTATGCAGGCACTCGAAATAAGTGTCAATTTTCTGTCACATACTGATACTGACACCCAAATTCGTGATTTATTACATGATTGTTCGGCTACCTCTGGTGGAATGAGAATTCCGCCTGTTAAGTTGGAAGTGGCCGGTGATCCAGTTTTCTGTAAACGACGTGTACTTCCAGTTGGACTTAGAGAACCTGTTCGAAAGGTACTTATGTCTCTTTGTGAATCAGGAATTCTCGTCCCAGTACAAAGTTCACGATGGGCCACACCTATTGTCACACCGTTAAAGCCGGATGGACAGACGCCGAGAGTTTGTGGTGATTACCGTGTCACTCTTAATACGAAGCTGCTGCAGCGTAGTTGTGTCACGGAAGAACCTGATTCTATTCTCTCGCGTCTACACGGATCCAAGGTTTTCTCGAGGCTAGACTTAAAAGATGCATATCTGCAGATACCACTGACTGATGAGTCTAGTGAACTGACCACAATCAATACACCTTTTGGGTTGTATCGCTATAGATTTCTTCCCTTTGGTCTTAATGTGTCGCCAGCCATATTCCAAGATGTGATGAACTCCATTGTAAAGATCTGAAGGGTGTTGAGGTCCATCAAGACGATGTTTTTCCACACGCTATTAACAAACCGACACATGACTACGGATTACTGGCACTTTTGACTCGCTTCAAGGATGCTAATGTGAATATCAATTCTAAGATGTGCTTAATTGGTGTCCATGAAATCAGTTGTCTTGGTTATCAGGTTACATCTGAACGATTCAAACCAGATCCTGATCGGATAAAACCATTGGTTGAAGTGAAGTCCCCCACCAATGTTCTTGAGCTTCGATCATTGATGGGCGCTTTACAGTACTATTCCAAATTCATTCCTGGTTTTGCATCCATTGCTGATCCTTTACTCACCTTGTTGAATGACAAGCGTTTTGTTTGGTTAGACAGACATGAACATGTTCTTCGGAAGCTTTTAAAAATTCTTGCATCTGGTTGTGTTCTTCACACCTTTTCTCCTAAATTACCTACTGTGCTTTTCACAGGCGCTTCACCCACTGGTATTGGGGCTGTGTTAGAGCATAATGGACACCCCGTTCTGTGTATTTCCCGTCGACTAAGCCATGCTGAAAAAGGATATGCTCAGACTCATCGAGAAGCTTTGGCTGTATAATGGGCAGTCACTAGGCTTCACAAATATTTGTTTGGTCTCAGATTTACTACTATGACAGATCATGAAGCTAGAAAGTTCACTTACAATCCTGCCAGTCCTTTAACTAAATCTTCAGCAGCCATGGTCCAAAGGTGGAGTGTTGCCCTTAGTGCGTATAACTATGTGGTCGAGCACAGAAGGGCGAAGCTCATTCCTCACGTCGACTATTCATCACGTACTGCAACGATATTTGAAACCGATTCTCAATTGAGTTGTTTACTCACCCAGCCGCTTCCAACCTCTCGTTCTGCTCTTATCAATGATACTAGAAGGTATTATGGGTCATTGGTTTCTGCTGTCAAACGTGGTTGGTCGGTTTCTTTCAAACGGAAGTTCCCACAATTTTATGTGCGTCGTGATGAATTGTGTGTTACACCTGATGGATTACTATGTGTAAATGACCTCATTGTTATCCCGCCGACTTTGAGATCAGCTAATCTAACGGATTTACATTCCGGTCATCTTGGTGTTGAAAAGATGAAGTCTTTAGCTCGATGCTTGTGCTGGTGGCCTGAATTAAATGCAGTCATTCGACGAACTGCTTCTGATTGCCCGAACTGGAAACACAAAATTTTGCGGCAATCGTCAAAGTGAACACCATGGCCGATGACATGCGAGCCCTGGAAAAGGGTACATATGGATTACTTTGGACCATTTCTGCAGAAGTACC
>OX104065.1:136936896-136961965 GCA_944474145.2 Dicrocoelium dendriticum | reverse complement strand
TAAAAAGTTACGGTAAAACAGTAAAATGATGAAACCGAAACGCGAACCAACGACTATGGTAAAACGGCTTGGACGACGGTCTAACGACAGTAAAACGCTTTTACAGTTAATTTGTCTTACTTTGAAGTAGCATAAAACAAAGCAGTATGCAGCAAGTACAGCTCAGAATACAGCGAGACAACGCGCCACGAAAATGCACCGTTGCATAGCTCGCGCCAGCGTACAGCAAGCCAATAGGGAAAGAGGTTCATCATTCACTTGGTTCACTCTGTGGGTACCTGAAAAGGTTGCTTATCTTTCCTTACGTCTTTTCTTCTTTACCACGGTCTAGTTCTCCTAAATTGATATTCCCTGGATTCCAATATCACTTACGTAAGTTAATAAGCTTTTCTTTCCTCCGGTTTACGCGCGTATTCATTTATTCACTTGGCAGGTACATCGTGGACTGCTTCTACAGGGCACTTTGGAAATGTTTGTTTGAACAAATTAAGCATGTGTATTGATTTGGCTCTTTTGGCAGATTATTCCAAACCGTGCTTGTTTGGCTCAGCGATAGTCTCGAAAGTGGAATATTTCCCAGCTATTCCTACTGGTACGGACACAACTGAACTTTATCTTCGAATTAATTGTGCTGCTCCGTACTTTTCTCTTGGCTTCATGTTCCAACTGGCCACAGCTGCAGTGACGGTGCCGTAATCATTCCTCGTCGTTGTGCTGCATTTTGGACAGCAGTGTCATCTCTAGGAATATCGCGGAGCCCTCTGCGGCTCTTCAGAAAGCTCACAGGCTGGTCGATTTCAGTGGCTTAACGTTGGCATTTTTACACTACCTCTATCCGTGTTCCCTGGGGTTACGATTAGAAAACTTCCCGGGTATGGGAACCTATCGGGTGACAGTACTAAAAGTAGGCCCCATCTACTGCGCGTGGTCCTGTCCACACTGGAGGAGCGCCAAGCCCTTTCGTGTTTCGTCCGGAAACTTAGGGGTTCGGAACGAGTAAACGGCCGGACCTACCTTTAGCATTTAGGATAAAGCATAAGGAAACCAGCAAAAATCTTAAAGCGCGACGGGGAGCTGGGGAGCAAAGTTTATGTTTGGTCGCTTTCCGGGTGGTGAGCCGGAGGGCCAGTTCCTCCCTACCAGAGCACATTCTGGTAGCAAACGTCCCAGCCCCAGTATCAGAGGTCTCCCAGTAGTTCTCAGTAATGTGCGGAGCCTGCTTAACAAGGCGTGTGAAGTTGGCGCCCTAACAGATACTTCTTAGCCTGATGTACGCAAGTGCACTGAAACATGGTTGTCTTCTGACCTAATGGACAGTGAAGTATAAGTTCCGGGCTACGCACTCATGAAAAATTATCACGCACCTGCGCGCTGCGGTATAGGAGTCGCCCTGTGTATGTGGCTTGGTGTAAGCATAGCAAAACCACATTTTAACAGCTGAGAACAAAGTTGAAGCTCTTTTAGTTTATGTCTGGGGTGGGTCAAAGCAAATTAACATTGTGTTGCTGCATATTGGTCCTGATTAGGCTTCTAGATGTTTTAGTTGACTTCAGTCCTACTCAATCGGCGTACAGATGCTTGCTAATGGGGAACTTCAACGTTCCTGAATGTAGTTGGCATACCCAATCAAATGGCTCAGCGACGTCAGGATTTGCTGCCGAATCGTCGACTTGAGAATGAAAGTACCCCTACACCAGGTTGTAGATCGACTCACCTGGTACATTTATGATCCTACGACGTCTCGCTTGGATATAGTTTTTACTAAGTCGCGTGATTTTTGAGAGACCTTGAGTATGTTCTCACTTTTGGAGCCAGTGAATAGGTGTGTTTGTCATTCAAAGGTGTTCTTATTAGAGCCTAGGATGCACGCAGGTTCCCAACTCCAATGATTTGGCACGCCGACTTCCAGTGTATTAGTGTAAAGTCAGTAAGTCTTCCGTGAATCATCTGGCCGGTTGTCGATATAGAGACGGCTAGGAATACGTTTAACTCCACCATCCTAAATATATCCCTCCCCACATACGCTTTTGGTGCAGAATGTTGTCAAAGCCAAGCCCCCATAGATGGACCCAGTTGCACACCAGCTACTGCATAGACGGGCGAGATACTGGCGGTTCTACTTAGCAGCTCTCCCGAAATATACTTTTCGGCGTTACCGTGAAGCGCAGCACTGCGGCGTGGCGGATGTGACACGCCACGCAATAAACTCCCTGCCACAATCAGGCTTTAGCAAGTTGGAAGATGACACATACCACAAGTTTTGCTCCTTTCTCTGCTCTCACCCGACTAGGCCTACATACCTGATCAGTAACCCGCACCATGCCGAAAGCCTTTTTCACAGCTTTCCCTCATGCTTTACCTACCTGACCCGCACTGTGTACACCTCCTTACAGGACCAGTTCCTTAGCAATATAATATCCTCCAATGATCTCTAATACTTATCTAAATATCCCGCCTTCTGCCAGGATAAATAAATATGTATATGTCTAGACTGGCTAGACGCTTTGCCCGTAAGGAATCAGATCAATGGTTACATTAAATCTATGCTCCTGCATTAGCGTAGGAAACGTGTGAGTATATGTTTCTTGTTGGCAAGTACGACTGCATAAGCTTGGTTAGGTGTAAAGCTGATGAGGTTGTACACGCCACCTTGAAATTCTTCTGGCGCTTTCAGGCGATATTGGAAGTTGTGAAAGTTGCGCAGTCGTAGTTGTGCAGGTTTTCTTTGGAACACGGGACAAACTCACCACAACTTCACAGTAAATGTTTGGAAGATTTCGGCCGCTCTGTCGTCACACGTATTGGCAAATTGCTCCGTTCTTAGAAATGGAGGAAGTTGGCCTCCTGTATAGTACTTGGTCAATGGGGTCGAACTCTTTTGTGCACCTAGCCAGGTTGAGCTAGGGATTGTGCGTTTTTCGGCGTTGCAATCCGGCGACAACTGGAAGATGGTTTCAAGCCTAGCTTTCCGCATGTTATGGTTAATACGAAGTTCGTTCGAAGTATTGAGGCTGTTCTTGGCTGTTCCTCGGTCTCATCTGGAATACTGCCTCCAGGATTGTCCGCCCTTCCTCGACCGGGACAAAATGGGAAGTGGGTGTTACGGGTGGTACTAGAATAGGTGAGGAATTACAGGGAAGGACGTAACCCGAACTTCTACTTAGTTTTGGGAATGCATGCAATGCACTACCGAAGACTTAGAGGAGGTCTAATCCTAACCTACCGTACCTTAACTGGGAAGATTAGTCCAGAATTTTCTTGGCTATTTATTCCCGCTAGCTGGGCTGTTCTACTCGGGCATCCCTCGAAGCTGGAGAAACCACGGTCCGATCGGATGAGGGCGGAAAGCCGGCTGTCATGCCGTCATTGAGCGCTAGTCCATGTTTCCAGAAAGTGTCACCAGGGAACCTACGGTTAAAATGTTTGAGTGGCAACTTCATGCCCGTGGGTGGCAACACGAAACCTTGCCCTTTTCCTGACTACCGCATCTTCATATGTCGATTTTCTATACTCTACTTTTATTCACGAGTTGGTACCATTTGTTTATTTTAGCTGCATTTTATTATTCTGTACCTTTAATTTCTCCCCTTATCCTTCGCTTACTTCACGTGACTGCCACATCCGGAGCTGCAAGGGCAGGAAACTTCAGCATTAACTGGTTGGCCATGGTGCGACGCAGGTGTTCCGTTTTAGATTCACCAATAACTTGGAACACTTTAATTCGGGGCTCAGCGTTACGCTCAAGATGGAACACTTACGGGATTCTCCTATCGTGCGAGTCCCAAGCGGATTTAACCTTGAACTTGACGTGCACATGGAACGAAATAAGATCGGCGAAAGTATAAAGAAAATCAAAAAGATAAACATAATTTTGAATAATGCGATAAAGCTAGTGTCTTTGTTAAGCGAGACTATAGCTGCGTACTTTACTCGAAAAATACAAAGTAAGGAACTCTAACTAAAATTCCTTGCGCTAAATTTGATCACTGGCGCCAAATTTCAACCTGTAAACCTCACAACAAAGGGACTGTTTGATAGGCGGAAGAAAAATGTGTGTTGCTCCGTGATGTTCGGTGGTACAAATGGTACATAGCAACGGTTGCCTAGTGACATTGCCAAGGAGGATGAATGTGCAAATACCTGGAAAATAGGTGGAGGGTGTGTGTGGGAATTGGATTGTGTGTTAAGCACGATGCCGTGGAAATGGTAACCTGAATTGGTGCTAGTGCATGCTGTTTTTTGTATTTTGGTGGCCATACTTGTTTGTTCTGCTATCGCTATGGTTGTGGATGATAGTGAGCTGTTCAGGTCATTGGTTATTGGGAAGTATGAAAGTGTGGAAGACCTGGAGAAGCAATTGGGACGTTTTCAGATTGAAACGGCGACTTGTTTTTCCCGTGCATCTTCCAAGTCTGCTGCGGCGTACCATCGTGGAAGGAGGAAGGAGTTGCCGGATGGGGACTGCCACGGTTACATCATGTACCGTTGCGTTCATTTTAAACGTTCAGGATCGCGTGGCAAACGGTAAGTTAATATTTATGCAACATGGAGACTAACTCATATAGGTACCAATCCTACGATTGCGAGGCGCGATTCTCCGTGGTTTGCAAGGAAGGGAAATATGTCGTTCGAAGTTACTTCATGACGCGTAGTCATGATTTTCACTTGGTAACCCCTGGTTGTATGCACGCAACCGTCGGCTTTCTCCGGTGCAAGAGAAGGAAGTTCTTCGTTTGATGGGCAGTTTCCATAGCACCCCTGATTTGCGGCGCTTCATCTATCAGGAGTACGGCAAACGGGTAACCCGTTTGGACCTGAGCAATTTGCGCATTCGTCATCAGAATGCAACCGCATGTGAAGTGTCCGAGGTGGCGAAGATGTTGGAAAGGCACGGTGTGTGCCGATTGGTGTCGGAGGGAAGTCACATTCGTTATGTGTTTTTCTCTCCATCGGTTGTTCGCGGCATTGTGAAGCGTTATGGGGAGGTGCTATTATGCGATGCGACGCACCAACTCAATTACGGTGGCTACATTTTGTGGCATTGCATGCTGGTGGACGTCACAGGTCTAGGGATTTCCTTTTTCTACGCCCTATTACCTGATGAGACGTCGTACAGCTACGGGCAGGCGGTGGAGGCTATGCGGGAGATGGTGCCTAGCAGCGTACGTTGCCACACTGTGGTGATGGATAAATGTGCTGCGCAGTTCCGGGCGTTTCGACGTTTTTATCCCAACGCGAAGGTCGTGTTTTGCAGGTACCATGTTAAAGTGGACATGGCTCGACGTTGCGGTCGCTTACGTGGTATCTCAGATGCTCGCCGAATGCAATTACGCGGATGGCTGCATAACCTTATATATACTCGTGATGCGTGCGTATTTGATAGAATATTGTACGCGGTGTGGGGTGCAAATCCGGAATGCCACCGTTATTTGTGCGCAACGTGGCTTCCGCACGCGGACTCCTGGGCGGCTCACAGACTAAGGGATACTGTGCTTTTTGGCTGCCACACCACCAACAGGGTAGAGAATGAGAACAAACATCTGAAGGAGTATTTGTCTGAGAGGTCATCCCTACTCACTCTGTTCACCTGCGTGGTTGATAGGTTGAACAGTATCATACACGAAAGGAACAGCATAATAGGTAGGCGGTGCATGAGCGTAATTGCTGTTCCATCGGAGGTGTCCTCAGTGGCTTCAGTTTTCGCACACCTAAGCGATTTCGCAGGCAATGTGTTCATAGCGCATTTCCGTGCGTCAATTGTTCTCCGTTGCAGGTCTGACGGGCCATACTGGTTTGTTACGTGTCCTCGTTCCAAAGTACGTCGGGTGTACATCACACGGGGCAGTGAATGTGATTGTGAGTTCAATCGGCAGTGGCGGCTCCCATGTGCTCACATTTGTTATGTGGCGGCGCGTCACAGACACTCGGCGGAGGACATCCTACATGGATGTCGGTGGATCGCACCCCGGCAACCTTCCGCAGCATCCTCAGAGTGTGTTGCGTCTGATGAGGGTGTGCAGATTCTAGACCGTAATGTAGGGGACAGGGATGCCGTTGTAAGCCGCACCACGAAACTTCGCGAAACGCAGGCCGTGTTGGCGGACATCGGCACTCAATTGGTGAGTTACGGATCGGAGAACGTCGCCGCTGCGTTGGCCTACCTGAAAATGTTTTCGTTGCTCATGTCCAAGGATGCAACTTTACAGTTGTATGGGCGAACGTCAAGGTGACCTGTTCCCCTTCATTTAGATAATGAGGCAAAAGTACAGAGGTTATGCGGCTTGCCTACGGCGGGAACTTCTGATGGTGGCGCAGCCTCCGCGGTAGGCAGCACGTCAGCAGGCGAATTGCGGGCCCCTTTGCAAGTAACGCAGGTGAATGATATGCTGCCTGCAAATGCCACCGCAGCACTTGTTCCATCAACCTCCACAGGTGGGTCCAGGAAACGTAAATCGCCCCTTAAGTGCAGGGTGACGGAGGTTAGCCCCGATAACAGTGCGCTAAAGGGTAAAGTGTTCCGTAACCTTTGCACCCGGACATCCTCCGGCTACAGGGTTCCCGTTAAACCGAAACACCGCACTCAGGGCTTCGTTTCAGAGGACGTCTGCGGAGTCTGTCAGCACGAGGATGATGTAGAAGTAGGCGGTGAATCGGTGCAATGGGTGATGTGCGACGCCTGCTCCCAATGGTACCACGCGTCATGTGTGCTCTAAGCGGGTGAAGAGGAATTCATTTGCTACTCGTGATCCTCTTAGTGTCAGGATAACGTGCCTGACCGGGGTAGCATGTTAACCGCTTCAGGTATGTCCAATTTCCGTGCCGTTACACTGAGTCCATTTCGCTTAGAGCACACAGTGCATAAATTTCGCGATGATATGAACACCTGAGAATGCGATTTGAACATGGTGCCCATAGATTGTCAGCATCGATGAAACATTACGCAACGGTAAGTTTCTACTACTAATCCAGTTATGAACGCTCATTTAGACATAGTAATGCAGCTGTCATTTCCACAGGGGAACTCAATGCTAGCGAATTTGTTGCTATGTACGTTGCATCTGATTTGCTGATTGCATGGTACCCATGGAAGTTCTTTGAAACATCCTCACAGATACTGCTTATTATGCATCATGCTGTGTAACAGGTAAACGGATATCCGCTGCCCTTTGTTTTTCGAGTTTGCGCCGCTACGGAGCAACCTCTGACGCATTGGCTCCGCCATGTGCACCTTTAATCAGACGCCCTCACAGGTACGATTTCTGATGCATGAATAATGTTGTTTAACAGTGAAGCAGACATGCACCGCCCATTGCCTGCCTACTTTGCGCCGCCACTGAGCCACCTGCCCGCATTGCCTCCGCCATGTGAACCTGCAATCCTCCGTCCTCACAGGTAAGAATTCTGATGCATTACTAATGTTGTTTAACAGTGAAGCCGACATTCACCGCCCATTGCCCGCGTACTTTGCCCCGCCACTGAGCCACCTCCACGCATTGCCTCCGCCATTTGAACCTGCATTGCTCCGTCCTCACAGGTGACAGTTATTATGCATGCTAAATCAATAACTTCTTTCTCACAGCCATGGTTGCGTGCCCCCACTGCTGCCTTCCGACGACATCATAACGCAGTACAATACGAATGTGACATCGCAAAGTGAGTAGGCAATTCTCTAATAGCATTCCATATCGCAAGCCACCCGGTACATGAAGTGACACCGTTTGCCGCCTGCTCGGGATGACAAGTCGCCGTAACACCTGCATTTAGTTTCGCTCCTAGCTGTGTATCGTCCTTTTCTTCGTGAACGACCCAACGGCCCTTTTCAGGGCCACCCCTGTTCTATGTCCTCGCGTCTTTCCTACACGGGTAGCAGCACGGGGAACATTTGTGCAGAGGTTGGGTCCGTAATCGTCTGAACTTGAAAGGTTTCTGTTGTCTATGCATCATACTTTCTCCGAGTATCTCTGTATCGCTTACCTACGCTGACTTGTTGATGCATTCAGTGACCCTTTAGGAATACAATTCTGACCCAGCGTCAGAGTGCAATGCCTAGATCTGGCGATTGATAGTCTTTCCTACCGACACCATCTGTCGGTCGTCTTAAATGCGGCACATCTGTTTAGAAGTAGCCAGTGGTCATAGGCGCCATGCATACGCCATTATGCAGTGCTGGTTACCAGCCACTATGTGTCTCAATAACCTTCATTCCTTTTCCTACTTCAGCGTTCAGCGTTCGCCTCTGCTACCTTTTCCGTTGCACGTCCGGTCAGTGTATTCGCTGTTAGTAAGTGCCTTCTAGAACTCCTTTGCATCCATGTTGCCCTGTATGCTTCCTCTGCAACTGCTGCTGAGCATGCACTACACCGTTGGCGAAGCTATCGAGTCCGTTGAACCTCTGGTAAGTTTATCCTTTAATCAATTGTTTTCATAGCACAAGTCCATCTGCGCAGCCTAAAGGTTTCATCCGGCAGCACTGCTAACCCCACCTGTCAGCATTGCCGTAGCTATCAAGTCCGTTTCACGTACGTAGCTGTCCGCTATTCCTGACGTACTTTTCCAATGGCTGTCTATCAATGCTGCGTACGTTGTTGAGGTGGTACTGCTGGTCACCATCCACGTCAACGTGGCCGCTGCTACCTTGCCCGTTTCAACGGTAACATATTCCCGAGCCAACACGACGTTAGTATTGCCCTGAGTCCCCGGGCTAAAGCTCCACTGGTTGATTGCATTCATATACGTAGCCGGAGTTGTGCGGTCTGATTGGCCGTCTCCTTCAACGCTTCGAGGTCGCGTGGGACTAGCAGGCCATCGCAATGAGGCTGGACCTTACCGTGGTGCGATGGTTTGTGTGCCTCAGCGATCCATTGAGCTATGCTGGGTGATGCAATTTTGCACCTTCAGAGCCACGCATACCAGACTGGTCAATTGTTAGAGGCCAGACCAAATCAAGCTCCTGGTCCTCCAGGTTGGGGTTGGAATGAGGGTAACACCTTATTCCTTAAAACGGACTCCTTGTAGCCCAAAGCGAAACCCGCTGCCTTGCGGTCAGGTTTTTGAACAAAAGGCTTTGGTTGAGAACCCTAATCGTTCTCCTGTCTAGACCTGGGCAACCTGACAGTATCCTGCCCACGCAATACTATGAATTTCACTTCAAGCAATTTCTTGATGCTCTGGCCACCGCAGAGGATAGTCAACGGTGCCCTATCTGCTGCATCGAGTAGGGTGGATAGGGGGTTGGGTGCTACTGCTCAAGCCTTCCCGCCTTCTTATTCCCCTCTTACGCTTTTTCATTCTTACCGTCCCATTCCAAGTTCACTTATTTCCCCCAGTTTTTAAAACCCCGATCCTTGGACCTCCCCCAACATGCTTTGCTAGGCATTTACCATCTAATTTCAACTCACACGTGAACGCGGAGCGTCACTCCTCTCCTGTCGACAAGCCCACGTCCAACCAAGCGGTCCAATCCAGTTCATCGTTTCCTATATGAAGCCCTCGATCCTCCTTCAGATTAGCATGCCTCAATGTACGCACATTGCTAAAATTTGGTCAACAGGCAACACTGGCCCGAACATTAGTTAACCTCTCGATCGATATCTGCTTCTTTTCAGTGACTCGCCTGCAAGGTTTGAGCACTCTGCCCACTCTTCCATGTCCTTCAGGTGACGCAAGCAGTATTTTCTCATTGCGCCCATCCGGTGACGATGCAACTTAGAGCACCGGCCAAGCTGGTGTTGGCATAGTCTTGAGTCCCCGGGCTGAAGCTGCTCTGGTTGATTGGATTCCAATCAGTAGCCGGATGTGTGCGGTCCGATTGGCTGGCTCGTTTAAAGCTTCGAAATCGCGCGGGACTAATAGATGTCTATTCATCATCGCTGCCTATGCGCCCACAAACTGTAGCGATGATTCGGTAAAGAACGACTTCTATCGTTAACTGACCCAGCTGCTTCGCCTCAGAAGAAGCACGGACACTTTTGTGCTGGCGGGGGATATGAACGCACAAGTTGGAAAGTTGTCCGCTGATGAACTGCATCTGGGCGGTAAACACGGTATAGGCTCCTGTAATGATAATGGTGATCGGTTACTTCATTTGTGTGAAGATGCTCGCTTATTTCTTGCGAGCACTAGTTTCAGACACAGCACCCGCCGGAGGGTGACTTGGCGCCCACCAGCCTCGAACCAGCCTTGGTTGCAGATCGATCACATTGCGATAAGTTACCGATGGAGAGGCTGCGAACAGAACTGTCGCTCGATTTGGAGCACAGGTGTGGACACAGATCATGCACTTGTATGTGCTGACATGCAGATGCGTTTTGGCGGATGCCCACGACGACGCTGTGAGCGTATTGACACCAACCAATTGACAAAGCCAGCTGTTCTGAATGCGTATCGAAGTTCGCTGAGATGCGAGTTGAGCAATCGCTCTTTGGAGACAATAGATGGGCACTGGTCACATGTTCGCCAGACCTTACTAGCAGCAGGTAAATCCTCATGTGGTATGCCTAATAGACAACATGGACATTGGGTCTCCTCGCAGTCTCTGGAACTTATCGACGCCCGCCGGCATATCCCGGCTGGAAGCGAGCACAATGAAACTCGCAAGGAGCTCCGGGAAAACTCCGTGCTAGCCTGAAGAGAGACCGTGAATCTTGGTGGTCTCATCGTGCGTCAGAGATAGAAGTGGCCGCTGCCCTTGGCAACCATTGGAAGTTATTCCGTTTGATACAGGAAACGGGCAGCAGGAGACCTGGTGTTAGTGAAACTATACGTGACGAGAGTGGACAGCCTATCCACAATTTGTCAATATGTCTGGAGTGTTGGGCTGAACATTTTGAAAAGCAATTTACTCAAATAGAATTGTTCGATTCGCCGGTCAATGATCGCCCTGCTCCGTGGGCTGTCCTTTTAGATCCACCCTCTCGCTCAGAAGTCGAACGTGAGATCGGACTGCTGAACTTGAACAAAGCCGCGGGACCGGATGATCTTTCTCCAGCTCTCTTCAAATTCGAAGATTCTTATCATGTTGATGCTTTTCATGAATTACTAAATAAATAAATAAATAAATATTTTATTCTCGACTATGCGAGGCACGCTCATGGAGGCATGACCAGATAACTGTGGGAGCAGGAGATTGTCCCGTCCGACTGGAGCCGCTCCGTTATTGTTCACACCTACAAAGGCGGCTCGCGCTCGGAATGCGGCAACCATAGAGGAATCAGTCTTATCTCCATCGCCTCCAAATTAATCGCTTCCATAATTCTTCACAGACTGAGTGCAGCTGGGTGGAGAGACCTCGGATGACTTTGCAGTTGTCTCTGGTGTGAAGCAAGGCTGTGTCATAGCTCCTGCCCTGTTAAATATACATCTTCATGTAATGTTGTCTTGTGCTTTTAATGCAGCTTGTGCTTGCGGTGTTCGTGTGGACCACGGTATTGATGGTGGGTTGCTGGACATCCGTCGGTTCGGCGCGGGAACATCAGTTTGTGAGACAACCATCCGTATGTTGCTGTTTTCTGACGACTGTGCGTTGTTTGCACACAGCGCGGATGAGTTGCACCATATGCACAGTGCTCCGGCATCCACGGGGGCAAAATTTGGGATCACCATCAACCCAAGCAAAACTGCTTATTTCTTTCAGCCTTCACCGGAGGTGCAAGCTTCAATAGTGCAGCGAAACAGCATTGGTGCTGAAGTATTGGAAACCACCTTCCGCTATTGCTACCGTGGAGTGTGATATCGACTGATCAGAAGCTACACAGTGAGTTGCGTATTCGCGTGTCAAAGGCAGCGGGCGCATTCTGGAAGTTTAAATACAAGTGTGGGACAACCATCAGCTTACCATTGGCGCAAAACTGATGGTGTATAAATCCATGGTACTGTCTGTTCTTCTACACGGCCGTGAAACGTGGACGATGTACCGTCGGGATGTGCGATATCTCGAGCGGTTCCATCAGCAGTGTCTGCGACGAATTTTGCGCATCGGTTGGGGCCACAGAGTTGCAGACAAGGATGTGTTGCGCCGAAGTGGGATGTATGCAGTGGACGGCATACTTTTACTGCGACACCTGACATGGCTCGGTCATGTGAGCCGTATGGATTCGGCGCGGATACCGAAACAACTTTTATACGGTCAGCTGAGTATTGGGAAGCAGCGCGTAGGGAATCTAAAGGTACTTTACCAGGACTTGATTAAAGTGAGCCTCACACGTTCTAATCTTGATTGCAGATAATGGGAATCGAAGGCGGTTGATCGTGGTCTATGGCGCGATCTAATCACGAAGGCAGTTGCTGAAGTGCGGAAGAAAGCCCTCATGCATGCAGAGAAGAAGCGGCAAGTGCGGAAGCGGCAAGCACTGATGAATTGTACTCCATCGACGTCGAGCGCATGGTGCTGTAGAACATGCGGTCGCGAGTGCATTAGTCAGGCAGGCTTAGTGAGCCATGAGAAAGGTTACTCGGGACCACTGCCGAAGCGACGACGGGTCCCGCAGTGAACGTAGGCAGCACCGGCGCAGCGTTTGTAGACACGCTGAATTCGATTTACTAACCGCATGCTTGAATGCTAAGTCTCTTTTTTCAGGTGATGGGATTTCGGTTCTGTCCTGATGCCTTTCTTTCCCATATAAATGTCTAGTGGGCCATGAGCTAGGTCCTTTGGGGCCTTTACAGAAGCGACGACGGGTCCTGCAGGGAAGTACGGCGAGCCGGCGCAGCGTTTGTGGGCACGCTGAATTCGATGTACTAACCGCATGCTTGCATGTTAAGTCTCTTTATTTCAGGTGGTGTGTGTACAGTTTTTACCTTAATGCTTTTCTTTCTCATATAAATTTTTACCAGTACACTATTCCATTAACTTGCACACCTCGCCTAAGCCAATTGTATTCGATTTCCGTATCATATTTGTGTTCGTGGCATTCCGTGAAACTATATTTCCTGACCTCGTGCACTTAGCTAGGATTTGGTTGTAAACAACTTATTATAATTCTATTTAATTAACGTTTATATCACCGCTTCCTTATGCATTAATCGAGATCTTCTCTTTTTTCTTTCTCTCTCTTTCTCAAGTGTTTGGCTGTTGTTTGATATCCTCGGTGTGGATGCGCCTGATGTGCATGTTGACAAGTTGCCTACCTGTCTATTACCCACTACCACGTCCATACTGGCTCCAGGAGACCGTTGGTCGTTGCTGGAGGGAACAGGGAGCACGGTCCTTGTCGCCGTGCTAGGCTCGAGGAGTGGTTCCATGCACTCAGTGTGGAGCGGACTACGGTCCAGCCACCGCCTTGTGTGCGCTTGATTCCCAAAGACATTGTGCTTGTTATTTCCTGTGAAGGGGTGTGGGCGGGCTCCGTTGATGAAACGTGGTTCCCATCCGCATGCCTCCCGGTCTAATTCCTTCGGGTTTACACTGGATATGGGGTGTGTGGTTTGAGCTGTGGGTGGTGCAGCGCAAGCCATCCATGTTCCCTCTGTAGGCGCAGGCGTCCTATGGCTTGCCACTTTGACATGCAATTGCGAACCCGGATGCCGCCAACCAGATATATATACACTCTCGTCTCCATATATATGCAAATTTATACACATATATACATTTACTTCAGTACATATATATACATATATATATGTAATTTGTATTTTTGCATTATTTCTTTCTTTTTTCTTTATCTGCTTCCAAAGCGGAACGTGAATTTAGCGGATGCTCGAAAATGGCACTATTCGCCGCCGACCGCTAAAAGTGCAAATATATCCATAATCACTGCACCTAGCTTAATTATTTTACCTTTGTCGTAACGAGCGCCTAAGGTTTGTCCTAGACCGCCTGTTGTTGTCTTTTTTTACTTAACATTTGGGCTCCAAAACGGCGTAGATTCCGCTTGTTTGGAGATTTACACTTTGAAATTGGCGCCAGGTTTGCGGTTTTGGTATGCTGTTTCTGGGCTATATTTTGGCTCCATTTTCCAATATTAGTGTATTTTCTAGCTAAGTGGGCCGGCCTTTCAGTCGCACTTTTCTAAGAAAGGCTAAATTGTTAACCAGTACTGTTATTTCCTTTGTTTCCACACTCCAATTTAAGATCTAATTTTGGCTTGCTTATTCGTTTCCATGAGCCTGCTACTAATGGATGCTCGAAATGCGGTGATGTGACCAAAGAAAATGGATCAAATTTCCTCTAATCGCTCGCTTTCTAATGGAATCAGGCACCTCAAGGTTTGGCAGCCGTAGCCGGTGAAAAGCGCAGAGTTCGTACATAAGCTAAGGAGACCCAAACTACTGCCTTCAACAATGTTGAGGCCTACGAAACGTTTGTATTTATCCCTGCTTTACTGTTCGGAAAGATAAACACGATCAAAGGCAGTTGTTAACAATAGTTCTTCTCCATGCATGAGCATGGATGTTATGTACAATTTGATCTGATACCACGCAGGAACAGCATCTAGCGCTTGTCCAGAAATATACCTATATTTATATTTATATATATTTATATATATGACTCACTTGGACGCCTTCTCATATTCCGCTAACCTTTTGTAGCGCCCAAAAAGATAACTCCTATCTTTCGTGTACAATTTACCTGTTGATCGGTTGTACATTACTCCTTCTTGTTTTAACCTTACAACCGGCTCGACACACAACTGCCTTGTAAGTCCCCGCTCTCACGTGTACGCGCTTGCCTCGCTTCATCTTTCCGCTTCATATTGTAGCCCATCGAATACAGTCCGCTGTGTCCGACTCCCACTGCCTTCTGATATCCGCGCGTATTTTCGCGCACCTTCTCGGACTAGTATTAACTAGTCCTACAAATTGGTGACCCCGATTCGCACGCGCGAATTCAACTTTTTTTCTTGTTTTTATTTTTTGGTGCGTTCGTTCCTTTTACTTGATTATATACCTATATTTATTTGCTTCGTGCGTACTTTTGGTACTTTTATCGTATTTTGTTCATTCTTTATCTTTCGATTCACATTTCGATAGTGGTATCTGAGTCGTTTCACAGCGTAAACATGCTTACTTTAACTGTTCCAAGTTTCATAAATAAATAAATAAATACTTTATTCTCGGCTATGGAACACAGTCCAGAAGTTTGGTTTAAGGTATTCGAGATCGAACTAGAAAATAAGGGCATTACGGCGGACCTTCCGAGGTACAATCAGCTCGTCCCACGCCTTCCTCCGTCGCTTGTGACGCTGGTTGAGGACATTCTACTCTGCCCCTCGAATGAGGCAAAGTATGAAACGATGAAGCAAGCAATTTTAAAAGAGTTACGGCCCAGCGCACAAACTCGATTTGGCCAGCTCAATGGTCTCAAGCTTGGAGATCGCAGGTCGTCTGCGTCGCTCCGCGAACTTCAGCGCATCGCTGGTCCTTTATTCTTGAGCGAAGAAGGGATAAAAGAACTGTGGCTTGCACGTCTCCCAGAGCCATTACCTGTAATGCTGTCCATGTTTATAGATACGCCACTAAAAGAATTAGCTACCAAGGCAGACGCTGCGTTTGAACATATTCCGCAGCAGAAGACCAGTAGCTCCGGTGACGTATCCTCACCGATGAAAACCGAATCTCATGTTTGTTCCCAGTCGTTAGGCCGATCTGACTCTAAAGACGAGGAAATTGCTTTACTTCGCAGCAAGATAGCAGCAATGAAGGCTCCGAAGCAGCGTGCACCACGGTCCAATGCCTACCACGTTTTGGCTACCGTTCATTGCGACTCGTCTGTGCCTGCACCCAGTACGTCACGTTCGGCACGAAAGCGCAACATTTTTCCTACAAGTTCTCAGTCAGATAATATCAAACACGTCGAAGACGTATGTTGGTATCACCGCCAATACGGTGGAAGAGCGAGACGTTATCGGGCTCCCTGCAGTAGGCACGACCCAGCTGCTTCAGGGAAAACGGATAGCCCGCATGCTCGCACTACAAACGTACCATCCCATAACCAAGCCAACCGACTCTTTTACGTTAAGGATCGACGTTCTGCCATCACATTCCTCATCGACACGGGAGCAGAAGTCAGCGTCATCCCAGCGACTGCTAACGACAAGCACTCAGAGCCTACGTACAATTTGCGTGCGGCCAACGATTCTCCGATAGCTTCATTCGGTCGTTGCATGATGAACCTAGACCTCAATCTTCGCGGAGATTTTCAGTGGGTCTTCATGGTTGCGTCTGTACCGTTCGCAATTATCGGTATCGACTTCCTCTGACATTTTGGGTAGCTTGTTGATGCTGGTCGCCACAGACTTTTAGACGATCGTACGAAACTAGGTGTTGATGGTGTCCTTTCAGATGCTCCGATAATCAGCCCTGTATTTCGGATCGCAGACGCACCGTCCGACTATTTGAGCCTCCTCTCCGAACACCCGCACTGGTTCGACCTGCTGCAGAGCTTCCACCAGTCACGACAGATCTCGCTCATCACATAGTTACGCGCGGTTAACCAGTTAGCGCACGACCAAGGCGGCTTGCTCCTGACAAACTACGGGCAGCCCGAGCGGAATTTGACCACATGCTTCAACTTGGTATCGTCAGACCGTCCAACAGCCCATGGGCGTCGCTTCTGCACATGGTCCCGAAGAAGTTCATGGGGGGCTGGCGTCCTTGCGGCGACTATCTAGCCTTCAATACGGTTACCACGCCAGATCGCTATCCGATCCCACACATAGTGGATCCCACCGCCAGTCTGGCAGGTAAAAGTATTTGCAGCAAAATAGACTTGGTACGCGTATACAACAAAATTCCGGTAGCCGAAGCGGACATCGCTAAAACTGCCGTGACGACTCCATTTGGTTTGTTCGAGTTTCTTTCGTTTTAGCCTAAAGAACGCCGCGCAAACTTTTCAGCGCTTCATCGACTAAGTTTGTCGCGGCTTAGACTTAGCTAACGCGTACCTTGATGACATTTTAATCGCAAGCTCTTCACGAGAAGAGCACGTACGCCACGTACGAACACTTTTTGATCGTTTATCTCAACACGGGGTGACGATCAACGCAGAAAAGTGTTCGTATGGTGTCGATTCAGTCAATTTCCTGGGTCATCGTATCTCTTCTGCAGACGTCGCGCCACTGCAGGATAAAATTCAAGCCATTATCGTCTACCCAGAGCTTCATTCTTTCAAGCAGCTCAGGGGTTTTGATGGGTCTGTCAACTTTTACCGACGATTTATACCCAAATACGCCTCGCTGATCCAACCCCTCACGGACCTTCTCCGAGGAAATCTCAAGAAATTCGAATTTCCTGTCCCAGCACGCGCTGCTTTTAAGTCGCTAAAAGAGGCTATCGCCAACATAGCTTCTATAGCGCATCGCGATCCGGCCGCCCCACTGTCCTTCAGTACTGATGCCTCGGATGTGTCAGTCGGCGCTGTTTTGCAGCAAAGATAGCCGACACGTAGCAGCCCTTAGCGTTTTTCTCCAAACGCCTACAATCTACAGAATCTCGCTACAGCACGTTCGGTAGAAATCTGCTAGCCGTATATCTAGCGATACGTCACTTTCGACACGTCCTAGAAGGCTGCTCATTTGTCGTCTTCACCGACCACAAACCCCTGACTTACGTGCTCGGCTCGACTACCGACCCATACTCTCCTAGAGAGTCGCGCCGCCTTGACTATTTCGCTCAGTTTACGACCGATATACGGCATGTCTCAGGCGTGCACAACGCCGTCGCCGATGCACTTTCCCGCATTCAAGCTATCTCCGCTGACGCCGGAACTGCTATCGACTTGGCAGCCATGGCCACAGCACAACTCAACTATCCTGAGGTTGATCTACTACGTGGGTCTCCCTCATTGGGCATACGACCCGTTCCGTTGACATCATCAGACGGAACTATGCTCTGCGATTTTTCGCTGGGCAAGCCGCGCCCAGTCGTCCTACGCGAGTTTCGACAAACCGAGATCAACACGTTGCACGGCTTATCTCATCCAGGCGTTCGTGCATCGGTTAAACTCGTAACCGCACGATTCTTTTGGCGCAATGTTAATCGGGACGTCCGTACTTGGGCAGCTGCTTGCCTTCCGTTTCAACGCTCGAAGGTGCACAAGCACACGAGAAGCCCATTAGGCACGTTTCCGACGCCAGACGCGCGTTTTCATCACGTGCATGTCGACCTCGTAGGTCCTCTGACGCATTGCAAAGGCTCTGTATATCTACTGACCTGCACCGATCGCTTTACTAGATGGCTTGAGGCCGTCCCTATCCCAAATTGCCCTTCGGAAACGGTAGCGTAAGCTTTTCTGAAGCGCTGGGTAGCTCAGTACGGCTGTCCCGCCATCGTGACCACCGATCGAGGGTCACATTTCTCGTCGACCTTTGCCATGTTGCTTAAGAATTTAGGCTGTCGCCACGTCCAGACGACAGCGTATCATCCGGCCGCTAACGGCATGGTGGAGCGTTTTCACCGCCAGTTGAAGGCAGCGCTACGTGCGCACGCAGATCCTTCATGGTCTGAAACACTTCCCCTCGTTCTCCTAGGCTTAAGAAACACTGTTAAGACCGACTTCGACGCCACATTAGCGCAGCTAGTCTACGGTTGCACGCTGCGGTTGCCCGGACAGCTTGTAGCACCAGCCCCATGTACTTCCACTTTCGACTTCGGAAGTTACACGGATCAATTGGCTCACCAGATGCGTGAGCTACGTCCACCCGCTCCTCGATCGTAAAAGGCACCAGTGTACGTGCCTGAGAAGCTGTCCTCGTGTTCACACGTCCATCTTCACGCAGACGGTGTTCGACAGCCTCTTCAGTCACCGTACATAGGACCTTTCAAGGTGCTACATCGTGCGAGTAAGGAGTACACTATTGACTGCGGTGGTCGACACGAAGTCGTCACCATCGACCGTCTAAAACCTGCCTTTATGGAAGAAAACCCCTCCCCTACTTAGTCTAGTAGTGTTTCGTGCGACGTCACAACTCACCGCACCAGCTTTCCGCATGCTACTGAAGTCCAACCAGACCACGACCCTGGTCTACAAGTTTCAACAGTCCCGACATCTCCCGAACTCAGTCCGCCGCCTCCCACGACCAACCGCCGTGGTCGAGAGGTGCGTAAGCCCGTCCGTTTCCCCGACTATATACAGTGTAAATACTTTTAACATTGTAGATATTGTACATATTTGCCCCAATTTTGGTCGATTAACGTTTTGAAAATAAACAAAAATATCAAAATCCCCGAAAAACCTTTTCAAAACATATTCAAAAACCAAAAATTTAAACACGCAGCTCATTCGTTTGGCCATTTTGCGTTTTCTGCGCGTGTTTTCTATTTTCTCGCCTTTACATGCCCCAACCCTCCACTTCCATCGGCTGGCCCACACGAGGAGTGTTCTCGAGGACACTGCCACGAACGCTGGTCCTTTCTCCGTTGGACGAGTGTCGCTTCTCCGCGGGACGAGGGTCGCGCGGCTTCGCGGGACGAGGGTAGACTTTACGCGGGACAAGGGTAGCTTCTCCGTGCGACAATGGTCATTTCTTCGTGGGATGAAAGTCGTTTTGGCGCGGGACGGGGTGCGGCGGGGGGAGAGACCACTCCCAAGCGCACCGTTTGGCAGCAGCGGAGGTTGAGGTCCTGTCGGCCTTTTTCTGGGCTAGCCAGTTTTTTGTAGTCCGACAAGCCCGCTCCAACGGCTCGCCGAAATGCACTCTGCCCTGCAATCAATAAATAACAAATCATAAACGGCACAGCGGACTCCGACTTCCGACGAACCCCCAATTACACGAACTCTCCCTCATTTTTACTCGGCACCACTTTGCCTTACGAACCGCGTTTCAACATTCCTTTTCGCTTTCGAATGCTTTCTATGTTCAGCATTCTAGGGGGAAGCTCTGTAGCGCCCAAAAAGATAACTCTTATCTTTCGTGTACAATTTACCTGTTGATCGATTGTACATTACTCCTTCTTGTTTTATTCTTACAACCGGCTCGACACACAACTGCCTTGTAAGTCCCCGCTCTCACGTGTACGCTCTCGCCTCGCTTCATCCGTCCGCTTCATATTGTAGCCCATGGAATACAATCCGCTGTGTCCGACTCCCATTGCCTTCTGATATCCGCGCGTATTTTCGCTCACCGTCTCGGACTAGTATTAACTAGTCCTACAGTATGCACTTTGGTATCTGAGCACATACATACTTAATCTTATTTGCATAGTGCTTAACCAAACACATATACATACCTAAACTACTTAACACTTGCAAATAGTCATCATCACTGACACTAACAACAAATCCTATTCCGTGCACCCTCATTTAACATTACCCATTTATAGGCGCAAACATACAGTAATAGAAGATGTTAGTCAAGCATTATTCCTTATCACATTTCTGCATGTTATTCCGTATTTTATAACTCATGCACATAGTAATGCCTTTGTCATAACAGTTATTTCTTTTGTTATCTCCACAGATTCTCAATATCTAATTTACTTCCAAGTTATCTTCAAGGCATAATCCGTAAGTCCCACACGTATTATTTGCGCATCTCCGTTCATTAGCATCAAAAAAGATAGCTAAATTGCCTTATAATGTTGCATTTCAAGTCGGTCATATACAACATCGCTGCAATTAACCTTCCGTGTAGACTTATCACCCTTCTCTCTGCTGCATTGTAAAAAGTCATTTCAGCTTATAATACAGAGACATTTTCTGTATCAATACAGCCAACATTTCAAAGCATTTCCGTAGCTAAAATAACGCCATATCTATTAAACGGCTTTTCATGCATTTCCATCGGTTGAGTTTCCGCCACCATTACGACCTTACTCACTTTAACCACTTTACCTCAGTATAACGTGTACACAACATACCGCATGTATTATTATTAAACGATTTGCATTAATTTAGCCTATCCGTCCTTAGTATTAGGAACGTCATTTATTACACTGGAATAAAATATGTACCAGTTGCCACCACAAAAATTTAAATTTAGCCGCCGACCTATCGTCAAACCGTCCCTCACAACAAAAGAATAGCCTATACTACGGTTAGAATATTGAAAATGTTAGCACAAAACTAAGCTGATGAATACAACTTTTCCCCGCTGTTTACGGTAAATTAAAAGCAATGCAATACGTGCCGTAGTTCACGAGTTATTCGCAGTTGAATGACAGTCTGCGAATAACGCCATTGATTGTTTGCTAAACATGGCTTTCTGCTTTGCAAGCAGATTTCAGAACAAATGCGAATGAAATGGAAACAGTTGCGAACCGGTATAACTTCCAACTAGTCGTAGCTACCTAGAAATGCTCTATATATCCCGTAATACCCCGCAACACCTAGGTACGACGTAAGTGGCCGGAAGCAAAATTTTAAGGCATACTTAACTCATTTAGGCAAGTAGGCGATAATGTTTGGCTAAAGCATTGGGAATCCAGTAAGGAATGTTATTTATACAAGGGACTTCAGGACAACTTATAATTAACTCCCGGTCAGAAGGACTCATTGTACCGTTTGCAGTGGATACTGAGCCACATAAACCACTAGGAATATAACGTTTAGTAGGTTTTAAGTTTCTGAGTGGTTGCAAAGTTTATAACAAGGCTGCGTGTGCTACGTCTCTATGAATAATACAGGGTAGCTTTAGGGTCATTTGACAAGTTTGGCCTGAAAAATGCACACATTTCTTAGGTAAATATCGCGTTTTATCTCTTAGAGCTGATTTTCTATATTCATAAGGCTATGTCTCCAACACCAGTGAGCTAGAGGAGCCTGTCATTACTAATACAGAAATGCGTATCGGAAAATTTAGCAAAATTCAGTAAAATGCTCCTGGGCGTGCAATCTATCTGGGTCTGCTTTGGTTGGGCGTTACCAACTCTACTTCTGGGAGTTGAGCTTGCGCAAACATGTGGGATTATTATGCCACTTGTGTCGCTGCACACTAATGTGCAGCGCTTTGGTTATTTTCGAGCTATTTTTCTCCCTTTTTAAGTTCTGAAGCAAGTGCCAGCGCTGCTTATCCAGGTGTCAGTGTTAACTAGTACTGTAATGTCGCAGCAGCTATTCCCATGGTGGTATTCCTAGTAAGAGCTGTTTTAGCTCCCTAAACATAGAGGGATAAGGTAAAGAAAGGGTAGGAGAGTAAGTAACAAAATTTTGCAGCTGGTGGTTTACTCACCATTGCGTATGCTGCATGTTATGCTTTGGAGCCAGGTAAAAGATAAAAAACGCATGGGCGGCCGAGGCAAGGCGAAGTGGTTTTCAAACTTTGCTGGATGTCCAGCAAGCCATTATGACAGCATCTTCTCTGGTTGGCTTTCGTGCCAGTGGAATGGAAGCTGGAAATGCGAATGATTTGCTAGTAAAGTGGTTGAATAAGAGGATCTGGTTTCATAAGTCCTACCAACTAGTGTTGCCAATGGTGATAGGCACATGATGCACAGATAAATCTAAGTACACGGGGCCAAGAGAGGATAGGTGGAGAGCAAAGTGTCCGATTCTTGGGCGTAAACCTATAACGTGGTTTTTATCAACCAGGTGGAAGATTTATATGTTATTTTACGGTAAGCATACCAATTGTAGTTGGAAAAGGCGGAGTAAAGCAGCTAGTATGTAGACTTAATGAAAACACATCAATTAAGGCCAGCTAGCAACTGACATATACGTAGGTACGTAAAGATACATCTAACGCCGATATTTAAACCGCTTTGGACAAATCTAATGTTAACCTTAATTGCAGCAACAGCAACAATAGATTTCGGCAACTTATGCAAGGCTTAGGTCTGGTAGTGTGCCTTTACTAGGGGTACCTCAAAGGCCGTAAGCCTAATAGTTTTTCCACGGACGCAGTGGTCTAAGAAGTTGAAAAGTGAACGAAGGTTGAGCTGAGGACAAGGCATGAAGGTGTAGATAAGAGGTAAAGATTTAAGTTCGCTTGTTCGGTTGGCTTCGTTATTGCCCTGCCATATCCGATAGGGGAAATACTTACGGATTTGCGAACCTGCCAGTCAATAGGCTAGGCTATACTGTTTATTGAACATTTTAAGCATTGTCAGCGTGGTCAATGAAAAAAAAGCCAGAGGGTTGTAGATACCAGTTGATCCATGCAGCCTTTGTACCAACGCATCACATCAGGAACTAAGCAGAAATGGCTAAATACCTTCTGCATTCAGAACTCGAAGCTTTGCACTGTTAGATGCGTGCGACTGATCGGACTAAGACCTCCCGCTTGTTGTGACTGCAGTATTGGGTAAGATGAAACCTTGGGGGTCATTGATGGAGACAATTCATGAGGGTTAGGCTACCGATTATCCATTACAGTGTGCTTTTGTGGTGGCGCCTACGCTTCCCATGGTGTAGCCATAAGGCGGGATTGTCCGTATGAGATGCAAGCAGGTCAAGAACAGATCATTCAAGACCAAAGTCATATTATTAGCCTTTCTATGATTAAAACCTAAAAAATAGGTGCGCCGGATACTTCTTAATTTGCTTAAGTGTTGCAGTCGTCTAATTATTCCACTGAATAATAGCAAAACGTCAGAATAACCAACATGGGAAGGTGTCACAAATGTTGCAGCATGTAATGAATAGATGCAAGTCTAAAGGCAGAGACGAAGGAGTAGCAGTGCGCAGATTTGATGAACTAAGAATGATTGCCAGAGGAGAGCTAAAAAGGTTAGATAAAAGGACATCCAACCGACGGTGCCTAAGCATACATCAGGGAGGTTAAATATTGCAGAGAAATTAGTATTTCCGCAAAAGGTTAACATGTCGGGTCAGGATAAGGTATATGACAGGAGAGTTGCTATGAGACGTAGATATGTTAGAGTATGGTCGCTGGTGCCTGCTGGCAGTCGAGAGGTGAGAAGCAGAAATCCCGGGGGAAAGTATTGTAACGTCAGTTGAGGACAAGCATTATTTTTCCTTGGAGTTGAGTGAGGTCGGATGGGGAAGACGCTTTTATGTGATCAGTTCTTCTTCAAGTCTGTTACTGCTTAAAACAGTGAAACATGACTGACTGTGAAGTACTTATTAAGTGCTGAACGGAATTGGATTACGGTGTCGGTTGCCCGCACAGTATGTGGAAGCCTATTCCACACATACGAGTAGCTGTAAAGATAGAAGTTTGCGCGCGTACTACTGTGGGCTTTCCGCAGGATAATGGAGTGCGGTCTATTACGGAGAGGTCAGGAAATGTTTGCCGATAAGAGGAAGGGGGTTATTGAGTTCGCAAGAAGATCATTGATAAGCTAATACAGGAAGCTGCGGTTAGTTTTCAGCTCTCGTAGCTTAATCCCCATTACTCCGTGGGCAAATGAACCCGATAGAATGCTCGATAAACACGATGGGACGGATAGGTGTGATTTGGTTCATATGCTGTTGTGTTCACCGATTTCATTTATCGGGTTGGTATCAGTGTTTAGCAGTGGGTAGTGACATTATTTTTGTAGTGCCTCCAATCTGCCACTTCGCAGGGTTGTTAATCGGACATATGTTGTTGTTCTATGGAGAAAACGCTTGCCAGGCGGAAGCAAATCCGTTCTGGAGCACTGCCATTGATCACTAGTGGAATAGCAATGAGCCATTGGCATTGACAGGTATAGTTCGATTTTGTGAACGGCTAATCGCGGTCACGGTGCACTTGTTTTTCCACCGGCCGAGCGGGACTTCGTAAAAACACATTATTAACTGTTGAAATAGGCGGTACTGGACGAAGTATGGCTGTGAAGGTTGAGATGCATTTGTGTAGGTGTGCAAGAACATCAGAGTAATGAGTATCGGATGTTATATGCGTCGCATACTAGTCCAAGCAGCAAACCTACAGGTAAGGTGGGCTTCGCAGACTGGTCCAAGAGGAGAAACCATTCTAGGTAAGTAGACTACTTGTGGGGAGGTATGGCTTTATGTGTAAATTTGCGGACGTAAAACACTCTTAGCTCCGAATGTGCAGAAAATAGAAAACACCGACCAAGCGGCTTACGGTTGTCTCCGGCATGTCGAAAACAATATTCTGCTAAGGATCATTATATAACATGCATAAGAAGCTCGGCAGATCACACTGACGAGCTGGGTAAAATATCCAACTTGTATTTGCGCTACGTAGATAAAGACGATGATATTGCAAGGTGGTAAGCCACTGGCAAG
>OX104065.1:136892440-136936401 GCA_944474145.2 Dicrocoelium dendriticum | reverse complement strand
ATTGATTTCTACGTGCATTCTCAACGGATCGCGGACTATTACATACCATTTAATCCCGTTTTGCGTCCTCTTTCCAAAATCGGAACAAGTTCTGAAGGACATCTGACGGTTCTTACAAAAACTCTGCAAAACCTTCCAAATCACTCCGTGCTCCACTCTGCAGTGGATTTTTCCTTACACATCTCAACGTACATCAACCAAATTCCAATCATTCGGCTCGGAATTATCAGCTCTATTCAACAACCACTTGGTCAGCTCCATACCATCGCAATCTACAACTATTGGCGGCACTTTGAGCCACATTTCTTAATACGACCAGCAAATCGGCTTTCTCACTGTCGGTCCCAAGCTCCACGGCGCGGACTACATCGCACCGACAACCGACCCAAAACGGCATCGATCAATAGACGCGAGCTTTCTCTCACCCCAAAGCCACTCGACCTTGAGTGCGTGTCACATCGTGTGAGCGAATCACCTAAACGTCAGATTGTCATCTACCACCCGCCCGGGAGCGCACTCCATAGACCATTGCACATAGACGAACAAACAATACTAACGAACAAACCGTGCAGGTGACAGAGAAATCAAAGAACTGCCCCATCAGCGAAAACAACCCGGAATTTAAACCGGTTGGTTTGCACCACTTATAATACTTATAGTAGTAAAAACTGCACCTTTTTTTCTCGTCCCTCTGCGGTTGTATTTCTATTCAACACTTATTAGACCTACACTCAGCACCATAACATTCTTACGAGTACCCACTAGAAATGCCTGTTAATAATGTGAAAACGAGAAGCGCCCTCCTCAGGCAGAAGTTGAAAACAGAAAAGACTATAAAATCATCTGATAGCACGGATAGAAACCCAACCGATATTACTGTAAAAAAGGGATGTCCATCATCTAAATCCCAAAAAAAGTCGATTTAGTTACAAACCACTCCAACTTTACTACCATAATTCCGACTGACACGACAGACCGGATTATAGCCCTTGAGGAAGAAATAGCCACGCTGAAATGCAAGCTTCATGAATTCAGCACATGCTATGAACAAGTCCTATCATTCTGTGAACTGCTTAGAGGCTCAGAAACTGTTACACTGGACCGTTTGAGCACAGCTGCTTCCTTACTAGACTCAGTTACATCCGAAACGCAAGAACGCCTCCGTAGATCGCATAACGTTATCATTTTTAACGTGCCTGATAAACCGAACATCGACAGGGTAACAAATACCCTCTTAAAAGCATGCAATATGGATGGAGTCTCTTGTCAGTGCCTCAGACTGAGGAAAAAGGAAAACATGACCACATGTCCGATACTCTTACAGTTTCCAGACGATAGGAGCGCATCTAAATTCGTACGCAGTGAAAGACTAGTTGCTGCACAAACTAATTTTAAAAATATTATTATCAAACACGATCAAACGCCTCTTCAAAGACGATTAACAATGAAACAAAATCCCTCAACCCATCATATGCCCCATGTTCCTACTAACGAAGCCAGTACTGACGCTATCATCAGCAATGTCGACCTTGACAAGTCAAGCGCGTCGTCTAATATAGGTGATGATGGACATCTCAGTCTTCAGCGGCCTGATGAAAGAATCTCAAATAGCAGTAGTGATGTGTCCAAAACAAAAACTACCAACCAAGCTGAAAATACAACGACGCAGACACCTGCTGACCACACACTCAACTCCCCTATCCCTTCTCCACACTGCGAGCCCTTACAACAGTTTACAGTAACTGTACCTGAGACCTATCGTGAGCGAGACAAAAAAGCAGACTGTAACGTTTGCAGCCCGAAAAATAAATCTCTATCCGACCCGAATGAACTAAGCTATAGGTTATCTCCGACCAACCGAGGCGTAGGCAAAAACAGGGGAAAGCGCCCTGCCAGAATTTCTCCCATAAACGCTCAAAGCTCATTAAGTCTGAAGAAACCATCACCAGAGCGCAGGGATGTGCAGCTGGGCCAACTGAGAAAAAGTATACGTCCTCAAGCCTCTACATATAAAACCGACACTGTTGTCGGGATAAGTTGCAGAGAGCCGGCCCAGTACCTACCCACAATGCCTCTGACTACGTTTCCAAATCCCGCGACCTCAAGCTGGCAAAGTCCTTATGTATGCGACACCGAATTAGCAAACAAAAAGTTGGTAGGCCACAAGGACTTACAGTTAAGAGGGTGCAACCCCTATCTACCTCAAGTCAAAATTCACCCACCACCACCCGCTGTATTACTCAATTGGCAACAATACAAACCGAAGCAAAATGAGTTCGTCGACTTCAGCATCCCCCCACCCCTGTATACTACGGATGTCAGTCCTTTTTTAGACTATCGCACACCACCAGTTCCTCCCTCACCAATCCTGCCCCTATCACGTGCGATTATGAACCAGAGATTAATCAAACTACTAGAGTATGTACTTCATTCAATCCAGTACGATCTGGAGCTCAGTGTGCCTCAGCTACCTCACAACACACAATTCTCAGATACAATGACGATGAAACAAACATTACCCACTACTTTCAGTCCATGTTAACAATGTCTTTCAAAGCTGTTGTCATTAACCTACGTTCCCTTTTGCCTAAATTAGATATACTTTCAACACTTATGTTTATGAGATCCCCCGATATTGTTTTTATCACTGAAACTTGGTGCACGTCGGAAATTAGTGATTCTCAGCTTAACATCATAGGCTATAAGCTTTTCCGCAAGGATCGCTCGCACAAACGTGGCGGTGGCTGTGCCATATATCTTCGAAATAACCTGACTGCCATTCCTGCAGATCAACCTGTGTTCATTGACTTAGAAGATACACTATGGCTAGTGATCCCATCTATTGATCTTCTAGTGGGTTGTATCTATCGGCCGCCCTGAACTACACAATTTGCAACCCAAAAGCTAATCGATATGATCAATGTTGCTTCCAGCACCACATACAAATCCAAAATTATGTGTGGAGATTTCAACCTACCACATGTTAACTGGACGCTCCCTACACTCAGAAACACGGCAGAGATTGAGGAAATTATCGCATGTATCCACTTCAATGGCTGGACTCAGCATGTTAGAGAGCCAACTAGAAGTGCTACTACCTTAGACCTTGTATTCACGATGGGAATCGCAAACGCTTATACATTCATTGATAATCCACTACCTGGCTGTGATCACAACACGGTGTTTTGTGATATGACTATTGATTTACCTAAACGACCAAGTAAAATGCTAAAACCCATTCGTAACCTCCACCGTGTGGACTGGAACGCATTTAATGAACTTATCAGTACCATGAATTGGAATACGTCATTCCTATCCCACAACCCTACTGTGGCTACAAATGAGTTTATAAACAACATTGCCCTTGTTGTGGATCTACTAGCACCTACTGTAAGGAGAAATGCCCATGAACATAGGGGTGAACTCAAGCTTCTGTCCAAAGCCAAAATAAAACTAAAGAAACTCAAATCGCTATACAGCAGGAACAACAGCTTCGCAACATTGCTACAAATACACGAGAACTTACTATATTTACAACGTCTAACCCTAACAGTCAAAACCAAAGAAGAAAGCCGGGTACTCAGAAATCCTGAGAAAGTACGTGCATTGATGCAACTACTCAAAAGAAGAAACCCTAAACCACTTCAGGAAATTGAAACGTTGGTTCTAGACGATGGTTCAATAACGCGCGATATCTCCAGTATATGCGAGGCCATGAACTCTAGTTTTGCCTCATCTTTTGTCCCCAACATTCATCCATTTCATCCTCCACTTCCAAAAAGAACGACCGAACTATACTGCAATATCCCTGTGACGTTAAGAGAGGTGAAAAGTGCCATCGCAGCCATAAAACCATCAACTCATCCAGGTCCAGATGGCATCTCCCCAACTGTTATAAAACTCGGAGGAAAAAACCTCGCACTATTGTTACTAAACATTTTCACACTTTCACTCACTACCGGTTGCTTTCCAGCTCAATGGAAGCAATCCATTATAATGCCTAAGCACAAGGGTGGACCGAGAAATCAAATGTCAAGCTACCGCCCAATAAATCACACCTCTGCTGCTTTCAAAGCCCTAGAGCGAATAGTCAAGAAGAACATCGTCCAATATTTAACAAGACTGGATCTGATCAACCCTTCACAGCACGGCTTTCTCTCAAGACGCTCCTGCGTTACATGCCAGCTACAATTTCTCGATCACATCACGACTATGATTGACAGAGGAATGGCAATTATCATAATTCTGTTGGACATGCAAAAGGCTTTCGACCGCGTGCCACACCAGCCACTGCTGTCTGCTCTAGAGTCATATGGAATTGGAAATCCACTGCTTAACTGGTTCGACTCATACCTAAACGGTCGAACTCAGGTCGTTAAAATCGGTCAGCAACATTCTACACCGAAGCCAATAACCAGCGGTGTCTTCCAGGGAAGTGTGCTCGGACCGCTACTTTTCTTAATCTATGTAAACAATATATGTGACCCAATCAAACATGGACATCCATTTCTGTTTGCAGATGATGTCAAACTGGTTTACTCATTTCATCCGGACCAACTACATATGTGTTTGAGAAACATCTGTGAAGACCTATCCGCACTAAATATAGCTAGTGAGCGCTTATTAATGAAGTTCTCCGCAGTGAAATCCCAAGTACTTGGGTACAGATGCCGCATCCCAGAAGGCTCCATTATACTTGCCGGAAACGTGATCCCAACGTCTGAGTCAGTTCGGGACTTAGGAATTAGGTACTCCAACTCTTTCAATTTCTCCGAACATGTGCGTTATCAGGTTGCGAAAGCGAGGCAGCTATGCGGATATATCACCAGAACTTTCTCCCTACCTGAAGTACGACTTGAATCATTCAAGACAATCGTACGACCGACTCTGGAGTATTGTACTATCCTTCACAGCCAATTGAGAAAGAAAGACAGAACGGCTCTAGAAAATGTCCAACGATCATTTACCAAACTGCTCATGGGACGCTGCTCAAACCTGAATTATTATGATCGCTGTCGAAAACTGCAGCTGGATCCACTTTGGCTGAGACGCTTAAAGAACAACCTCGTTCTCTTCTACAACATTATAAACCAACGAATTTACGCAGACAGCACCGCACTTGAACTGCGGAAGACTGCAGTCTACCCCACACGTAATGGCGGCTACTTGATACGTACAAACCTTTCAAGTCATAAAATTCGATCGAATTTCTTCTTAGTGAGATACACTTATTTGTGGAACAAACTACCCCTACAGATACGCATGTGTACAAGCCATGTCACCTTTCGAAATCTCCTTCAGACCTTCCTCACTATACCAAATGCTCTGAAAATATTTGACTCACAGCAAACACTAGAAACACTGACAGAAGTTGGTATAAAAAACATTTGATAATAGCTTACAGCTAGCTTCCCCACTACATGTCATTACATACCATACCAAATCCTGTGTCTTTGCAGCCTAATAGTCCCTTCGTTTATTATCTACTCCTGACGATACAAACATCCGTAACTTTTACATATGAGTTGCGCGGGTCTAGGACTCAAGGAAAAGTAATCATGATCCGAAATGCTATTAATAAACTTTTATTTAATGTTATGAAACGTGTTCACTATACACATGATCGCTCCCACTTATGGGGCCGTGTACCGTCCGTCGGTAAATATACAAATTTATTTATTTATTTATTTATTAGCTGTCCATGCGTGTTCGAAGGGGTCGTAGGGAAATTCGAAGGGTATGTTTATTTGTCTTTAATCGAATCCGCTAAACCGGTAGTGTTGCCGACAAGAAAGGTGCCTAATGCCTTAAGTGAGAAGATTGTAGACGAGCTGCAGCGTCTTGCTAGTTTGGGTGTAATAGCCGAAGACGAGGAGCCTACAGATTGGGTTAGCCAGCTGGCGATCCATACTAGCATATCTGGAGAACTAAGTGCTAGAAAGTAATACGCGATGCGAACAAGCCGGGACCCCATCGCCGCGGCATGAGATCAACTTGGAAATCGTGGAGAACACAAATGTGTTTTCGCGAGGCTTTCGATTGGAGGAGGACCGGTGCGCTTCCAATTGGACTCAGGGGCTACTGTCAACATCCTACCTGAGAACCACTGTATGGGAATGACATGTGGCAGGACGCAGAATTGGCTCAGAATGTAGAATTGTTCAAAGCTGCTGCCGAAAGGTACCACCCCATTGAAGGCCATCAATCCGAAAAGCGGCACAGAACACCAACTCGATTTCCTGATAGTTTCAGGAGACTTTATGTCCACTCTGGGCATTGATTCTATTCAGAGTCTCGGTTTTGTCTCTTTTAACCATGAAAGTTTTGTCCATTCGTCCATAGATATTGTTGACGGCTACCCAAGCGTGTTTGACGGGGTCGTAGGGAGATTAAAAGAGTGTGTCATTTATCTTTAATGGAATCCGCTAAGCCAGTAGTGTTTCCGATCAGAAAGATGCTTATTGCCTTAGGTGAGAACTTTTTCGACGAGCTGCAACGTCTCACTAGTTTGGGTGTAATAGCCAAAGTTGAGGAGCCGACAGATTGGGTTAGCCAGGTGGCGATCGTTACTAAGGACTCTGGAGAACTACGCGTGTGCATTGATCCAAAGCCACTTAACGCTGCACTCAGGAGGGAGCATTATACGTTACCAACACTATCCAGAGCTAGAATATTCACTAAAGTCGACCTTGCTTCTGGGTTCTGGTATGTGCTACTTGATGAAGATTCAAGCCAACTGACCACGTCTGCGACACTTTTCGGGCGTTTTCCGCTGGCTTCGTTTACCTTTTGGACTGAAGGTATCTAGCGAGATATTCCAGAAACGACTGGTGCAAGTTTTAGACGGTTTACCAGGAACGTTCTGTGTAGCAGAAGACGTTTTGGTTCTTGGCGCAAAGCGAGAGGAGCACGACCAGAACCTTCACCCATTTTTTGCAGCACTGTTTTGAAAACAGCATCCAGCTGAAACCAGAGATCGAGTTGCGTAGGACGGAAGTGGTGTTTCATGGACACGTGTTAAGCTCAGAAAGACTGAAACCAGACCCAGCGAAAGTCAGGGCCATCAAACAGATGCTTCCTCCTACTGACCTGATAGCCGTTAGCAGGCTGAATAGGATGGTGAATTACCTAAGTCGTTTCTTACCCAGATTAGCCGATCGAAAACTGACGCATAAGTGTGAGAAGTGGCATTACGACGCGGAGCAGGAGAAAATAAAGAAGTTGATTACGAGCACCCCCGTTCTCGCTTACTATAACCCAGCACTCCCACTCGAGATCCAGTCTGACAGCAGTCAGTATGGTATCGGAGCCGTACTCATGCAGAATGGTAAGCCTGTCGACTTTCGCAGCCGGACGGTAACAGAGACCGAGCGCCGTCACGCTCAAATTGAGAAAGAAATGCTTGCATTGGTTTACGCCGTGGAGCGTTTCAGTGACTATACATTTGGTCGCAAAACCACCGCGTTTAGCGAGCAAAATCCCCTAGTGTCGACCGCCAGCAAGCCGCTCCATGTTGTTCCACGCCGCCTGCAAAGAATACTTGTTCGTCGCCAAAAGTATGATCTAGAGATTGCCTACCGGCCAGGATCCCAGATGCACAATGCGGACACGCTGTCAAGAGCGCACCTGTCAGACACGCCAGGATAGGAAGAGGACTCAGATGTCGTCCACGCAACAAAGCTGATCGTCATCACTGAGGAACGCTTGCAGCATCTTCAACGGTACACTGAGGAGAACGAGTTGTGTAGACTATTGAAGCACACGATCATGAATGGATGGCTGGAAGCCAAGGAAAGTTATCGAAGGAGCTGACTTTATTCTTCCATTTTCGTGACGAACTCATTACTCAGGATGGATTAATATACAAAGGCAACAGGATAGTGGTTTCAAAGGCACTGCAGCGTTCGCTGCAGGAGCTGATACATTGTGCACACCAACAACTGCAAGGCAAGAGCTAGAGAGCTATTGTTCTGGCCCGGAATACGTGACTACATCTCCAGTTGTGTAGCATGCAGTGCACACGACGTACGCCAGCCAAAAGAAACGAGGATGCGACGTGACGTTCCTGACAGACCACCGGCCGATGGTTGCATTAGACATTTTGCTCACGATGGAAGGAACTATTTGATTGTGGTAAATTATTTTAGTGACTACTTGAGGTCGATGCGTTTGCGATGACTAAAACGCAATCCGCGCTGAACAAGTTGCGGTGCCAATTCGCTCTGCATGCAATACCCGATGTGGTGATTTCAGACAACGGGCCGCAATGTAATAGTTCAAACCTTCGTGCATGCAGCAAGAAGCTGGATTTTCGTCACAGGCTAACCATACCATACCATAACCGATCAACCGGTAAGGCTGAGTCTGTAACGAAGAAGGATAAGAAAGTGCTTACAAAAGCCAAGGAGACATGGCAAGATCCGTACATAATGCTACTGGACCGAAGGATTACACCATCTGCTGATACCGGAGCGAGCCCTGCACAGCGTCTATTCAGTCGCCGAACAAGAACGCTAATCCCGACCGTTACAACTCTACTGCAGCCCGTGATAGCGCCGTCCGATGTCCTACTTGACCGACTACAGAACAGAATGCTAAGGCAAGAAGTTACTATGATCGGGAATCGAAAATCCTCGCACCACTAGGTATAGGAGAAGACGTATGGGTGCAGCCATTACCGGAATCCGGTGAATGCTGGCGGAAAGGAGTGATCGAAGGCCGGAAGGGATAGCGGAGCTATAAAGTCAAGCTTGGGGGAAATGTCATTCGACGGAATCGGGTGCAACTGGGAAGAGTGCGTCAGAAGTGGACATCGCAGAGAGAGGGTCAGCAACAACAACCGGAGAGGAATACTGCTACCCAAGCCCAGGACATTAAACGCACACAAAGGGGCAGGCAATACGAAATATATTTTAACCCCATCCTAAAATACGGAAAAGGGAAGGATGTGATGGCGGCTGGAAATGCTGGTGATTGGAAGTGCTATAATGCCGATCGAACATCACAGGCCAGACCGATAAGGAGTGAGTACGTTGCCCGAAGCAGATTGGTCAGCCAATCAGGAAATAGCTGGCCCGTAATAGCGACCACCATGCAACTATCCACTGCAAGTGCAAGTGACCACACAGGCGCTAGCAGACGAAGGAGCGCATACTCGTGAACCCTTGAGCCAAGGCTTGTGGCATTGGACCAAGGGAAGAAGCTCGCGGGCCCAATGCTGCCAATCGCATATCGACTAAGAAAGCCAAGGTAATGTAGACAGAGTGCACGTCGTGTGCAAGCATAAACCAATGGAAAGGGAGCCAGCAACATACTGCAACTAACAGCGATGAGCCATTGAGACGGACTGTTGTAAATATTATATATACTTCATAAATATTCGATCACAGACGTAATAAATGACTTCGTGATCGCGGCCCAGGCTTCTTGCTTCCCAGAGGGCTACACAACAATATATATATATATATGTATATATATATATATATATATATATATATATATATGAAGCTGGTCGTCTGCTCCTCGTGGAACAACGTGTGAATTTATCCTATCTCTGGTGAATGTACCGTGTGGTCGCCCATCTGATCTCCTTCCACTTCTACCCTATAACACCTCACTATTCCTGGAACAGAGTTCGTTCACACAGACAATGCTCTCAGTACATCCTGATCACTCCATTAAACGTACCAGCAGTATATCCTGTCACCTAAAAATCTCCATCAATAGCTTACGATAACAACGGGGATGGGATCCACGTCGTATCTACTGTTTGTGGGCAAGTTATTTCCCATTTTCGCGATTCTATCAGCAGGGCTGACTGTGTTCCAGTAACCGGAATTTGCTAGCGCCTCTGGAACGGTACAGGCGGTTCTATATGTACTAACACTGCTAAGCTTTACTTTCAAAACGTGTGTTTGACGCTTCTCAATTTTCAGATTACTTTCCCCTTCCTCCGCTTCAGTTTATGCTTGACACTGGTGGTGGTCGCCTTCCGAGCCACTCCGATTTGAAACTCGATTAGCCTTCCATACCCACCCAATGTACTGATCGCAAAATCATATCAGTGCAATAGTAGCGATAAATTGATACTACAGTGGAAGTCCTTGGTCGTTAAACTATTATCACTGAACTACACAGATTTCGGGTCTCCGAGTTCTATTATTTATGCACCAGTGGCAGAATCACCTTGGCTCTGGTGTAATTCAACAGGCCAGTGGCAAATGGCTCGTACTTCAGTGTAGACTCGTCGCTTCATCACCAGCGTTATGCACGTTATCTGGATGTGTAAAACACCCCAGCTGTTGTACTGCAAAAAATAAGAAGTGAAGCAAAACACAACATTGGCAAGCCGGCTGAGTCATGAGTAACGGAGGAATGTCGTTCCGAAAATCATACAGCCGGCTATTGTACTGCAAAAATGAAATATATTATACCTAGTAAACGGGACCTTGGTTGGACGAGGAGACTAAGCGGGTGAGGTGGGGATAAAGAATCTCACAACACAAACGGCTCCTTGCCATGTCAACAGGTCTACCCAGCCAAACGTGTTCATCGCTTTTCGGACCCAAACTAGGGAGCTGAGAGACTCAAGCGGAAACCAACTTCGAAGTAAGGGCCTACATTCATGTGGACTAAGTCATCGCTTGGTAACCCTTACTCCTGTTACATCCATTCCCTCCTCTCGGCGAGGGAAAACACACGTCGTGGAATTGGTGGACTGGTATGCGCAACACTTGGCCTGACCATTGGAGCTTGGTGCGTGATAAAACGGTGCCGAGCGGTCCATTTCTTATTCCTGTGGCATAAACAAGACGTCAAACATGCGCATTGCTCACACAGTGTTCCCACCAGATATGAGCCAAACTGTGAAGCCCTGGGAGTGGAACATAACTAGCCTCTATTTCGGCTGTTCTAATAGGCCAAGTTTCACAGCCGTACCCTTAGCTCAATCACTTTAAGAAGCCCTTCTTCCATTGTTCTCTAATGCTTCTTTATACCACACATGATCGGATGCAGGTCTCTAATTATTTTGACGCATCATTATTATCGGCCGTGAACCGGACGTCCGCATGTGCGCGCAGTTTTGCTGGGCTCAAAGACCAAACGGGGCGTGCTCCAGGAATACTGCTACAGTTGTGTGTATTGTACCGATATTCTCTCCTGTCCGTAGCTGGGTCGCATGATGCTCCGTCTACTTGACACTGTTCTTAACAGTCCTTATTCTCACATATATGGGCTTCCTTAGCTGTCTTTCTGATAATGCGTGAATCATGCCTAGATAACATTGACAAAACTGTGTGGGCACCGGTCACTCAGCGCACCTTCAGTATGCGTTCGTCCCCTTTGGGAATTGATTTGACTCACTGCTCGAATAAGAAGAACAAAACAGCGGCAGGATCCTTTGAATTTTGACGCGATAATGTTTGCGTGACATTGAGACCAATTAACGGGGTGAACTAGCAAATGTTGCGGCGATCTAAAACGAAGTAATCGGTCAACTCCTAAATACGACAATCCAAGCATACTCTTTGCCATATTCTCCTCAGTTGCCGCTGTTTCGAAGAGCTCAAGTTATTACAACTTGTTCCAATGTTGAACTGGTAGCCACTTTAATCCATGCATAATGTCTATCGGGCCGCTATTCATCCGGGACTATCTGCCACCTCGATCAGCCCGAGTGCTTGTTTTCTTTACGTCTGAACGCCCGTTGGAGCTCCTTGAGTGGCTTATTTTTGTGCGCCCGGCAGTCCTAGTAAGACATAATTCGATCACCTAACAGCCACCAAAATCTTTTCCTCGCAGACAAGCATATGTCATGAATGCATTTTTCCTGGTCGTGAACGTTCTCCACGCTTACCTGGAATAGATTCCAAAAGCGTCATAAAGAAGTACTATGTATTTAAGTGTACACCTGTGGTTTTTAAGTGGTCAACATTTGACCAAAGGTTTTACTAGGGCGGCTAGGGAAGCACAAATCAATCAGTGGCAGCCTATCGGTCACTAGCGCTGACTGGGTGTATGGTTTTGTCGAAAAGAACAAATTTTTACTTAAGGTCGGTGATACCGACGAGACCATGGGAGAGGAGATAAATGAAAATGGAATTGGCGGGCTAGCCGAACAACCTCCCCTTGGTGCCCGCTGGGTGGTTCGGGTTTAACCCGTTCCAGCAAATAGTCCGGCGGCAGGGCTCCAGGGTGTGGGGGTTTTTAGCCTGGCAAGAGTACGCCCAATAAAATTCCACGAGTGTCTGATTAACAACACCGTGACGTGGCAGATGTGAGTCGCCACTAAATAAAGCTACTGCCCAAGCTTACGTGGACAAGCTTATCGAAGCCACAGACATGAAACATTTCTTCAGACATCGGCGACGCGATCGAACTCATTTAAAAGTGCAGTAACAGATTTCCAAACACAAGCAAAAATCACCTACCTACATACCCACATTTATGGATCCACACATGTGAAAATCCTATTATACTATTGCACATCACTTATTTAATTGTGGTACTATTACTATGATCGTGCAGGTAATAGTGTGCCTCGCTTAGCCGATAATATATAGTTATTTATTAATTTATATTAGGTCTTTTAGAGCAGTCGAGTAATTTCAGCTTGCATTTCCATATGGCCGGATCAGGTGTGCTGAACCTAATCTCACTGTGGAGCGGGAATCACGGATGGGGGAAGAGCAGGCTGAGTTCCGCCCTGGAAGGGGCTGTGTAGACCATCTATATATATATATATATATATATATATATATATATATATATATATATATATATATATATATATATATATATATATATATATATATATATATATATATATATATATATATATATATATATTATATATATATATATATATATATATATATATATATATATATATATATATATATATATATATATATATATATATACCTGCGGCAGGTGCTAGAGCAGCGCCAAGCATCTCGCAGACCGACAATAGCTGTGCTCCTCGATTTCAAGCATGCGTTCTATTCAGCTAATCGACGCATTCTGTTCGAAATAATTGCGCGGAATGATATTCCCACGAAACATGGTAACATCCTACGTACTCTATACTAGAACGCTACATGCCGCATCAAGTTTCACAATGACCTGTCCGTTATCTTTCCGACAACAAGTGGCGTTGCTCAGATTTGTCCGATGTCTACGTTTTCTTCAACTACGTAGACTAAATAATAGAGTGCTCCTTTACAGAATTTCAGGAGTTAGGCGTTAAGATGCTGCGTGGTGAAAGGCTAGTTTATCTTGATCATGCGGTCAATATCGCCTTGCTTTTGACGATGTTGCGGCGGCCCAATCAACCCTGAATAGCCTCTCTATAGTGGTCCTATTATTTTTTGTTCGTCGCAGTCAGCTGGCAATACGGATAAGTCAACTACCTATCCGAAAAAGCACCAGACGGCCGTTTCGCCCTATCGGGGCTCGTCAGTGGTGCGCATCCTTCGGTCCTCTAGTGAGGATCGAACCCATGACTGCTAGTGGCTTGTGCCAACTAGCCCGCTACTTATGCAACTGAGCCATGGAGGACGGTTGTCGACCACCACGAATTGTTAGTTAACTGCGATATAGCCCGACCCATCCCTCACTGTCACGCAGGCGCCTGCCATGCAGATGACAGCGGTTGGTCTTCCGGTGTCAGGACTTCCCGTTTACGGCAGCTATGAATCGACATAGCATTTATGGAGTCCGTAAGGGCGCATTTATATTACTTATGAGTAGAAGGATTTTAGCGAGTATTTTTTGTTCGTCGCAGTCAGCTGACAATTCGGATAAGTAGTTGACTTACCGTACGTTTGATAAGAGTCTCTCGATTTTGCTCAGTATCCGTAGGTCAGCCGCGGAGGTGAGGGTGAGATTGGAGCGCACTAATTTGCCGACCCATCAATGGCATGTAAGTCTACTGTATTTACTCACCCACGCATGTCTGGGGGTGTGAATACGACGTGAGGACGGATTGCGGTGCATGTGTCCTTGAAATATGTTAATTACCCTCGGCGAGTTGGACACCGTTCAGTTCAGATTGGGTCGGTGCCGACGTTTTTGGCTGGTGGTTTGCAACATCTCGACAGCAGTGCGTAATGCACTGGCTACCGTGTTCAAATGTTGGTGGCGCATCGACAGTTGCTTAATGTTATCCCAGCAAATGATAAAAGGGTTAGTGACAACGCTGTTGTAGACTGAATGTTACCTTCACCTAAACCACCTTAGCAAAATAAGAATTCGTAACAATTAGACGGTGAAAATATGAGATGCTACTTCTGCATAAAGGAGTCCGGAAAAGCTGTCGTTGACAGACTACTCCCGTCACAGTCTTGATAGCAATTGCAGGAACCAAGTAGGGTGCACGCTGTCTAATTTGTTTAACAGTGACCGTGACGGTGTAACATGAAAGGCTGACAGTGTCGCTCAGTCTTTCAGGAAAACGTAGGTGTATATCAAACGAAATGATCGTTACATGCTGCCGTGTATGCCAATTAAGAGACTACTCGCTGCACGTGTTTGTGGAGAAGGACTGCCGATGAATTCCACTCGGTAGTACACCGTGGTTGAGGATTTAAAATCCGCTGCAACGGGTATACGCTTGTACTTAAATTCGTCGCTTATTGTTCATTTTTTTTTGCGGAGCAATTTGATGCATTGATTTCGCTGACTTATGTAGCATCCAAACGTACATTATCAACCCGCTAGGCGGAATCCATCTTGATCATGCACATTCGTGTCCGGCCCCACAGAAATCACCACACTTGCTCCGAAATAAGTGATTTGGATTCAGACGTCATTGAAATTAGCCAAGGGAACAGAATGACAAATTTCTTCCAGGAGATTTCAGAGGCTGGGCAGATAGAAAAGACCCGTTATTTTGATGAACGACGTCAAAGCGTATACCGTAATGGGTGATAACTGGAACTTTCTCGTTGCTTTCACAGACGTATTTCGCGTTGCAAGTGAAGCGGAAGCGAAGCATCGCGTGATCGCTACGGCCAAAAGGTACACTTAAGTTTACTGCATTAATTATTATTTTCTCTTTGGTGAACACAATGTCTAAAATTTATGCTTCGTCGCCAGTAGTGTATCTCGGGGGAGCGGTAACATGTTTGCACAACAGTATATCAACAAGTACATCTTGCAAGTACTCTTTAAACTGTTCGCAAAGCAAAGCTGAGATTTCGTTGCATGAAGGCTGAAGTCCCCCAATCAAAGGACGTAATTGTATGACCAGACGCAAAGATTTGATCCAATCAAAGAGTGGATAGCAGAGAGTGGTTAATTATTGTTGGTAAATACACATCACAACGTTTCAGGTACAGACGACACCAATCATCGTCATCATCATACACGTTAGCTAGAGGTGGGGAACACCTCAGCTACTGTGCCGCAATATATAGAAAAAAAGGAGAAAAAAATGCAACTGGTGCAAGCTGGCTAAGCTACCGGTAACGGATGGGCATCGTTCCGGTAAGCTACCAGCCGGCTGCTGTGCACCAAAAAAGTACTACGCAAAATTATATAAGGCTAAGTAATGAGATCGTGGTTGTAGGGGGAGGCTAAGAGGGATGGGGTGGGACAAAGAAACTCACAGCACGAACGCCACTGAGGTCGGCTCCTCGCCATATCAGCAAGTGTGTCCAACCAGACATGTTCATCGTCTTTCGGACCCCAACCAGGGAGCCGAGACGCTCCAACCGAGGCCAGCTCAGAAGTGAGGGCCTTCATTCCTCTCGACCAAGTCATCGCTTGGCCACCCCTCCTCCTTTTCCATCCACACCTCCGGCGCGCAAACAACGCACATCGCGGGAGTCGGTGGGCTGGCATGCGTAACACGTGACCGAGCCATCGGAGCCTGATGCGTGAAGTAACGGTGCTGAGCGATTCACTTCCTTTTCCTGTGCCATAAACAAGGCGTCGCACACGATCGTTGCTCATGCGGTGTTCCCACCAGATGTGGGCTAAATTGCGAAGGCACCGGTGGTCGAACCTAACTAACCTCTTCAGGTCCGCTGCTTTAAGCGGCCAGGTTTCACAACCGTACAATGGGGTCGAACGCACTGCTGCATTGTACACTCCACCCTTCAGGGTGAGAGTAATGTCGCGCCGCCGCCATAAGTGGCGAAGGTTAGCAAAAGCGCCCCGAACTTTTGCTATACGATTCGTGATTTCATCTTCAATCCCACGGGCGCTGATAAAACTTCCCAGGTAGTTAAACATTTGAACGACTTCTAGCTGATCCCCACCAATGGTCAGCGTAGGAGGCGGTCCAAACCAATCTTGGAGAAACGCTTTTCACTTCGAGGTTGCGAAGCAAAGCCCGAAGTAACGGACAGCCAGTGCTAATCTGTCCAGTGCAGCTTGGCACGTTTGTGAGCTGTCACAGATCAGGGCAATATCATCAGCGTACCCTAAATGAAGAAGTCGTTCTCCTGGGAGTAGCTCCACACCTTCTAAGTCGTGTCCTGTAAACGCGATTTCCATGACTTCGTCAACAGCGAATTTGAAGAGGAAAGGTGACAGCGTGCATCCTTGTCTCACGCCGATGGAGATATTAAAGGGCGACGACAACTTGCCGTAAGCCCTCACTCTGCCCGTGCTACGCGCATACAGTGCTCGGATAATATTCACATATTTCTCAGGTACACCTTTCCCGAGTACACAGTCCCAAAGTGCATGTCTATCCACCAAATCGAATGCACCTATTATATCGAGGAACACGACAACGGTGGGCCGCCAATATATGTGACGGTGTTCCAACAACTGACGCAAGGTGAAGATGTAGTCAATGCAGCCACGACCTCGACGAAATCCAGCTTGCTCTTCGCGAATCTGGCTTTCACGCGCGCCAGTCAGTCTGTGAAGGATGACAGAGGCAAGCAATTTGGAGGCGATGGAGATCAGACTAATTCCTCTATGGCTGCCGCATTCCGATCGTGAGCCTCACTAGAAACTTGGGACTATGACGGAGCGGCTCCAGTCGGTTGCGACGGTTTCCTGCTCCCACAGTCTCACTAGTAACTCGTGTAAATCATCCACAAGAGCAGGTCTTCCGAATTTGAAGAGGGCTGGAGGAAGGTCATCAGTTCCCGCGGCTCTATTTAACTTCAACAGTTTGATCTCACGTTCGACTTCTGAGCGAGAGGGTGGATCCAAAGGAACAGCCCTCGGAGCAGGGCGATCACTGGTCAACGAGAAATCTAACCAGTCCGACCGATTAAATTGCCTTTCAAAGTGCTCAGCCCAACGCTCTAAGCGTTTTGATAAGTTGTGGATAGGCTGTCCACTCTCGTCACGTATAGTTTCACTAACACCAGGTCTTCTGCTGCCCGTTTCCCGTATAAGACGGAATAACTCACGATGGTTACCAAGGGCAGTGGCCATTTCCATCTCTGTTGCACGACGAGACCACCAGGATTCGCGGTCTCTCTTCAGGCTAGCACGAGTTTCGCCCGGAGCTCTTTGCGAGTTTCATTGTGTTCGCTTCCAGCCGGAATATGCGGGCGAGCATCTCTATGTTCTAGGGACTGTGAAGAGACCCAATGTCCATGTTGGCGATTAGACATACCACATGAGGATTTGCCTGCTGCTAGTAAGGCCTGTTGCATATGAGACCAGTGAGCTTCAATTGCATCCAGTGAGCGTTTATCCTACTCGGATGACAGCATAATTTGATAGGCGTTCAGAACAGCTGGCTTCACCAGTCTGCCGGTGTCAATGCGCTCACAACATCGTCGCGGACGTCCGCCAAAGCGCATCCGCAGATCAGCACACACAAGTGCATGATCGGTGTCAACACCTGTGCTCCAAATCGAGCGACAACAGACGACCCCAAAGGAGACAAACAAATTGCCTATCTAGGTTGGCGATGATATAGCTATACAGATCAGGTCGGTAATGCAAGGGCACTTTGCCTCCTTTTCTAGGTTATTCGATTTGTAGGGGAGTAAAGCCGGGCGGTGCTATCTCGGCATAAGCGTAATCAGAAGTCAGCCATGTTTCAATTATCATGACGGTATCCTAAGAACTCTAAGTTTGGAGTAGGATGTATGCACATTGAAACATGAATTTGCACAGGTTAAGGAGTCGTGCTTTAAGATTCCCGTTGGGTGATTTGGTGTGGTTATCGAAAAAAAACAGCTGTTACTTTAAGTAAAATATAAGAATTATCCTTTGTTATGCTCTGGTCCTGCAATCCGCGTAGTGTCACAGCACCTGCAGGTAATGACTAATATTTCCGAGGTATATTCCAAAACGAGAATGGAAATACTGTGCTATGTAAATCGCGTAAGTGGATGATTGCGTCATCCAGCGATTTTTATAAACATTACTTGAGTCGCTGCAGAAACGACCGATTCAGAAAGAGCATTCTACGAGTGAATTACGTGAATTGTAATGAAAGTCCTGCGACACTACATACGGTCATACTTTTCCGCTAGTTACAATGAGTGACTTTCTCGGTTTGCATTATTATAGATTCGCAGTCCGCAGTAGCATCCATGATGTGGGTCTTGCAGAATCATGGTCATTTTATGATTGGCTTTTATTCAGCGATATCGCCAGGGGCTAGGAATTCCGACCTTGAATATGCCACAGTACATTAAGGCGTTATTCAGCCATGGATGCCGGGCTTAAATGGCGTATTAGATATGAAGGTGACCATGTGCACTAAGCATCTGTCAAAAATAGGAATGTCCCTTTGTTCAACAACAGACCCAGATGGAAATTATCAGATTACGTGGCCTTTTCGGACTTCCTGGAGCAACCCGATTCATTTTGAACCAACATACAAGGATCAAGTTCGATGGAAGATTACTGCAGTACCTAGTTCTGAGGCTGTATGAGTAACTGGTGTTGTGCCTTATGGAGATGATTTTGCCTTTAATCACTTTGAAATGTAGTAAATTGTAAAATGGCTAGCGATGTACCGTGTCCAGATCAATCTGAAGCAGTTGCTGGTCGGCATTTACCTAAAGATTACGAAAACACTTGATGGCGTCGGCAAACATTAGGACGTTTTAAGTGATTGCCAATTCGAGGTAATATATAAATACCGAAAGCAGGTAGACAGTTCGGCGGCCGAATGTCTATTCAGTAACACGCTTCACAACATACATCAGCGCGATACTTTCCTTTTCGATTTGACTATACCGACGTTCGGACTCCGTTAGCGTTCGGCTGAGGAAATCAATTGGCTTTCCGTTTTGCATTGGCACGGCACCGATACCGAACCGGCTACTGTCACACTGGATATCAAGGAAAGTAATATATCATGGTACGCTAGGATGGGGACGCTTGTGATCAGCTGTTTAACCTTTGGAAAGCGGAGACCAGACATTTCACTATGGAATTGGAATCTGGCAGTGGAACATTGCCATTCCTTGACTTCTTAGTTCACAGGAATGGGGGTAGTTCAAAAACAAAGATATATCGTAAGCCGACGGAGACAGATGGTGTATTCTACTATAGTTCAGGTCGCTCAAAGTATGTGTATTCTGGAATCGTATCATCACTGTTTCACAGAGCCAAGACTCTGTGCACAGAGGAAGAAGATAGGAAGGCAGCGCGGAAAGAAGCATTGAACTAATTGCTTGGTAGTGGATACCCGAGGCGGATACCCGTTGCAGCGGATTTTAAATCCTCAACCACGGTGTACTACCGAGTGGATTGGGACGGTAGATATTCCTTATAAAGATGGAAATTCAGAGGCCATCCAGAGGGTCTTAAATAAAGAAAACATAAGCTTAATTTTCCAGAAAGGCCTAACGCTCCGCTCTACACTAGTGCGCTTGAAAGACCCACTTCTCGCAGATAGGACAACCAATTGCGTCTAAAAAAATTGGTTGTAAGGACTGCTGCCGATTTCATCGGCAGTCCTTCTCCACAAACACGTGCAGCGAGTAGTCTCTTAATTGGCATACACGGCAGCATGTAACGATCATTTCGTTTGATATACACCTACGTTTTCCTGAAAGACTGAGCGACACTGTCAGCCTTTCATGTTACACCGTCACGGTCACTGTTAAACAAATTAGACAGCGTGCACCCTACTTGGTTCCTGCAATTGCTATCAAGACTGTGACGGGAGTAGTCTGTCAACGACAGCTTTTCCGGACTCATTTATGCAGAAGTAGCATCTCATATTTTCACCGTCTAATTGTTACGAATTCTTATTTTGCTAAGGTGGTTTAGGTGAAGGTAACATTCAGTCTACAACAGCGTTGTCACTAACCCTTTTATCATTTGCTGGGATAACATTAAGCAACTGTCGATGCGCCACCAACATTTGAACACGGTAGCCAGTGCATTACGCACTGCTGTCGAGATGTTGCAAACCACCAGCCAAAAACGTCGGCACCGACCCAATCTGAACTGAACGGTGTCCAACTCGCCGAGGGTAATTAACATATTTCAAGGACACATGCACCGCAATCCGTCCTCACGTCGTATTCACACCCCCAGACATGCGTGGGTGAGTAAATACAGTAGACTTACATGCCATTGGTGGGTCGGCAAATTAGTGCGCTCCAATCTCACCCTCACCTCCGCGGCTGACCTACGGATACTGAGCAAAATCGAAAGACTCTTATCAAACGTACGGTAAGTCAACTACTTATCCGAATTGTCAGCTGACTGCGACGAACAAAAAATACTCGCTAAAATCCTTCTACTCATAAGTAATATAAATGCGCCCTTACGGACTCCATAAATGCTATGTCGATTCATAGCTGCCGTAAACGGGAAGTCCTGACACCGGAAGACCAACCGCTGTCATCTGCATGGCAGGCGCCTGCGTGACAGTGAGGGATGGGTCGGGCTATATCGCAGTTAACTAACAATTCGTGGTGGTCGACAACCGTCCTCCATGGCTCAGTTGCATAAGTAGCGGGCTAGTTGGCACAAGCCACTAGCAGTCATGGGTTCGATCCTCACTAGAGGACCGAAGGATGCGCACCACTGACGAGCCCCGATAGGGCGAAACGGCCGTCTGGTGCTTTTTCGGATAGGTAGTTGACTTATCCGTATTGTCAGCTGACTGCGACGAACAAAAAATACTCGCTAAGATCCTTCTACTCATAAGTAATAGTGGTCCCATTATTTGATATACGATTCTCGCCTTCAAATTTCAGGTTTACTCCTGGCCACCAGCCAATTTATGACCCCTTGATTCCTGCTAACGAGGAGATCGAGGTGGCTGATCGATTCACCTACCTTTCCAGCTGCAGCAGCAACGATGGGCGCATAGAAACTGAAGTCAGTTAACGCATTGCAAAGGCCAGAACTGCCTTCAAAATCCTGCGGCGCTTTTGGCGACAGAATGGAGTTTTCCTCTATCTGAAAGGTCCTGTTTACAAGGCCACAGTGAGTGCCGTCCTGTCCAATGGTAGTGAGACTTGGCCCCTTCGGTATGAAGATCTGAGGCGCCTCCAAGTCTTTACTCATCGTTGCATGCGAAACATTGCTGGTGTCGGATGACACCAGCGTGTCGGCAACGATGATGTACGTAGGGAGTATTAGGCAGTGATACTCAAGCCGGTTCCTTAAACTAACAGATATCACTGAATGAGTTACTTTAGCTAGGGCAGTTGCTACGTATGCCTGGCTTACCTAGGAGGGCCTTGTTTTGTCGATCAGATTTAGACTGGCGCAAGGCTCGAAATGGACAAAGTTTGACTTGGTAGTGAGAAATGAATTCACTGATGATCAACTTGTGTGCCGTCGGTCCGTATCGCCTTCCGGGCTGGAATCCACGTGACGCATCTTGTGCCTGGCTCGAGACTTTACAGGACATGGCTCGCAGTCAACACTAGTGGCGCGTCTGCTGTAGTCTCCTACTCGGACTGCCGGTTTAAATTGTGTCTGGTTTTGAGTTATGTGCGGATTTATGGCTGATTATGTTGCGGGCCACTGAAAACCGCAAGAAACTCTCTCGCCGAAGCTGCCTTATTTTTGCACGTTAGTCAGTTGTTTGTGTTGGTATGTTGTTAACACAATGTGTAGTAGCTCTGCCCCTGAACGTTTGCTTAGGGCATTAAATTTTCAGCTTATTCCCCCTTCTCTGCCTCTTATTATGCTTCATTCCCTAGGCCATCAATGCTTGTATTGCAGCGCAGCGTAATTTCGTATGGCTGATGTACTGCTGTTGTTGTTTGGTTGATGCAACATCGTAATTATACACAACACGCCCCTTCTGGCAGTTGTGTACGAAAGGTCAAATGCACGAGCCGAAGTAAAAAGCTCACTCCGGTAAACGAACTACTGTAATCTGACCAATGTCTAACTGGGTGAATACATTTAGTGTCGCAAGGAGAAGGATGAATCAATAGGGAAGCAGAGAATTAGACGCTTGGTGCGTGTGTGTCTGGGGTTGTGTGCACTTGGCTGTCCAGACTAGTTGTCAAGACGGTTGATAGAATACACATCAACTTTCCGCTTAATCATATGGTACGTCAAAACTATATTGATGCGGTCGTCTTTGTTCTCTGCTCGTCCTGCAGAGGTGCGTGCTTTGCTTAGGTAAGTCAGTGAAGGTTGTTGGCATATGCTCCTTTCGTCTGATACTTGTGAATAATCACCGGGCGTTGACAGTGCAGCCATCCTCCAGCCGGTAAGTGCCTGGCTCATATGCATGCATTATTCTTAGCGGATCTGATAACGTGGGCTGTCCTTTTGATGTAGCGTTTACCTTCACGCGCACGAATGTTCCGGGCTGGAACGGAGTAGTAAGCTTCTGGTAAGTGGTCTGATATCGATGGCGACGATCTAACATGTCATAATTATTGGTTGCAGGAATAGAAAGTGCGGCATTCAACGTTGGTCGAAGGGCAAGCCCAAGCATGAGTTCAGCTGACGTTTTGTCGGTGGCTCGATGGTGTGCGACTCGGCAAGAAAATAGTGCTTGTAGAACTTCATCCTCCCAATCTGTACCAGATAAGCGAATAGTTTGGATACTCCCTTTCAAGGATCGATTGAACTGCTCTACCATGCCGTTTGCCACTGGATTATACGGCATTGTACGTGAGTGTCGGATAGTGTGAAGTTGAAGGAAGGAAAGAAACTCTTGGCGTATAAACTGCCATCCTTTGTCCGTCGCTATCTCCTCTGGTAATCCGAAACGAGAAAACATGTATTTCAGCCATGGAATAATGCTGGCAGTAGTCACCTCTCCACACAAATGGACTTCCGGCCACTTACTGTAATAGCAAGTCGCCACCAAATAGTTACTTTGATGTTGATGCGCTGAGCTAAATGGACCCATGATGTCAAGAGGTATCTCGGCCCATGGTCGCATAAGATGACTATCTTATTAAACCGGCCTTGAATTCTTGTCTGCCCTTTGACACGAAGAGCAGTCATGGCCATGTTTTTCTATTTCGTGCGACATTATAGGCCACCAGAAGCGTGCGCATATTGGACGGATGACCGCCCAATTTTGTGGTAGGGTATATGTGGTTTCAGAGTTGTATCACGAGTTTTACTGGGAAACCTCAGCCTCTATATTTGAGCATCAGAATGATAACTAGACGGGGGAAACCGGCTATGCCCGTGTTACCATACTCTTTGATCCACAGTCTAATTACACCCGTCCGGCTAAGCCATAAGGTTCCGTTATTCAACTGAGGGGTGGAAAGTAAGTAGAAACTAAGATGTTAGTTTCATTTGATCAGCCCTTGGTAGTGGCAAGAATGTCTGGGAGTAGTCGTCGCATTTCAAGACACTTGGACCGATCTTTGCGGATATTTTTTTCTGGCGAATCTGATTTGCTTTAGGTTAGGGAAGAGAATCTTTCGACGGTGGTTTGGAGGCTCGAGCTGGCGATGCGTCTCATGTTGCTCAGACCATTTGCATTTGGTCAGGCTGATATCGAGATTTGGCAGAAAGGATGCGTGTTAAGTGAGTTAGTGGACGTCACAGCAGCTTTATAGTGAGAGCTGTTTCAGTTCATCAGTCAAGGTGAATAAATAATAGTATAGGGCAAGAGTAGGAAAGTAGGCAAAAATTAGGGTGTGGTTATTTGCTTAGCACTACGCGTAAAGCATGGTAGGATTTGGAGCAAGGTAAAAGAGAAAATTATGTACCGACGGCCAAGATAAGGCAAAGTGGTGGTTAGAAATTTCTGAATGTCTAGCTACCCGGTGTGAAAGCGACCTCTGTTACATAGTTAGCTGTCGTTCGAGAGAAATGGAAACCGGAAAAGTGAATGCAAAGACAGTTAAAGAAAAGAGTCTGGATTTTCATAATCCCTGTCAACTAGTGTTTCCGATGGTGATCAGCATATGTATAACTCAGCTAAAACTAAGTATATAAGGCCAAGAGAGGATAAAGTTGCAAGCAAAATGCTTGCTTCGGGGAACTGCGGCTCTAGTAGTGGTCACTTTGTCGACCAGTTTGGGTATCATTTTTTGATGCATTGAACGTAATCAGAGGAAGCGGAATTAAGCCGGTGGGCTTTTGGCTATCTAGCTAGAATACTTTGGGCAGTATCGAGCAACTATTCCAACCGATTGAAAGTGATGGAATGTAGGTATAACCGGTGGATTAACGATTGATAAGGAGGACTTATGGCAATGCTAGCTCGTACCATTAATCTAATTGTGTAGGTTCGCTATGCAGGATCTTGTTAAGTGCCGGCAAACAGGAATCGATAAGATAATACGTTGATTCGAAAGTATCCAGAGAGCAAGTGGTAGTTTAAGGCATGATTTGCGTAATGGTTGCTGGGGTCATTGCAATGGGTCCCCTTTTATGCCACTTCTTGTCGAACTTTTTCCCTTAAATTGAGCACGGTGCTATTCGGAACCATATCGCGTCACTTGACTTCTATCGATGACAGATGGACGACACGTTCATTGTATGCGACCTACAGATTGATCACCTCCACCTACTCGACCAGTTCATCCGTGTGCATCCATCGTTAACATTCACTTATGAAATAGAGAACGACGGTGAAATCTCATTTTTGGATGTGTTGTTGTGGCTGCGAGCTGACGGACTGCTGGAGAGGAAAGTATTCCTCAGGCCTACGTTGGTGGGCCAGTAAACGCATTTCCTTAGTTTTGTACCCATGAAATACAAGAGAAACCTTGTGCGCTGTCTTTACCATGGCGCCGCAAAAATCTGCACCCCAGAAACATGGGATGCCGATAAGTATTTCATTCTCACAACGCTACAAAACAACAGGTATTCCACGACATTTATCCACAAATATTCTGCTGTTTCTGATCAACCTAAAGAAATGCCAATGCTAAAGAAAATGGACGTCTTCATTTCGGTTCCCTTCAAAGTAAATATCGCATATGAGTTACTGAACAAAACATTGTCTGTCGCTGTGAACCAAACATATCCGGCTGCAAGACTCCACATTCTTACTGAGGCTGTCCCGTTTATCAATAAAAACCTTAAAGACTAACTCCCGCCTCGTTCCGAATCTTTCCTTGTACATCAGTTCACCTGCGTCTGTGGTGTCAGGTACCTTGGACACACGACCAGGCGTCTATCTAAGAGGATAGCGGAACACTGTCTTGTCTCGTTACGGCACGGTACAATTAAGAATGCACACAGCTCCGTCCTTGAACTCTTGATTAGTACGGGGCATAATGTTCGGACCGATGACGCTTTCAAAGTTCTCTACCTCGTATCTAAACGCAATCCAAAGGGACTCAGGAAGCGTCTGTTGGCTGCTTCGGAAGCAATAACTATTACGCTGCTGCAACCGGAGTTACGCAAACAGAGGACGCTTGTACAAGCGCTCGTGCTGCCTTGACCGGAACGATTGACGCCGTCCGTACCTACCTATGTCCAGGAGAAACTGAGCGTTGATGCCAAACCAACCATTTCTTTCTTGTTCTGTTTGCCTTTCAGTGTTTTGGGGTGTGAAGGCGCGTGACGTCTACCACCTGATTGCATTGATTGATTTATCGATCGGCTCATTGACCTTTCGTTGAACTGTGACCTAACCATTTACTACTGCAGCTTTAGATAGCTTATTGTGTTATATCAAGTTTTCTTATAATTGTAATTGCCTGAGGAGAATTATCGCAAAGAAATCACTTCGCAGCAACTCCTCTTCTCCTAATATTATCTATAGCTGAAATGTTCCTTGGTTCGGGACGACGTCCGTTGTGAACTATGATATGCCCCAGTTTCTTAACTGTGGTAAGGGTAAACTACACTTCTCTGGTCCTAGACTTAATCTATTGCCTTTTATTTCACATAAGTCTTTGTCAAGCCTTACCGATGATTCTTCTGGTTTCGCTTTTACAACTAAGATATCATCCAAACAAGCTAAAGCACCTTCGGTGCGCGTGAGCATGTTGCTCATTAACTGCTGAAAAATAGCTGACGCTCTTTTAATTTCGAACAGTGATCAGTTGAAATGAAGCAATTCACTAGGTGTGTTGATTTTCAGCCTTTTCTTTTGCGTTATCCACAACAACGAGCTGTAGATCTGCGTTTGCAAGATCCAGTTTAGCAAACAAACCATTCACCTGAAATTTGAGTCAAATGCCTTCTAGAACTGATATTGGATGTTTGTGGCGCTAAATGATCTCCTTAAACCTGTTGAAAAGTCTGCACATACACCGATGGGACCACTAGCCTTTCATACTACCATGGGAGCAGCCCAGTCAGAGTAATCTACCGCTATATGTAGATGATTAAGCTCTTGCTCAACAGTGATTAATGCAGAGTACGGTACTAGACCTTTTGGACGAAAACCTGGCTTAGAACCTGTTCTTAACTGTGATTGCGTCTTCATTTTGGTACAAACTCCGTGGCCGTCCGGAAAAGCTACGGCGTACCGCTAAAACAACCGCTGTGAAATCGCCTGCGGGAGGGTTGCATCAATAAGTGCTGGTGTAACGCTGATACCCAGTGTCAGTTTGCACACTTTATTAAAAGGAATACTCCAAAGGTTGAGCTTATCTAGCCAGTCAATACCAAGGACGTTCAACACTGGCTGATTTTGTAACAAATAGACTCAAACGATTGCTCGTTGTAGGTTATCAAACAGCGCAACTCACCAACCCATCCAACAGTAGTTCCTGATGCACTAAGGGTAGTTTGATGTGTTTGCAAGACTGGAGGACGTCCGGTAGCTTCCTTAATGGATTATGAAATGACGGTGTTGTCCGATTAGGTGTTTAGATGAAGAGTTGTGGCATACATATTAACAACCATTGTCAGTTAGCGCCTTCGCGATATCTCGTTGATTTGATGGGTAGCAACAATGCTGTGGATAGTCTTCTTTGGTGATGACTTCAAAGATCGTTTGTTGGAATTGTGTTTTAGTCGAGTTGTGTGCCTTGCAGAAACCATCTTTGTGACCAGAAGGTTGATATTGGTTATACCGATGTTGGCGTAAAATGCATTGTGATGCGTAGTGCCATGCACCACAGTTCCAACATGCTGCAGGCGGCTTTTTGGACTCCTTCTGGTTTTATCTGACTGGTCTAACATTCATCTTGTTGATCAGTCGCTGTTCCACCATACGGGAATCATGCTTCAGGTTAAGCAGGCATTGATATTCCTCGGCCATTTTCTACAACGTGATGCCTGAGTCTTGCTCCAGCTTGGTGTGAAATCGTGTGCAGATGTCCGTTTTTGACGGAGGCTGTAGACCACAAATGAACATCAGATATTTGCACTGTGTCGCTGTCATGGATGCCAATCTAATACGTTCGCACTCTTGGTTGACTTTACCTGCATAGGTAATGTAGTCATCCATGGAGTGTTTGGTAGGTTTTTAACAGTGTTAGCGTGTGCTGTAGATTGAGGAACGTTCGGTATAGATCTAAGTGAAGCATTGAACCGTGCCATCGAATGAAAAAGTACCTGGGTTTTGGTAAAAGAAACTTTACTAAGCGGTCGTGTTCCGTGGCCTCCAACTTACTGGGCAGTGTTCGTGATCGCCACTTATCCCTTTTGTCACCGAACTCAATCCGAAATATGTCCCCACAGCACTTAAATCGGGACTCAAAGGTAACACGAGATGGAACGCTATGTTGAAAAAACTGAATTGTAGACACAATCGACTCCAAATTGGTTTGTTCATCATGCGGCGCCTTGTACTTGGAAATCATCGGGTGGGTAGATGTCAGAGTCTCGAGTAGACGGGGTTGAGCTGCTTCGAATTGCATCCACTGTTTTTGAAGAATCGTACGGAGATCGTCTGCTGAGGTTGCCATTTCATTTGCCCATTCCTTCGCCAGTTGATTTGACCTGAACTACTCTAAGTAGGTCGATAAAAGACTAAATCGTGTATATGACCAGGTGGTATTGATACAACCATATCAAGAGTCAAGTTCAACACTTGTCTCATAATGGCTGACTTATAGGGTTCATTAATGGCTAACTCCCCGATGATTTTCTGGGCAGTGGAACAGTCTGATTGCATCGGGGAATAGCTGGGATCTGGTCATGTGTAGCATTAGTGTTAGGCTTCCTTATACGGCAAGCGCCTTCACACAGGTGTAGGAACCACTCACCGTTATCATTACGGGAGCCTACACCATGTTGGCCGCCCAGATGAAGCACATCAGAGAACAATTTTCGACTTTGGCTTTTAGATCACCAGCAAGCACCACGGTATCCGTGCTTCTTCTGTAACAAAGAAGAACGTTAAATTGGTGAATGAAATTATCTTTCATCGCATCAAGATTTAAGCTTGTGGGGGCGTAAGCTGCAATGAGAAGCAGGCAACGTTTGTTCCCGCGCGACTTCAGAACTAAAACGATCCAGCCAACCTAACGGTGCAAATCCGACTGTCGACGGGGCTCCAGTCGACCAGGGCAGCTTCAGCCCGGCAACTCAAAATTATGCCGACACCAGCTTGACCTGCATTTGAAGTTGCATCATCGCCAGACAGGCGCAAGGAGAATGTGCCTCCAGTGTGGCATATGGGGGATCCCAGGGTAAGCACGGAGCCTGCACCTTGTAGGCGCGTTTCCTATAAGCAGCAAATATTGTTCAACAGGGTCTCGAGTGTTCGGGCAAGTGCTGTCTGTTGGCCAGTCTGTAGCAAACTGCGCACGTTGAGGTACACCAATCTTAGCGAGGATCGGGACTCTAAAGAGTAACGGGAGAACTGATGTCGTGTGCTTGACTAAACAAAGACTTGACAACTGGACTGAAATGGCCCCCTATGTTTATACTGAAAGAGTTACAATCATCCATGGACCAGAAAAAACTCACGGGTTGACAGTTCTTTACATAGAGAGGGAAATTACAAATGGACTGACTTTTGCTAGTGTTCGCAATATTACATTCTCAAGTAATGCATGAAACGCGTAACGGTAAAATTTGTTCACGAATATGTGACAATACAAATTTCAGAATTTACCCTAGCATTCTACAATTACATCACTGGTTGTTCTTATCTGAAACAAAATATTTAAGGACTGTTTGCAATAGCAGGGGTTTACGGATTTACAACTTCCATGTGTGTCACAAAACCCGGTCTTTCAGGGACAAACGGTTTAATCAGCCAAGCGAGCTCGGCAAAAATGAGATCCTAGCAAGCATGTGGGAACTAAGATACAAATAACTAAGTGTTTCCATAACTAACGACGCTGCTGCACCCATGAGATTCTTCCCTGGTATCAGTTACTCGAAGCTACTGCACCAAAGCCAATCAGCGCGAAGACGAAATGTGCGCAGAAGTCCAATCAATCACACTTTTTGCTTGCGGCGCACCTGCTGCTTTCTTGCACAATCCCATCGCAATTTCCGGTGGCGGTTTTTTGTCCCCCACCGGGTGGTAGATATATTTGCTGCGCCACTGCACTGAACTTATCGATTACAATTAAGTAGCTTTTCCGTTTTGAGCAAAATTGTCCAGGGCGGCCATCTGCCAGGGCGTGTCAGTAACATCACGAACCATCATCGGCGCTTTCGTCTGGCGCATATCTTGTGCCCTGCATGCGAAACTCTTTGTTACTAATCACGTCTTTGGTCAGTCCTTCTTGGCCGGAAGCTCAGCTCTCTTGCTGTTGACCTACAATTGTTGTTTCCTAAATCTATACGTTGTACCAGCTCCAGTATCGAACGTTGCAGTGTGCTTTTAACCACTATTCTGTTGCTTTTGAATACTAATCCGTCCTAGGTCATTAGTACATCGCCAAAGTGGACGAAAAGAGTCAGCTTCTTGATCAGCTTTACATTTGTCTTCAGACTATGCGTTCAGTGTTGGTTGCTTCAGAAACGTGCATAGCTCGTTCTCCAGAGTACATTGTCGGAGCCGCTGCAAACGGTCCTCAGTGACAGTAATCAGCTCTCTTGAGTGATCGAAATTTGGAGCTTCTTTCCTCCCCGGAGATTCTGACAGGTGCACCCATGATAGCGTGTCTACAATGTGCATTCGAGAACCTGGTCGGTAGAAAACGTCTAGGTCATACTTGTGCAGCCGAATGAGTATCCTTTGCAGACGGCATGGAACAACATGGAATGGTTTAGTAGCGATCGATTCTGGTCGCTTGTGGTCAGTGAAGACTGCGTGTCTGCGGCCGAAAGTATACTCGTTGAAGCGTTCTACGATGTAAAACAGAGCAGGTATTTCCTTTTCAATTTTTGCGTAACGACTTTCGACCACCTTGTGTGACTGCGAAAATCGATAGACACTACTATGATACCATATTGACTACCGTCACACTGAATTTCGAGTGAAAGGTACGGATCAAAGTAAGCAAGCATTGGCGCTTCTATAGATAATTCTTTGATATTTCGAAAGGCATTTTGTTGTCCAGAGGCCCAGTGCTATGCTTTACTCTTACAGGTCAACTTTCTAAGCGGCATCAGCCAAACGTGTCAGGAAACCGCTTAGGTAGTTGACCATCCCTTTCGGACTGCTACCTTCGCATCAGCGGGGGAGAGGCGTCTTGTTTATGACTCTGATATTCTCCGTATCCGGTTTCAATCCTGTCAAAAGCAACACGTATCCAGCAAATGCTGCGTCAATTTTTCTTGGCTCGACTTTCTCAGGCTTCAGTTTGATATATCTTTCAGTAGAGTCTTGCGGAAACAGCTGACGATGACGATCGTGTTCCTCTCGAGTAGCTCCACAACCCAGCAAGTCATCTACACCCCAAACACTTAAGGTAAATTATTCAATGCGTGCAGCAGCCGCTTCTGAAACATCTCATTGGATACTTTCAAACGGAAGGGTCAACGATGCCATCTAAAGCGTCTAACAGGTGATTTAACTGTGCTCATCATCAAGTGATACACGCCAGTAGGCTGAAGCCTAGTGGACTTCCGTGAATATTTTTGCCTTAGATAACTCCAGTAGCATATCGTCTAGTGTCGGCATGGTACAATATTCGTTTCTGAGAGAGATCTTGAGCGGTTTTTGATCTACACACACGTAAATCAGCGGATTTGTTTGTGAAGATTGCTACCTGACTTATCCAAATTGTCGACTCATCGATCATGGCTAAGACACCCAAAGCGGACCAATGCTGTGTTTCGTCTACTAACTTTTCATCCAAAACTATGGGTACCTTTCTAGCTGGCAAATCTACTGGTCTAGCGGATTCTCTTACTGACTATTGGTATCATCCCTCGACTTTCCCAATAACTTCAACAAGCATGGCAAGGTACACGTGGGCAATATATGCGACAGCCTGACGCGAGTAAACAAAGCGATCATGTTGTGCCAGCCAACAAATTTTGGAGCTGGTGAGATGTATTGTTTTGTTAAGGTACTGGATAAGGGATAGGTTTCTTTGTCTGATGTCTTCGAGTTAGATCGTCAGTTCTTATCCTGATCACGATGCCCTCGCGCACACTGGAGTCCCGTATACGATCACAGAAGTTGACTTTCGTGACAGAACCTCTAATTCTGTAATGTAGATCCTGACGGACACATCCAGTAGAGATTAAGAGGAAAACCCGATACCTCTGGTACGTTTCGTCTGCTTGGCATTAGCGATATTTGCCAAATCCCTTGATAACCTTGGAGATATTCGGCTCTTGCTCATCCGCGTCACTGAGATCCATAGTTTCAAGTATTCGTCCAGATTCATCACCGATAGCATGTCTGAAAATAGCCAGCTGGTAAGGCATCTGATTGGATTTTAACTGACTCAGTGTGATGAAATCCGTCCACTTTGGCTACCACATCCTCCAGTTGTCAGGTAGACTGCTTTCTGTGATATTCAGAGTAATTGGCATTAGGATCGACTGCTGTCCACCAAAATGTGTGCGGGATCCAGCGCGTCAGCTTCTTTCCTTCCATTGTCATGTCGCGTTTCCATCCGAGCATCGTGAAGAGAGTTTGGGTGGCGACCAAAAGTCACTATTAAGACTAGTGGCTATTTATAGCGTAAATCAGCATTTCCATGCTGTCCGTTCCCTGACTGTCCCTCATCAACTGGCCTATCACGTCAGCTACATGGAACGAAAAAGGGCACTAGATGACTGCGAATAATTGCGCCAACATCCGGTTCGTCTGCAACACAACTATAAATAATGACATTATTTCACATGTGAAATCTCCATTGATCCGTATTTCCACCACTAAGATAATTCTGCTTGCTCAGCAACATCACGGCCTCTGCTCATGACCGCTTCGAACTGTGAAATTTTCCCAGCTTCTCTATTAGACCTAATCACCGCTCAAGCTTTGGTCGACGTATCTTTGACGGTACACAGCTGAGCATGTCTTGGTTAGAGTGTCGGTGTATACTCAGGAATGTATTATTTGTTTCTTTATGGGTTTGTGTTCTGTTTTATCTATGGGCCGATCCACAGTCACAGAGCTCCAGTGTACATTGGGCCTTGCTGCCACCATCACTGATAAACTGTACGGTGGAGTCCGATTTTCCGTCCGTTCAATTGCTCGATGATCACACGGTTGACTATTTGTGTTGTTGCCATAGTCTCAGGCGTATGCCATCCATTCGCCGTACGACCGACCAAGGCGCTATTACCCTTTCCGAAGGTGTGCCATCTCTCCATTACGCTGAGCCGGAGCAGTTGTGAGTACTAGGCTTCATCTGATTGCCCCTCACTCCACCGGTACCGCATCTATTCCATCCGTCCCTGGTTTCAGCCAACGTCACGGCTCCTCACATATTGGAAAGCTGAGAAGGAACTCCTGTTGGGTGCAATGTATCTGTCCATTTCTCCATGCTAATGGCTCAGTTGACAGGGCTAAACGGAAGAAGCTCGTAACTATTGGACACAGTTAAAAATGAAGCCCAACTAGACTGAGACACAAAATAACCCTTTATTATTCCAAATATGAAGGTCATTCCATGAAGAATGTAGGGATAAAACTGTCCTTTCGTGCATACTCTTTGGCCATGAGCATGCACCAAAATACCAATACATATATAAGTATAAATATAGGCATGTTTTTAGACTGTTGTTAGATGCCGTGCCCACAACGGATCAGATTTATTTGTACACAAATCAACAGCTCTTGCTTGGAGAGTGCCAAGAAATAAACAAGCATTTTGTTCTCGAGTGCATCAAGGCACACCGTGTCAAGTGTGAATTCCCAAGTCACCAACGGAACATGCTGTGTAATTCTGATTCGTTGGTGCAACTTCGCTCCTATCTATTTAGAAGTAGTACATGTTTATTCACATTTGTAACTACGGCGATTAGACAGTACTACCAATGATAAGATTCGGAATCTGAATTAAATGTACTGGCTATTTAACATTTTCTTATTAGTCTTGATTACGTGACTTTTCATTATTTACTGACTACAATGTGCAAGGCTCAGATATCCGAACACTCTGTTTTAATGCACCACTTATTACATCGTGTGCGTGTACTGGCCTGTTCGTGCGTCACAATTAGCACAAAGTACACTCATCAAGGTGAGCGCTCAGATAGGCCTTGCCATAAACAAAAAGAGGACGATTAGCATTCCGATGGTTCAACGTCGCCTGTGTTGCGCAGACAATTGCAGTAAAGTACTTAAGATCAGTATTACCTGTTCTAGCTGCATTAGATCGTACTGTACGTAATGTGCATGCAAATCCGTCCAAGAAGTGAGACAGACAAGCCAAGTTGCTGACACAATTTGATTTTGCCCAACATGTCAAGTCATTCCAGTTGTCAACTGTTTATCTTTGCTCAAGAAAATATGCGACATGATGACGAAAAAATCGAGCAATTTGTAAATACTAAGATCGATCCCATGGAGGGAAATATGGCCACGATAATACCTTATAGTGTCTGACAGAGAGTTAGAACCGCTGCGAATAGGACCTTAGCACGATTGCTCACGATCAGGTTACAAAAGGTGAAAATCAGCAAACCTGTCCGATGACACGAACGGAGGAATAGAACACTGATCCGACAACCGATGCGAAACACACACAACACTCGAAGGCGGCACAACGTCACCGACACCAGAAGACGAACGAAATTCGAAGAAGAGTATATATGTTGTTGTGAGTTAAAACAAATGTTCAAAAATTGACGGAAGATAGAATAGGAAGTTACAAGGAAAATGTGAAGAATTTATAAACAATACAACCTCACCGGACAAAGTAAGCTCTGAGTCTAAACCAAAGAAAAGAGCTAGACGCTCCAACCGCACTGCGGCGTCTGTGACTCTAAATCCACTGGTTCACCTCACCCCATAAATGGGCAAGCCTCAAGCATTCCTGCTTCCACTTCTCCAATCATAGAGGCTTCACTTAGAGATTCAGCCATGACATCGACAGCTCAGAGCCGTAGGAAATCCGGTGCTGATAACAAGCAGGTAACGTACGCATCGATTGCCTCGACAAACACACCGGAAGCAACAAACATAGGTCCATCTTCAGTACCGAGCACGCGTGGCGCAAAGCAGCTTTCACCGTCAGATCCAGTGGCGCCTTCTAAACAACCCGAATTGCCGGCAACAACTATACATCCGACACTCGCTAGACAAAACCACGCTGCGCTAATTCTCGTGTGCACCAATGTTCCCGAGTCCAACTCTGGCATAATAAAAGGTAAGTTACAAGAGGATCGCAACCAGTGGAGTTCCATCTGCGAGACGATTGGCATTCGGGTTGAGCCTGCAATGCTGCAACGCGTAGCGCGTCACCCGAACTCAGTGCACTCTGGTGAACCTCGAATTCTTCGAGTAACACTACCCAGCATATGAGACAGAGGCTGTCCTGCTCACAGCATTTCTTCTTTCAACTCACCGAGCGGAGTGCGCATATTACCTGATCTACCTTAGAAAGATCGACCAAAAGAAGCAGTTGAGCAACGCGGCATTCCTAATAGGGATAGCAAGGAAACAATATTTGTTCATGGTGTTCCTGAGCTTCTGCATGCTTCTGATCACGATGCACAAACACATGACCGAGAGCAGTGGTGCAACATCCGCGAAGCACTCTCTGTTGACAATGTTATTGCCAAATTCCTGAAAAGAGTTCCGTCATCACCTAACTACAAGGGCTGCGATCCAAGGCTAAAGAAAGTAATGTTACACTCCGAGGGAATGACGCAAGTTCTGTTGGATAGCTGGTTAAAGTTTCTAGCTAGGATGCCATCAGGGATCCGGCTAAATGCAGCAGGCGAACCACCGAAAGTCGGAAGTAATTCAATAGAACTTGCGAACGCAACAAATTCTTTATTTGCACAGTCCTGCGGAGAGACCGACACAACAGCGCCCACGGCACACAACAGGACAGAGCACAGCACGGGTGAAACGACTCTTCAGGAACGTTCATTAATGGCATGGAACACGGCTGTAATACATAAACCAAAAAACGAGTAATGGCCGGCCACCTAACGGCCGGCTTAAAAACTAACACAAAGTTGACATCTATCAATGAACTCCTAAAAAACAAAACCCCTATCTTGCATGAACATGAACGCCCAAGGCCATCTAAGCAATTTGGCCGAACTTAGAGAACTCCATGCCTCACAACCGCGGGACATCGTCATGATTACAGAGACATGGTTAAACCCTGAGATAACCGATTCTGAGATCAATTTACCCGGTATGTCGCTGCTTCGGATCGATAGAACCGGAAGGGTTGGTGGTGTGATTCTTTACCATAATACGAACATCCGATGTGGAGTTGTCGATCACCCGGAAATCCGAGCTCCTGATTCGCATTGGTGCCGCCTATGGTTGCGAAACAAGGACATATGTCTACTAGCCGTGATTTATCGCCCACAAAACTCAACGTCGGAAATGGACTCCAAACTGAACCACGTATTTCATTTTGCTTTGAACAAGTCCTACACCCACATTCTTATCTCGGGGGGACTTTAACGTGCACGACATAGAAACGCCGGCAAGCGACGGTATGCAGTTTAATGCTTGCTTGCAAGCGCTATTTGCTGGACACCCTTTGTAATACCAAGTAACCTCTCCTACCAGTCTCGAACTGCTAACAAGCCGTCGATACTGGATCTTGTGCTAAATAACGAAGAACTCATGGTTGACAAGATAGTTACTAGCACACCACTGGTTCGTAGTGATCATGTTACTCTACTCTTTGACTATATATGCTATGCGGAGTACCCTGAAAAGGAGGAGGATAAAGTGCATACTGTCACACACTACAATGTGTTGCCTCAGCTTGTTAAGGGTACATCTTGGACTTTCTTAACCGAATGCCCCCCCCCCCCAGATGTTGCCTGAGAAACATTTCCAAGGAAGTTTAACACACTGGTAGCGTAAGCATCAGAACAGAAGTTCTTCCAAACTAAAACAATCAAACGTCATTTCTGAGGAGCAGAACACGTAAATGCATGTCCCGGAGGGATTTGGCATGACGAGATCACCAGGACTGCCCGAACGCCGAAATCTGGACTGCATACGTGACACATCGTAACTTCTGTGTGAAACTGATCCTCGAAGACATGCTCACTAATCAGCAGAAGTTAATGAAGCGATTCTGCACTAACCGCAAACTTCTGCACATGTACGTTAACGGCCTTCAAAAGTAAAGCGAGGGGTTCCAGCGCTAGTCACGGCTGATGGGTGCACGCGATCAGCAATTGAAGCAGCTGATCTCCTACGACTTCATTACTCCCAAACGTTCCAGCAGATAACGAGCACAAACATTCTCCTCATTTCTAATACTTCACCATCGGGTTAAGACAACATTACCTTCACTGCGGAAGATGTGTTGAAGAAGTTGTTATCCTTGCGTATCCACAGTTTTCCCGGAGCTGACAATATCCGACCAAAGGCTCTGCAGGCGGTAGCTAGTGATCTAGCAGAGCCACTGGCTGTTTTCCATCAGCGATGTTTAGAGGAGAACCGTATTCCACCAGTATGGAAGCGAGGGGTCATCACTCCTGTCCATAAAGGAGGCAGTCGCACTGACGCTACCCACTTCCGTTCAATAAAACTACTTCCCGTACTCTGAAAAGTGATGGAATCAATCATCGCAGATGCGCTGATGGAATACCTGGAAAGCCACAATTTAATAGCCACAATGGAACATGGCTTTCATCAAAAGCATTCGTGTATTACTAATCTATTAATTGCACGCAATAGCTGGACTGGAGCTGTTGATGATGGAGTAGATGTGATGTCATCTACACGGAGTTTTCTAAAGCGTTTGATCTCTTAGACCATCGAATTCTCCTTCAGAAGCTTCGGTATTACTGCGTTGGCGACCCAATCCTGAGCTGGATTGGCAATTTTCTACACGAACGACGACTAGTGGTGAGAGTCCGAGAATCCTTTTCTGATGGAATTCATGTTGAGTGTGGAGTACCACAAGGCTCGGATCTTGGACCTCGTCTATTCTTGGTATTCATTAACGAGTTGGCGAGATCAATTATTTCCGATTTCCCATTTTTCGCTGATGATATCAACATATGCCGAAGGATCAGAGGACCGGACGACCATGAAAGGCTCCAGTGCGATCTTAACACAGTGTCGAATTGATCAGTTCAAAACGACCTACCATTCAACATAGACAAATGTCGCGTCGTACAGTTACGCCATAGACATAACTACACCAATTTACTTGGGACAAACGGATTGCAGAATTGCTCGCAGGATCTTGACCTTGGTGCGCTCGTACAGAGCGACCTCAACTGTTCAAAACAGGCTGAGGTAGCTGAGACAAGAGACAATCAGCATGTCGGCATGCAGCGAAGGGCATGCGGGAGATTTGACCCATCAATCTTCCCAATGATGCACAATTCCTACGTGCGCCCGCATGTTGAATACGCTATCCAAGCTTGGCAACCTTGGTTGAAGCGCGACCTAGAAGCGATAGAGGCATCACAACGAAGAGCAACAAAGTAGGTAAAGGGCCTGCGCTATCACTCTTACCACCGAAGGCTGAAGTTGCTGGGAATTTTCAGCGGACGCTATCGAGGGCTGCACGGTGATCTCATATTAGCGTATCAGATACTGAGTGGCCCCAACCACGTATGCCGCCATTTGTTGAAACTTAGCAACAACACGCAGCTCAGGGGTAAGTGCTTAAATTTGAAGGAACAATATAGCCGTCTAGAGTGTCGATGGAATTACTTTTCCCTTGCGGTTTGCCAACCCTGGAACGCACTCCCAGACTCAGTTGTATCCTCTCCTACCTTGGATGTTTTCATAAAACGACTAGATGTTGCTCTTAGCTCCCGGCATTTTGTTACCTAAACTCCGCTATTTTGGATTACGTCAAGCATGTTTTCAACAGGATTTATGTATCAAATGGACCTAAGTGAGCGAGCATATTTTGCTTTTCTCACGCCTTACATCAACGATCACTGCACCCCAATGTCTTTCTGAAAGTTTACGCTCCATAACATTTTTTCATTTTACACTGATGTTAATTATCAAAGGAATCATCTCGGCAGACGTTCGGTAGATGACCCAGACATATTCTGATTTCATCATATTCACCGCAACCAACCTTCGGGACGTGTGAAGCACTAGTTTTTATCCCGTGATAAATCATTGTTCATTGTTCATTGTTCCTCGTGGAAGTAACGATTACTACCCGAACTGACCACGTGGAATTATATCTCTACCAAATTACGAGTCCGTTCACCTATTCGTAAGTTATACATTTCTATTTACTTCAATCTCATTTATGTAGAGCCACGGTTGCTTCAGTACAATTTATTCTGCCTAACCCCCTTCCTTCTCACAGTCCAGATAGTGCGTTTAGATAAGTGTCTTCAGCACGCATTTAAACAGTCATTTACGTAGTAACATCAGGCAATAATGTTTCACATTAGGTACGTAGCGTTGCTTGCATTTGGTAGTAGGTGTAGAACGGGAGGTTCCATTGTTTCCCGGTTGTTGCGTTACACGCTACCACGATAGGCTTAGTATCACTGTGAACTGCTTTTAAGGTAGAGTGGCGGACGCTGTGGTATTATAAAGATGGTCTCGAAGAGCCTGAGCATGTGATGCTTTTGCTTACACATGAAGACTGTTACTACAGTAACCGCTGTTTAACGGCGAGCTGATGATACCTTTCTAAACGCACGGTGTGGTCTGTGAGAATTAAGGGTGTTGGCAGTACGAAGAGTACTGCACCAACTGTGACTCTACATAATGATTATAAAGTAAATTAGAAACGTGTAGATTACGAATAGGCGAACGTGCACGTAAGTAGTTACAGCTGCGATTCCATGTGTTACGTCGAGCAGTCTGCATTCATTCAGTCATGTAGTATGTGGTACACTAAAACCAAGTGTACGGATGTCTGAGCTGTGTACATCATTGTCAGTAAATAAACAAAGGCCATATACGAAAGAGTAAGCGGAACATGTAAAACTCGCCGTTCATCAGTTACTTCATATTTTGAATGTGCTCAGTGGTGATGAGCTGTCCAATCATCGTGGTGGTAAACCTACTCCAATGAGTCAGAAATGTGCGGTAACAGTTACATTGACTAATTGGTAATTCACATTCCCCAGCAATTTTCTTGCCGTTTTGTTTGTGGATATCATCTTATTTAAACCCTTCCCGTAGTAGGCACACTTGCTGGACGTCACTGCGATGCGTTCACTTTTTTGCATGGACCAGAATTTTCCGAACCAGCGCGTTGCGCCCAATTCCCGCCTCTTCGATTATACCCTTTGTCCACGGACATCTCGGAGACTAGAAATAAGTTACACATGTTAAACAGGTGATGGACCATATGCTACTATGCCACAACGGCATGCGGGTAGGTCTAGCAGGGAAGTTCAGGCGAAACCTTTCGAGAGAATACTTTGCATGGAACCAGGTCCCCTGGGGACTGTTTCATGAGTAGTCGTATTACTTTACTCGGAAATTTGTTTAAATTTGCATTAGTTTTATTGTTCCTGGCTTTTTCATTTCTTTAATACCTTAAAGCTGCCAATTACTTTAATACCCGTCTTGGATCCATTGTAAAAAGCGTGACCAAATTGATTATTTTTTGAGATCCTGCTGTACACACTGATCAGACCGCCTAGTTGGACTGCACCTTGCCTCACCGAGAAATGTTCCATTTATGTATTTATTTATATCAACTGCGTCGCTTTGCATGCCATTTTTGACTGGCCAGTAGGGTCGGTAATTAATACAATAACCAAATTTATCAAAAGTAATCGGGTAGCTGTTGCACCTTATTTCACCGCTTTGTCAGTCAGCTGGGGAGGTATATTGCCGAACTACTCGGTTTGACCTGGATTGGGTATCAAGGGTCTCTGGTTAAGCGTTCTATCCATCTCAGCCACTACTGCCTGAAGAATTCTGTCGCTGACAAGTTGCCTACAAAGTATAACCCCAAGCATTATTAGTATTGGTTGGATCAGGCTTCCCCACGTACTGTCATTATAAATCGCATAGGGGGGAATAAAGGTTTATACGCAATTTCTTTGGTTCAATGTCCGGTGCAGCCGATATTGGTTCTGAGATCGAATAAGAGCCTTAAATCCTGCTACTGGGAAATTTTATCCGTTATCACAATACACGCTCGGTAATATTCCACGTCATGATACAAATCATGCAATGGCACACAAATGGAAGTCCGTATCCATAGCGTGTGTTACTTCGGTATGTATGGCTCTTACTGACAGACTTGTGAAGATACCGCCACACCGCTTACCGGTTGTTCGTTTTCATCTTTATCAGTAATGTCCAAAATGCTGGGCGCAGACAGCGGTAAAGGCTGGTTGGCATGCTATGCAATGGTCCTCGAGGTGAGAGGCTATTTGCTATTCACGGGAGCAAGCCTTCCAACTCTTACATGGTGCGCCATCAACCAGGGCTTTGCAACCTACTGAAGCCACGCAGGATACAGTAACGCTGTCGCAATCCGGAAAAAGTGTGGGATGTTCCGACAGGCTCATTATTTTCATGCCAATCAAGAATAATCAGCATAGTCACGAAACGTTTGGCAGGATGCAGGACGGGATGTCTAGCGTCGTACGACAATGGTGACTAATTGATGATGATGATGATGATGATGGTGCTGCTGCTGTTGCTGCTGATGATGATGAAGAAGAAGATGATGATAGTGGTGATGATAATGAGCCTATGCCGGCTGATTCAACTTAGCATAAAGCAGCTAGCTTAAAACGTACGATTTTACCCGACGACCCACCCCTCCAACAGCTACTCTCTGGCATCGAGCTTGGTGATCATAGACCGTCTCAGCTCCTCCGACACCTGCGATCACGCGTAATTTCATCAATCTTAGGTGCTTTCGTTGAACGATAAGCCTGGATTATATGTTTTCCAACAAACATGACGGCTATCCTAGCAGTTTTGATGGATAACCTTCAACTGAATATGCTGGCGAAAGCGCTTGACAAAATATAAGAATATTTCATTAAAATGGTTGTGAATCAAGTGGCTGAGGCCTCTACTTCGAGCGCTTCGGTGCGTAGCACATTCGACTCCATTAGTGAGCGACTCTCAAATTTGGAACTTAGACGCGGTTGAATGTGAAACCAAAGAACCTCTTCGAGTAAAGCCTTCACAGCAAGTTCCGCAGACCATCATCGCACACTTACGGCTACTTCCATTACCTCTTAGGTGATGCCAAACGAAACTTCCGTCCAAGGTCTACTCACCCAAAGGCTTTCGCTAACATCAAAGGTGAAAATGTCCAACCCAACCAGAAATGGCAACTGCTGCCGCTGGCCAAAGTATTATTTGCCACCTGTAAGTATTCGATTCCAAGGTCAAACTGCAATTTTTGGTTGACAACGGCACTTAGATTAGCATTATATCCCAGTCATTAGAAGAACGCTCGCTGTAGTCGTCTGAAATGAAGCTAAAGCCTGCTACTCAGATGAATATCACGACTTATGGCCAGAAAATTTTCACCTTTAATCTTGGACTGCGTCGTCGCTCTACTTTCATTTCTACGATCGCCGACGTACAGAAGACTATCATTGATATCGACTTTCTTAGAAAATTTGGCCTAGTAGTAGATCTGCGTTGTGACAAGTTACGTGACGGTACCACTCCGTTAACTGCTTCTGGCAAGTTAACTGCAATTAATTCCATCGGCCTTCTAGTCCTTATGCCCGATCGTTCGCAGTATTCTGTATTGTTACAGCATTTTCCATAACTTGTCGGAGTATGCAACGAAGTGACGGAATTCAAGCATGATGTGCAACAGCAAATCGTCACAACTGGTTCACCCATGACGGCGAAGGCACCATGACTTACACCTACAGGAAGCTAAGAAAATATTAGTGTACATGTTCAACCTAGGGATCATTCGTCCTTCAAGCAGCTGTTGCTCATCTCCACTACGTCTGGTGCTTAAAAAGACCGGTGCTAGGCGCCGAATAACGCCATAGTTCCTGACAGATACCTTATTTCACATATACACAATTTTTCGTTAAGATTGGCTAGAAAGTTAATATTTTCTATGATTGATCGTGTTAGGGCGTAGCATCAAATTCCAATGGCCCCGGAAGATATTACAAAACCGGCAGTAACCATCTCTTTTGGTATATACGAGTTTCTACGTATGCCATTCGTTCTCCGAAATCCGCGCAATCTTTCCAACGCTTCTTGGACCAAGTGCTCCGTGGGCTCGACTTTGTCTTTGTTTACACTGATGATGTTGCAAGTGCTTCAGTCGACGAATACTTAACACATCTACGAAAAGTTTTCGAACGTTTCAAGGATCATGGTATCACCATTAACCATGACAAAGGTGTATTCAGCCAACGCTCCATAGATTTCCTAGGTTACAGAATTCACGATGACATTAGTCCCTTGACTGAGAAATCGAAAACCGTCATTAATTATCCACCACCTCAATCCGTTTACAGCCTACCGCGCTTTTTCGGCATGCTTAACTACTACGGACGGTTTATAAATGGTTGTGCTGCAATTCTGCAACCTGTAACTTATTTGCTCAATGCAGGCCCAAGAAATTTACTTTCAGTCCAAACGTCGAAGCATCTTTTAACGCGGTAAAGCAAAAGCTGAGCCAAGCCACATCTCTCGTTTACTTGAGAACGGATGGCAACGTAACTGTCATTCTCAAGACAGACGCTTCACAATCCGCCGTTGGTGTTGTTTTGCAGTAGCTAATATGTAACGAAGTTTAATCCTTGTCTTTCTTCTTACGGAAACTTGAACTTGCTCAGACCAGGTAGGGTACCTTTGGTCGCGAGCTCCTTGCCATGTGTCTGGCCGTAAAGTATTTCCGTCACATACTTGAGGTTCTACATTTTGTTATATTAATGGATCATTAACCCCTTGTGTATGCTTTTCGTACAAGTTCTGACTTTATTCCCCTAGAGACACTCGACCCCTTGATTATCTTTCCCAGTTTTTGTTGACATTCGCTGTATTGATGGTCCCAACAACCTTGTCGCTGGTGCACCATCCAATGCTCACACCCCCAGTTTCATGCTCGCCCATCAATCTTGAAGAAATGTCGGTTATCTAAGCTAGTGACCCATAAGTAATAGAGCTTCGATCGAGCACTGCGTTAAAATTCTTCTACTTGCCCACCCTCAAGTCTGACACAAGAATCCACTGCGTTATTTCTACTGGTAAACCTAGA
>OX104065.1:136795393-136891968 GCA_944474145.2 Dicrocoelium dendriticum | reverse complement strand
AACCGTTGTGGAATGGACTGCTGTAGCCCTGCATCGATTATTACGGGATGAATGCTGATGCCCAGTGTCAGTTTGCAGACTTTATCAAATGGAATACTCCAAAGATTGAAATTATCTAACCAGACAATGCCGAGAATATTCACTCCTGGTTGGTTAGTGAGGTAGCATATAGACTCAAATTTTTGACCATTATAAGATATCAAGCAACGTAACTCAACGATCAAACCGAGAGTTGTTCCGAATGCACTGAGGGCTGTCTGTTGAGTGGGTATAACTGGAGGACGTCCGATGGATTCCCAATTCGTTTGCAAAATAATCGTGATGTCCGATCCTGTGTCTACCTAGAGAGTCGCGGGATACCAGTTTACACTCACTGTTAGATAGCGTCTTCGCGATGTCGCGTTGACTTGATAGCTAGCAACAATGCTGCGACTAGCCTTCTGCGGTGGTTTCGGAAACCGTTTGTTGGAATTGTCAGCTTTAGTTGAGTTGCGTGGCTTACAGAAACCATCTTTGTGACCAAAGCGTTGACACTGATTGCACCGATGTCGGCGAAAAGTGCACTGTGAGGCGTAGTGCCATGCGCCACAGTTCCAACATGCTGTTGGTGATTTTTTGGACTCCTGTCAGTGTGTTCTGACCGGTCTGACATCTGCCATGTTGATCTGCTGCTGTTCCACCATACGGGAATCATGCTTCAAATTGATCAGGCGCTGACATTCCACAGCCATTTTCTGCAACGTGATGTCTGGGTCTTGCTCCAGTCTGGTGAGAAGACGTTTGCGGATGTCTGCGTCTGACGGAGATTGTAGACTGCAAATAAACATGAGACAATTGAACTGTGTCTCGGTCATGGATGCAAATTTAAAACACTCACACTCGCGGTTAACGATACCTGCGTAGGTAATGTAGTCGTCCATGGAGTGTTTGACGAGTTTTAAGCAATGATAACGTGTGCTGAAGAGCGAGGAACGTTCACCAAAAATCTGTGTGAGGCACTGAACCGTGTCATCAAAAGAAAATTCGCGTGGGTGTTTGGGCAAAATATAGTTTACAAAACGATCATGCTCCGTGATCCCCAACTTACGAAGCAGTGTTCGTGATCGTCATGAATCCTCCTTCCCACCGAACTCAACACGAAAAATGTCCTCATAGCGCTTGAACCAGGACTCAAAAGTAACACCCGATGCAACGTCATGCTGGAAAATCTGAATTGTAGAAACAATTGATTCAATTTGGTTTGTGCATCCTGCATTGCCTTGTCCTTGGAAACCAGGGAGAGGTTACGCGTTAGAGTATCGAGTAAACGGAGCTGAGCGGTCTCGAACTGCGACTGCTGTTGTTGAAGAATTGCAAGGAGATCGTCTGCTGAAATTGCCATTTTAATTACCAATTCCGTCGCCAGTTGATATAACCCGAACTGTTCTAGTAGGTGGATAGAATGCTAGATCGTGGAAATGACCGGTAGTATTGATACAGCGGATCAAGTGATACTGACAAGCAGAGTCAACAAAGTGTCAACAGGAAGTTCACGTGTTTACCAGACTCACTGGGGTATATCGGTTTCGTTGGTTTCAGCTTGGTGGTGATTGGCTGGACCGTTGTATGGTCTGATTGGATGACAGCACTCCATGTTGGGTTGGGTCCGAATACGACAGCAACAGCGAGCAAAATGGTTTCGCTTGGAACATTTTATGCACGTTCGGCCACAAGCTGGGCAGCTCTCTTTTCTTCTTGGATGTACACGACAGCAAAACTGGCAATCCGGCCCGTGTCCTTCAGGTGGCTGGGGCGGGCTATTGTTGCTGCCGGATATCGCGCACAGATCGGTGTTTGTTTCGGCTCTCACAGGCTCGAACTGCCGCGCCTTCCTTGCTTCACTCAGGTATACATCCACACCTTGTTTCAAAGACAGGTTCCCTTGTCTCAGAAGGCGCCGAGTGAGCTCATCATTCTTTATGCCAATGACAACATGAGCACGTATCAGTTAGTCTCGCATGCAATTGCAGAAGTTGCAGTTACGCGCCAACAGTTTCAGTTCTGTTACGGAAGTCTCGAACGATTGGCTTGGGGATCGATCGCGAACAAAAGATAACTACCTCTGATATGTTTCATTTACCTGTCCTTCGCAAAACGCCCCGAATCTTCTCAGCACTTCCGAAAGTTCGACTTCCTCACCTGCCTCAATGAGGTCCAATGTTTCGAGCACCCTCCTGCTTTCACCACCCACAGCGTGCCTAAACATCGCCAACTGGTACGCCATTGGTTGAGTATCCAACTGGGTCAGGGTGACGAAATCCTTCCACTTAGCCTTCCACATTCTCCACTTCTCTGACAGCATGCTTTCAGTCACCTGCAGAGCGCTCGGCACTGTGATCGACGGCTGTCCATCAAAAGCGAGCGGGTTCCGGCGCGCCGGCTTCTTCTCCTCTGTCACTATGTCATGTAGCCCACCGGGAAGTAAGAAGAATGGGTCGCGATCACGAAGTCATTTATTAAGATTATACTCGAATACTTATAGAGTATATACAGCAGCGAAATTCAGGCTCACCATCAACGCAAGCAAAACTGTCTGTGTCTTTCAGCCTTCACAGTACGTGAAATCTTCAATATTGCCACGAATCACCATTGGTGCTGAAATACTGGAAACAACCTACCGCTTCTACTACCTTGGGAGTGTGATATCAACTGATCAGCAGCAACATAGTGAGCTGCGTATTCGCGTCTCGAAGGCAGCCGCGGTATTCGGGAAGCTTGAATACCGAGTGTGGAGCGACCATCAGCTTAGCATTGGCACGAAGCTGATGGTGTACAAATCCATGGTGCTGTCCGTTCTTCTATACGGCAGCAAAACGTGGACGATGTACCGGTGGGATGTGCGATATCTCGAGCGGTTCCATCAGCAGTGTTTGCGACGGATTTTGCGCATCGGTTGGGGCGACAGAGTTTCGGACACGGAAGTGTTGTGACAAAGTGGACTGTATGCAGTGCACTGCATACTTTTGCTGAGACATCTGAGGTGGCTCGGTCATGGGAGCCGTATGGATTCGACGCGGATACCCAAACAACTCTTATATGGTCAGCTGATTATTGGGAAACGGCATGCGCGGAAACCAAAGTTACTTTACCTGGGCATGATTAAAGTGAGCCTCACACGTTCTAATCTTGATTGCAGATCATGGGAATCGAAGGCGGTTGATCGGCGTGCATGGCGCGATCTAATCACGAAGACAGTTGCCCAAATGCGGGAGAAAGACCTCATGCACGCAGAGAAGAAGCGGCAATTGCGGAAGCGGCAAGCACTGATGGGTTGTACTCCATTGACATCGAGCGCGTGGGGCTGTAGAACATGCGGCCACGAGTGCCTGAGTAAGGCAGGCTTAGTGAGCCATGAGCGAGGCCACTCGGGACCACTGCCGAAGCGACGACGGGTCCTGCAGAGAACGTAGGCCGAACTTGCGCAGCGTTTGTAGGTACGCTGCATTCGATTCGATTTACCAACCGCGTGCTTGCATGCTAAGTCTCTTTATTTCAGATCGTGGGTTTTCAATTTTGTCCTAATGCTTTTCTTTCTCCTATAAATGCTTACCTGTATTCTCTTCTATATACTTGCACACGCAGCTGAAGCCACTTGTAGTTAATTTCGATAACATTTTCGTGTTTTTGGCATTTCCGTAAAATATACCTTCTGACCTCTTGAACTTATCTCGGATACATTTGTAACTTATTGCATATGCGCATTAATTTACGATTTATGTCACCGTTTCCTTATGCATTACTCGATTTATTTTCTTTGTTATTTTTCACCCAAGTGATTGGCTTTTGCTTGATATCCCGGTGTGGCTGCGCTTGATGTGCATGTTGACAAGGTGCCTACCCTGTCTATTACCCATCATCTCGTCCATACTGGCTCCAGGAGACATTTGGTCGTTGCTGGAGGGGATGGGGTACACGGTCCTTTGGCTGTGTTAGTATCAAAGAGTGGTTCCATGCACTCAGTGTGGAGCGGACTACGGTCCAGCCACCGCCTTGTATGCGCTTGATTCCCCAAATACAGCGCGCCTGTGTCTGCCAATGAAGGAGTGTGGGCCGGCTCCGTTGATGAAACGAGGCTCCCATCCACATGCCTCCCGGTCTTATTCCTTCGGGTTTACACTGGATATGGGGTGTGTGGTCGGAGCTGTGGGTGGTGCAGCGCAAGCCACCCATGGTCCCTCTGTAGGTGCAGGCGTCCTGTGGCTCGCCACAGCGACAGGCGAATCCGAAACCGGATGCCGCTAACCATATACAACATCTACAACTGTCCATCTCAATGGCTCATCCCTGTTAGTTGCATTGTGTCAAGCTGGACGGAATCTGTGGATGCTGGTGTAGGAGTCGACGCGGCCTACTTGCATTTCTCAAAGCCATTCGACCGTATAGACCAGCGCATTCTCCTCCACCAACTCCAGAAATATGGAATCGGCGGTCCTGTTTTGGGCTGGATAGGAGACTTTCTCTTGCAACGTCACCTGAATATGAAGGTTAGAAGCAACCTGTCGGAATCCATCGAAGTTCAGTGCGGTGTACCACAAAGATTGGCACATGGACCCTGCTTGTTCCTGGTTTTCATAAATGAGCTCGCGAGCATGCTATCTGCTAACTGTTTGCTATTTGCTGATGACATAAATGTATGGCTTACTGTCGCTGCAGTGGAGGATCACACAACGTTACAGGAAGATCTGGACAAAGCGTACACATGGTCCATCAAGCATATGCTGCATTTCAACGTCCCCAATTGCAAAGTTCTCAGCATACGGCACAAGAGTATGCACAAGTACCGCCTAGGACCACAAATTCTACAGCGGGCTTCTCACGAGCGCGATCTCGGCGTGATAGTTCAAGATGACCTAGACCGTTTGAGACAGACTGAAAAGGCAGCTAAGGAAGCAAACCAGTACCTCGGCATTCTTTGCATAGCTTTCGGGAGTATGACCCTTCAGTCTTTCCAAAAATGTTTAGTACGTACGTGAGGACGCACGCGGAATACACTATTCAAGCGTGGCAACCCTGGCTCAAGCACCATCTCACCGCGCTCGATACTGCACAACGTAGGGCAACGAAGAGCATCAGAGGTTTGACCAGCCTCCCCTACCCACTCAGGCTGAAGACCATCAAAATATACAGTGGACGTTACCGGCGTTTAAGGGACGATCTCATAATAGTGTACCAGATCCTGAGAAACCCCAACCACCGATGCATTCTATTCAGATACTCAATAAAAACACCCCGCTAAGTGGTCACCAGTTTAAGTTAGTCACGCAGTACAATCGACTGGAATGTCGGCGAAACTTTTTCTCCCTTCCAGTGTCACAGCCTTGGAACGCCCTCCCGGAACATGTAATTAATGCACCCCCTCTTCTTTTTCAAAAACGCCTTGACGATACTCTGTCAAATTTAAACTACGTGGTATATCCCATGACTACCAGAAGATGGCATTAATGCACAACAGACAGTGAATAGTGCCATAACCCTCCTCGAGAATGAGTCACTCCAAACCCCTTGCACGGAATTTGATAAAAGCTACTACTATAGAAACTGGATTTCTGTATCGCGTCGATCCAAGATAATTGCACACGGGTAACCGTTGTCCTTGCTATCATTTTATTTTTTCTCACCTATTATTTGATCAATAACCACTCCCCTTATTGCTTTGTGTACGTACATTCTCATTTCACACTCCCTTTATACGACAGTGTAGTTACATCTGTAATCGTCCGAACTGACGACTTCATTATCCCTTGATCTATGTTTCAAGCCAAACACCCTACGGAAAATGTCAAGCACCTGCTTTTTTACCCGTTATAAATCATTGTTTATTGTTCATTGCTGGCTCCCTTTCCATTGGTTTATGCTTGCTCACGACGTGCACTCTGTCTACATCACCTTGGCTTTCTTAGTCGATGTGCGATTGGCAGCATTGGGCCCGCGAGCTTCTTCCCTCGGTCCAATGCCACAAGCCTTGGCTCAAAGGTTCACGAGTATGCGCTCCTTCGTCTGCTAGCGCCTAAGTGGTCACTTGCACGTTCAGTGGATAGTTGCATGGTGGTCGCTATTACGGGTCAACTATTTCCTGATTGGCTGACCAACCTGCTTCCGGAAACATGCCCACTCCTTTTCGGTCTGGCCTGTGACGTTTGATCGGCATTATAGCATTTCCAATTACCAGCATTTTCAACCCCCATCACATATTTGAAATCAAGCATTCGCTTTTATACACCTGTGAAGGGTGAATTTACAGTTATAACCCACGCGCGATCAAAATGGTAATGAAAAACAATAAAATACCTACAATAGGTTAAAATGTATACGGCGGCCAATGCCACGTTTAATGTGTGGTACATGATCACTAACCTTATTTGCTGGTGACTTCTTGAATGATAATATTCGGTTCACCCAGAAATTTAGCTAGACTAGGTATGATAGATGAGCCTTAGGCCATCGTGCGGGCCCATATGGTTTTGTGGTTTCGTCGTGTTGAGGAACTAGATTTGCAGTTAGATAAAACGCCATGTAAAGTAAGACTGATATCAGTGGGCATTTTCCAAGCTAGTTTTGCGCATGAATTAACATGAACAGGTACAGTGTGTTGAACTAAGTTTGGTTCAGAAATGTCACTGTATCGAGATATGTGTTTCAGCGACCTATGAAGTAGTTTGAAATGCTTACCCAATAGGCCCGGAAAGATCACAGGCGAACAGTAGGTCCAGTGTGGTGGAACACATGCAATGATGAACCGCAGGATCAGCTTGTTGGAGACTGAAGATGAACGAAGACGTAAGATCTAAAAAAACAGTTGCCGGACTCAGGTGAATACTACGTTCACGTGAATTGGTCTCGATAAATCATGGCTCAGTGTGACGCCCAGACACTTCACTGACCTCGAGAAGCTCAGGCTTTCACCACGGCTGTGAAGTTGGGTATAGTCACCGACGAGTTTCTGGTAACGATCTGACTTATGCAGCAAAACAGTACACCATTGCACTTAGAAGTATTCAGCGTTAAGCCGCGAGAGTTTCACCAATGCACGATTCTATACAAAATGTTTGAAGCATGGTCGACGAGGCTGAAGTTATATCATTCGCGTCGGTTAGTACGTCATGGGCTCATTTTACCATTATGGCCACTTCAAGAACCTGGATGAAGCCAACATAGGTAGAGAATAAGAATGGCGACAAAAGGGCTGCTTTAAAGATCCGGGAAGTAATGGTAAGACGCAAGGGGCTCCTGCTGTTGAACCTGGATATCTGCGTATCTTCGGCAACATAATCTTGTAGCAAGGTTGCTAGGGATGGTTGGATACCAGAAGCCAGGAGGTCTTGCGACAAGATTTCACGCTTAGCACAAGCGAAGGCGTTGGTGTACTCAAGGAAGCAAACACGTATACTTTTGTTCTTTTTGTCTAGCGACGACATCACTGAGTGCACTAGACAAGGCATTGTGCCTTTTGTCGACCTCCAACTTCGGTATGCAAAATGATGTGCGTAATTCAGACAGAAATGGGTTAGCAAATTTTTATGAATGAATTTCTCGAAGACCTTTAAAACCAGCGAAATGCATTCAATAGGTCGACATTGACTTGTCGGTTTCTTCGGTATTGGTCATTTGCTCACCAACAGTCTGCGAGGTTGCCTTGGTTTATGCCCATAGTCTACAACTCAGCTAGCCGTTGGACTAGTGAATCTGCACAATCCTTAAGGACGAAGGAAGACAACCGATCAGGTCCGCTTGATCTGCTTGCGTTTATTTGGATAAGCTTCCTGTGAAGTGCCTCAACATGAACAACTAGCGATGAGTTAGTCGGCCACTGAATTTGAGCAGATGATGATAAGGGTTGAGCCACTGCTGAAGCAACAGAAGCTGCGATTTAGTTCTTCCACGTCTATGTCACAGTTCGTAATATGCCAAACGACCCACTAATTTGTTGCATCACTTGATACATCGCATGGCAATTATCGGTGCTCAAAATTGGTTGGACATAAGCATGAATGAGGCAGTGAATTTCTTCCCTCATGCAAAAAGAAAGAAAATTTAGGTAGAAATTCATCACATCTAGACTCATTTAGACAGCCGTCACACATCTGGAGAAGCACTTTACGCGCGTTTTATCCTTTCGGGAATCATCAGCAGTGCGCATTCCATCGGACCCTGGTAGGGCTTGAACCCGCAACTCGACTATTGCCATTCCGTGGTTGAGACCACTGACCTACGGGAGACGGCAACGACTATTGTAAATAAGTTACTAGAGGTGATATAGCGCCGCTCACTCTCCGCTGACTTACTGCCGTGCAGAGCAGAGGGTAGCTCCCTCACCAAGCGGCGAAGTTACCAAACTTAAGCCGCCAAATAACTTACGATGGTCGTGGCCGTCCTCCCTAGCTCAGTAATCTCAACCACGGTCTGGTAACAGTCGTATTGCTGCTTCCAGCCCTACCAGGATCCGATGGAATGCGCACTGCCGACGATACTCGAAAGAGAGAAACGCGCGTGCAGTGATTCTCCAGGTCTGTGGCGGCTGTCTGAGTGCGTCTAGATATGATGAATTTCTCCCTATACCATTCAACTCCCCCTACTTCACATTTTTAAAGAAACTTTACTGAGGCACGACCTTCAACTTTACAGGCACTCTTCTCAAATTGACGCAACTGCTTGTGGAGAACCGATCAGCACGAATGAGAATAGTTTTCACCTGGCAACAGAGATCAAAACAAAACTTCAGATATCTTGTCATCCGGTCACAATATGTTTATACATCTGCATCGGAAAACGAACTGTAATCTAGAGGCAACTATTTCTTTCAATTGTACAATGTTTGGGAAATTGGTTATCTCCGTTTACGTTCACGCTCCTTGCAGCAATTTACTTCCTTGTGGTTCGTCAGACAACAGTAGATATCTTAAATAAATAAATAAATAAATAAATGGTATATTCCTCGGTGATTCGAAGTGCAGTCCAACTATGTGGTCTGATCAATGTGTACAACAGGATCGCAAAAAGTAATCAATTTGTTCGCGCTTTTTTACGATAGATTCGAAACAGGTACTAAAGTAATTGGCAGAATTAAGGCATTAAATAAATTAAAAACCAGAAACAATAACATATGCAGATTTAAACAGATGTCCAGTTAAACTAATACGGCCACTCGTGGAACCATCCCCAGGGGACCTGCTTCCATGCAAGTTATTCCCTCGAAAGGTTGCTCCCGCACTTCCATGCAATAACTGGCCGTGTACCGGTGTGGCATAGTAGCATATGAGCCATCACCTGTTTATCATATGTTCTGTTCTTTTTAGAGCTGCTTTTGTACGTGTATTATGAGCCATGAAGCCTCAGCCCAGTCCGTCATGCGGATCATTCTATTATGGCACTTTTTATACGCCAGTCAGTTGGTGGTAATTTGCCTTGCATGGGTAAAGCCTCTTATAATCTGAAAGCTATAATCCGTCACCACAGGAGATCAGCCCAGTCGTGGCCAACTATGAAATAAGGAAGAATATAGAAAATAAGAATTATGTGAAAACTATATCGTTAGTGTAAAAAATAGGCAGGTATGTTTTTTACATCAGCGAAGAAATGGATCGAGCCGATCATACGATAAATTGTGTAGCGTGACAGCCGGAGACAGATGACTGTACGAGTTGTCCATAGGCAAAAGTCGCATAGGGAATCAGTTATTGCCATCACTGAATTCAAGTATATGTTTCTGGACTGTTAGTTTCAGAAAAGAGGGGGAAATGATTAGCACTGGAGAACAAATGTAGCGAAAGGGATCGCAGGACAATATTACGAATTAACCAATTTGTGGAGAAAATTACGAAAATAGCTCCTGACGCCCCACCAGTAAATAATTTTGCTCTGGGTTTTAAACAGAAGACAGTTAGTATGAATTAAGTTTGAAAGGAGTAAAACCGCATAGGAGGTAGCGTTAAGGAATAGCATAAGAAGCGGTTTGTAGCAGCTCATCCTAGCTGCCCATGTTTTCTCTGGTGCATTCGATTCGATGTTCTCCGGTATCATACAAGATCCGGCGATTCTTCGTACAGCTTTTCATCATCAAGTTGAATTCTTAGGATTCATTTCGCTCTGTCCGTTGATAGGTAAGCCCTTTATCATTTTCTTGAACATGCAGAAATGTTCAATACATCCAATCTCTTTTGGCAGCTTATTTCAAATGGAGCCATACCTAAGAAGATAGAAATTTCTCCTTAGACTGCTCTTGAATTTAGGTAAATAGAATACGCATTTATTATCTCGCTGTTCATAAATGGTGTTTTCCCGAAAGTGCAATTGATAGGTTCCAATATATGCTTTCCGCCACGCGAGTGTGTGGAGGAAGCAGATTTAATTGCATTCTTCGTAACCACAGAGGTTCAAGATTCAACTACTTGCACTCATCTCTGTATGAAAGAGCGGTTGAACACCCAAATATGCGCTTCGTAAAGGCGAGTTGGATGTTTTCAAAGGCCCTCAAGTCAGCCTTTCGCAAGTTACTGAAAACACAGCAATATTCAAGCAAAGGCCAGATACTGATTTTGAAAGCAATTAGTCTGGTTTCTTTCAAGGTTAGCAGGTGGCATATGAGACCGACCGACTGCTTAACTTTTTCACTATATGATTTGTATGTTCGCTAAAGTTTAACGAACTAGAATATCTTAAACCCAAGTCACGAACAGACTGACTGATGGGAATGACTTCATCATGAAGCCTGAACAATTCTGCTGCTATCTGACATCCATACGCTAGAATACTGCACTTCGATGTTGCAAATGTCATCTGCCACATATCAGCCCATCTCTCAATGGCTTCCAAGTCGCTTTGGATATTGTTAAGTCCAGCGGTACGCTGAAAACATGGGAACGTGTAAACCACCTTTAAATCATCAGCAAGCAAATAAGACTTCCCAAATTGTATAACAGAAACCAGGTCATTTATATACAGTAGGAATAGTAACGGGCCTAAGACACTGCCCTGTACCATTCCCCTGGTAACCAGACGAGGTGATGTAACCATTGATATCCACAAATTCCGACCGTCCTACTAGGTACGATCCAAGAGTTAAGCGGATTTGTAACACCGTACTAAATTAATTTATATGGCAGCTTTTTGTGTGGGACTCTGTCAAAAGCCTTTTGCATGTCGAGGAAGATGACAATGCCCTGATGACCTGAGTCAATTGCTTCAGTTAGATGGTCAAGTAAGTCAACTTGACAGGGAACACACGAGCGAGACTTCAAAAGCCATGCTGTGAAGGTGAAAGAAGTTTGTGCGATATTAGGAACGAAACCAAATGTTCCTTAACAATTCTCTCTAGCATGCGTGAGAAAATGGCTGTGTAACTAATGGGGCGGTAGTTCTGGATGTCAGTTTTCGACCCGGACTTATGTCGCGGTATAACCGTAGCCATTTTCCAACGTTCGGGGTATTGACCAGACTGGAGAGACAAAGAGAAGATAATTAATTATATAAGAGGGATATCATCTCCACCGTGTTTGATTAAAGCAGAAGAGATCCCATCGGGGCCAGGTCTGTAGGATGGTCGTAGACAAGTAAGCATACGTTTTATCGTAGCAACACTAAACTCGATCGCTGGGACTTGTTCAGAGAAGTGAAACGAGGTTGACAAATCCAGGGTTTCTTTTTCAACATTAAAGGATCTAGCAAAGTATGAGTTAAAGGCTTCTGCCATGGCAATGGGTGAATCAATGCATTCTCCTTCAGGCATGACGATGTGGGAGGGTAGGTCAATTTTGCCACCTCTCCTTTTCCTCAGTAATGCAGTCACCAGTTGACTTGTATTACTACTATTTACAGCCCGTTGTTCTTCCTGCATGAGACGGGTGCGGTGTTTCATGTCCGTCTCGATTATAAGGCGTTGGAGTGTCAATAATACACTGAAGTCGTGAATTCGTTCAAATGTTCGAGTTAGCACTCGTATTTTCCGCTTGTCCTTTGCGTTGTTAGCGTACTTAGAAGAGGCTGTCGTATTATCTTGACTATCGAATGATCAAAGATTCCAAGTGGCGCCCGAGTACTGATTGAAAATATTTGCAGGTCCTTAACAAATACTAACTCAAAGGTTGCTTCTAGCCTAATGGGACATTTCACAATGTTCTGTAGTTCAGATGTTGTGAGAAATGTGGTGTCAAACTTATTGCAATCACCAGCAAATATACAAAAGGAATGGTCGATGTGTATAATGACAGTAGTCGTGAAATTATCGTAAAATTTGTCTGCTTCCGAACTTGGGCAACTGGGGAATATATAAAAGTTGGCCAGCAAAAATGAACTGTAGCAACTCAGATATGTTGGTGTGCACTTTAGAACTAGGAAGTCAATACGTTGCGACGAATAGCAAAACATGTTCGGCACTGAGGAGCACCAGGAAGCGTCATTAAAAGTGATAACACCACCACCTCGGTTGCGGAACGTGCATGGGCGGTCAACACCATGGAAATTAATACCGGCAACTGCTACAAAAGCGTCTTCAACATTTTTGTGAAGCCAGCTTTCATCTAGCATAATTATTCCTAGTTGTGCGCTTCCGCGACAGCAGATGTTGCTTTTAAGTTCTTCCATGTTTCCAAGAAGTGAGCGGATGTTGGTGCTGAGAAAAACGGGTATGCTCATGTTCGACAAATTTTTCTTCCGCATAATCACCGTCCATTCAGAACCGTGGTTTTTTGCAAATTTATTACACTTTTAGAGATTTAGCTCACTTTGATTCGGATAAATTTGTGTCTGTCATGCAAAACATAACGACTTCAAAAGTTTACGAGTGTGACTAATCATGACACTACTCGTAAATTGAGCAGTAGGTGAGTAAAACAAAAGGTTTATAAGTGTTGCCGTTGAAGACACAAGTGTTGGTAATTTCTGGAAAAAGGAAAGTAGAGCACGGGCAAATTTGAACACCTCGCCGTATCCGAGGCGCACCGAATACGGCGGGAGCGCCTGTGGTACGCTGAGGCTTGTTGTGGCTATATCCCGACAGATGGTCTACCCACTGCTGTAAATGAAAAATAACAATGAATTTATACGGTTTAAGAAGCGTTGCTTTACAAGTCCCGTTGGATAGTTGCAGGGGATATCAACATAACAAAAAGGATGATAAGGATAGTAAAATAGGTAATACTTTGAATATGAAAATAAGGACTTATCGTTTGCTTCGCTGCAGTCCTGCGATCCTCTTAGATTCACAGAATCCACAGTTAACAACAAATAATTCCATAGTAAACTCCAGGTGTAGGATGGAGACGTAGTGTTAAGTAATAAAGTGTAAGTGGATGAGTGCATCGTCCAACCGTCTTTTAAATACTGCTAGTGTCGGTGCAGAGACGACCGATTCTGGAAGAGCATTCCACGGGTGACAGACACGGATGGAAAAAAAATTTCTGCGGCACTCACGACGACTGTATTGTTCTGCGAGTTTTAATGAGTGGCCCCTCAGGCTTGTATTGCTGCTGAGTTGCAGTAAAGGGCGGCACACATGATGTGGGTCTCGCAGAATCAAGTATGCCATAATCAGGTCGCCTCGTAGTCTGCGATAGCTTCCACTGAACAATCCCAGTTGTCGCAGCCTCTCCTGGTAGGAAAGATTGCGCATTCCAATTACGTTCTTAGATGCCCGGCGTTTTGGCTGCTCCAGTGTATTAAGGTCGTGTTTCAACCATGGATGCCAGGCTTGAATTGCATATTCGACATGGGGGCGAACATACGCACTGAGCATTTGTCGAAATATGGAGCTATTTATTTGTCCAAACGCCCGCCTCAACAGCCCGACGTGTTGGTTCCCGGTCTTCGAGGCCTTTTCCGATTGCCTGGAGCAACCCAAGTCATCTTGAACCAGGACGCCCAAGTCACATTCGAGAGATGATTGTTGCAGTACATCCGTTCCGAGCCGGTATGAGTAGCTGCTTTGACGTCGGATGGAAAGCACCTTGCATTTACTGACGTAGAAATGCAATAGGTTTTTGGTCGACCATTGATACACCGTATCTAAATCATTCTGAAACACATGTTGGTCGGTGATCGCCTGGATCTTGCGCCAGATCTTGATATCGTCGGCAAACATTAGGAAGTTTGAAGCGATTCCCTGTGCATGGCCATTAATAAACACCAAAAACAAACGTGGACCTAGAACTGAGTCTTGCGACACACCACATTCAACTTGTATGGGGTCCGATAAAGAGCTCCGAACTTTGACAACTAACTGCCGTTGAAAGAGAAAGTTGGCGATCCAGCTTAAAAGAGGGTCTCCGATCACGTAATGCTACAGCTTGGATAGTAGTATTCGATGGTCTAGACGATCGAAAGCGTTGGAAAAATCCAGGTAGGTCACATCAACACCTTCTCCAGCGTCGGCTGCCTAGGTCCAACTACTGCGTGCAATTAGTTAATTAGTTGTACATAACCGCTGTCAACGTAAACCGTGCTGTTCAGGAGTGATGAGGTTGCAGTTTTCCAGATAGCACACCAGTGCATCGGCAACTATGGATTCCATGAGCTTGGAGAGTATGGGAAGAAGAGTTACCGGGTGGTAGTTGAAGGGATCAGTTCTGCTTCCACCTTTGTGAATCTGGCTTATTATTCCAAGCTTCCACATGGCGGGAACTTGGTTCTGGTCTAAGCAGTGCTGGAAAAACTGAGCTAAAGTTCCTGCCAGTTGGTTTGCTGCTGCTCCCAATGCCTCTGAACGAATAGTGTCTACACCCGGAGAGCTATGTTTGCGTAGAGAAGTCAGCTTTTGCAATACAGCCTCTGCGGTAAAATTGATGGGGTGAGCAGAATACAAAGCTTGGTAGATCGCTTGGTGGCAAGACTCCTTGAAACATGGGGGCGTATTGCATCTGCAGCGCGTTTGCAGCTTCCATAGGCGTTATTGTTGGGCCATCAGCCGTCTTGAGTGGAGGAAATCCTTGCCTCACCTTTCGTAGGCTATTAACGTGCTTGTACAGCAGTTTGTGGCTAGCACTGAAGCTTGTTGCGATGTTCTGCTGATAGGCGGCTTTGTCTTCTCTTAACAGTTTAGTGCAGTGGTTACATTGGACTACGTAGTTGTCCCAAGTTTCTGGTGCTGGAGCTTCTCTGTACACTCGCCATGCTGCGTTGCGTACTGCCATCCATTTTCGCGTTCTGCTCCTAAAGAAAGAAACGGATTTGCACTTACTGCAAGCTTTTATCTCTGAAGCCTGTGCAATCAGCTAACTGAATGTGTTGACGAACTCGAGCCAGGCAACTTCCGGGGGTTCTTCTTCGAAGAAAGACCATGTTGTGGCGCTGACTAGCTGGGCGAGTCGGTCATAACTTGTGATGGTTCGCACAGTATCATCGTTATCATTCCGATATTCTGCATAGCAGACGAAGTTGAAACTGATGACTGCGTGATCGCTGCGACCCAATGGGCAGTCTAAAACCAACCCATTAATCATATGCTCCTCGTTGGTAAGCACAAGATCCAGCACAGATGGCGTGTTACCAGTTCTGAACCGAGTGGGCAAAGTGATGTGGTTGTAAAGAGGAGCAGTAGTTACTAGATCTTGTAAATCGGTTTTGAATTGTTCTCCGGTCGTGGCAGGGGCTTCTAAACAATGTACGTTGAAATCACCCGTGTAAGAATGTGAGTGTACTTTTGTTGTAAACTGCACCTTAAAGCAGCCGCTAGATGGTAGTCGATTTCGGGTGTTGAGTTAAGGGCGCGGTACACCAAGACAATAAGGCAAGCCTTTTAACTGCAACCGGCACCAAAGAGAGTCAGGGAACTGCGAGTCTTATTCCTCCACGGCTTTGCACTGTAAGTCGTTTCGGTAGTACAGGATTACCCCTCCTCCTTTTATGAGCCTGTCGTTCCGGATCAACGACATGCCGGGTAGCGAAAATTCAGCGTCCGTCACTCCCGTGTGCAACCATGTCTCGGTGATACCAATGACATCATACGAGCCGGAAGCTTGGCGATCTTTCAATTCAGCCAGTTTGTTAGAAAGTCCCTGAGCATTCGTATACAAGCAGGCCAGCTTCTCGGTCTCTAGGAGCCCGCAGAGAGGTGAAGATGTCAAGTGTGGGAGAATGCCGACCGATGGGAGGTCGGCAGTTATTCGTTTTTTTGATGGGGCAATGATACCTCATTTGCAACTTGATTTGGCCAAGGTGCATCCCAGCCTTCGTTTAGACCTACGTCAGAGTCCATTAAAGCAGCAGTCAAATAACGCTTCTGTACATTCGTCGGTATGCTTGCTGCTTCAGTTGCTTTAATATTTGAGCTGTGCAAACTGTTCTCGACCTTTAACCGAATTTCGAAGGGAAGATGTTTCCGATTTCTCCGCCATAGATCCAAAACATCCTTTGCTTGTTGCTCTGACTGAACCACGAGTTTTAGGATTCTAGGGCTGCATCCTCTATAATTCAATGAGAGGTATCCTTTTGAGCGATAGTGCCACAAAATTATCCAAAGAAAGTGTTTCACGAATGAACCGCCACTGTTCTAAATCGTGCTTTCCGGTCTCTTGAACATCGTTAGAAGGATGTTCTGGCACGCCATGTATGAAGACTGTGTTTAGGCGGTCTTGCTTGCTGTGTCCCACTTCGGTGTTTCGTTTTGGTTGTCGCGCGCTCCAAGGGACATCAGGATAGATACGTATCCCGCAGGATTCGTGTTTTAGCACGCTTGCGAAGAGCAAAACGTTTTCTATGTCTGTAGAGGATTCTAGAGTTTCTCATGTCCTGCACATCTCCTCGTGGAAGCGCTGGGTGGGAGTAGGGCTACGCCGTTCTTCTAGCTAAGAGCCAAGACACACCAATCCGCATGAAACAGTGAACTAACCATGTGCTAGACCCGCTGCCTTCCGGGTGTACATTTATTCAAAGGCCTAGGGTGAGGACCGAGTCATTCTGCTATCAATTGTAGGCGTTCTGCCAGTATACTAGTCTAAGCCCCATCCTCTTCGGAGGTTAAGAAGTAGTCGGTCCCCCTCTACCCTTAAAAGCTAGCCATTAGAGAAAACGCCCATGGGTTATAAGCTCGCCGCTCGACTGGTGTAGCGCACCAGCGCCACACATGGTTTCTGACGGTGGGAGGGCACTATTGGGTGCTCACTAGTTTGCTACTGCCCGCCTCAAGCCAGGCAGTCTTTGGTCAAATTGGTGCACACCCGCCAAAACCCTCCTGGATCTGGCCGTGACCGCAGGCGCATATCCTAATACGGTAGCAAAACATATGAATTGTTCCCGATTTTCAAAGGCAGTGTGTGATGGACCTCAAGCAGATCCTAATGATGCTTTGCAATCACACAACCGAGCTGTTTGCTCTCCTTTGCTTTGTGAGTCAGCCTGATGAGCCAAAGGCTCCGGGCAGGTTTCCTCGAGCAAACCTCCGAAGCACAACCGCCAACTCCAGTGAGCGCTCTGAGCGATACACTGCACTGGTCCCGATGGAACTGGCACGCTACAACATTGATATTGCGGCATTCATTGAGACCCAGCTCGCTGTGCAAGATAAGTTGCATGAAGCTGGTGCTGGCTACATATTCTACTGGGTGGGCAACGCCAGCTCAGCACCACGTGAACCGGGGGTCGGCTTTGCAATATCCGATGGTCAGCTGGAAAGTGATTCAAATGATGACTGTTCGCCTACGACTCGAAAGTCGTAAGTTTGCCACATATAAGCACGTCCGGCCAGACCATGTGTTATCCGGATGACACGCATGATCAATTCTACACTGAGCTATCCTCCATGATACGGTCTGTGCTGAGGAACGACCGACAATTTCTGCTGGGTGCTTTCAACCCGCGTGTTGGGCGTGACGCATCGGTGTGGACAGATGTCATCAGTCTGATTGGCATTGGTGCATCGAATGCAAACGTTGTCAAGATGCTCTCACTGTGTGCTACTCGGCGTAACGAGCACAAACACCCGGGTTGCACTGAGTGCGAGTGACATAGCAACTTGGACGCACCCACGGAGTGGTCACGCTCACCTGCTCGATTATAACATCATAGGTCAGCGCGATATGCGTGAAGTGCGCATGATACCGTACTGAGTGGAGTTGAGTGTGGCACTGATCACAAATTGCTGCGGACCAAATTGTAAATCTGCGTGCGGAGAAGTACGCACAGTGTGTCTACCGTGAATCGCAGGCGTAAATTTAATATTCTCCCCCGCGGAATTGTGTCAAAACGTATTGACCTCGAAAAAGCCATGGCTGCACACCTGTGTGATGTGGAATGCATAGCCACAGTCGGCGATCTGTGGCACCACTTTCGCGATCAGGTGACAGCTGCTGTCTAGGAGATCATAGGGCGCGCAAACTCTAAGCGGTCTGTTTGATTTAATGAGAACAATGCAACGATTGGAGCATTGGTGTCGGAGAAGGATGTAGCATTTATTGCAAAAATGGCAGACCCCAGTGACGTGGGGAAGAATAGTAAGTTTCGCAGAATTCGACGACTACCGACCCGAGAACTCTGTCGCATAAAAATGTATGGTGGACGGCGAAGGCGAAGCAGATAGAATGCTACGCGGAACACCGCCAACACAAGGAATTGTTTAACTCCTTGGTGGCGGTCTATGGACCGAGGTTGGAGCCGCTGAGGATGCTGGTTTATGACAACTCAGGCGTTGCGTGTACAAAGGCTGCAGACATAATGCAGCTCTAGCGAAATGACTTTGACCGTCTCTTGCACATCCCTAGGGAGATTGACTGGACTACATTGAACGGCCGGAAGCAGCACAAGGTGATTTCGAGTTTGGCGGACACATCAACAGTGGATAAGATGCAGAGAGCATTTACTCAGATGCGAAATAAGTGTGCCGGTGACGAAGGGATCCCGTGTACAGTATTGAAAGACAGCGGACCCGCGTTGGTGAATACGCTGCACAACTTGGTGCAACGCGTGTGGATTGAGGAGAAGGTGCCTCCTGAGTTGAAGGATGCCCTTATGCTACCATTGTACAAGGGCAAAGGGAGCAAACAATGTGTCACGAATTATGGTGATATCAACTTGTTGTCGTGTAAGCAATGTGATTGCACGAATCCTGCTCAACCGCTTCGTCCGGAGGCACGGGAAGCAGAAGCAAGCCAACTGGCATGAACGTTAGCTCAGTTTCCCAGCGCTGGTTAGCCTAGAATCAAGTTCCCGCCATGCAGAAGTTTGGAATAATAACCCGGATTCACAAAGGTGGAAGCAGAATTGAGCAACTATCGCCCAGTATCCTTTGTCCCTATACTCTCGAAGGTCATGGAATCCATAGTTGCCGATGCACCGTGTGCTATCTGGAAAAGTGTAACATCAGCACGCATGAGCAGCACGGTTTCCGTCGACAGCAGTCCTGTACAATGAATTTACTAATCGCATGCAGTAGTTGGATCGAGTCAGCTGATGCTTGAGAATGTGTTGAAGTACTCTACCTGGATTTTTCCAAGGCTTTCGATCGTCTAGCCCATCGGATACTACTCTCCAAGCTCCAGCATATGGGTTTGGCGACCCTCTTTTAAGCTGCGTTGCCAAAGTTCCACTTCAACGGCAATTAGTGCCCAGAGTTCGGAGCCCTTTATCGGATCCCATGCAAGTCGAGTGTGGTGTGCCGCAAGGCTCAGTTCTAGGTTAAGGTTCGCTTTTGGTGTTTATTAATGACCTTGCACAGGGAATCGCTCCAAAGTTCCTATTGCTTGCCGATGATATCAAGATTTGGCGCAGGATCAAAGCGAACGCCGACGGGCATCGGTTTTATAGTGACCTAGGTAAGGTATATAAATGATCAACCCAAAACTTACTACAATTCAATGTTAGTAAATGCAAGATGCTTTCCATCCGACATCAAATGCTACTCATACCGGCTCGGAACGAATGTACTACAACAATCAACTGTCGAACGTGACTTAAATGTCTTGATTCAAGATGACTTGGGTTGCTCCAGGCAATCCGAAAATGCCTCGAAGACTGGGAACCAACACCTTGGACTGTTGCAACGGGTGTTTGGACAAATAGACAGCTCCAAATATCGACAAATGCTCAGTGCGTATGTTCGCCCCCATGTCGAATATTCGTATGAAGCCTGGTAACATTATCACACACGTCAGCTAGAGGTGGGAAACACCTCAGCTACTGTGCCGCAATACTTAAAGGAAAAAGAAAATAAATACAACAGTTGCATGCCAGCTGTGCTACCAGCAACGGATAGGCATCATTCCGGTAAGCTACCAGCCGGCTACTAGGCAAAAAGAAAAGTTATTACGTTTTACGCTACGAAATGAGATCGTGGGTGGAGGGAGAGGCTAAAAGGGATGGGGAGGGACAAAGAAACTCACAGCAAGAACACCACTGAGGTCGGCTCCTTGCCATGTCAGCAAGTGTATCCAGCCAAACTTGTTCACCATCTTTTGGACCCCAACCAGGGAGCCGTGACGCTCCAACCGAGGCCAGCTCAGAAGTGAGGGCCTTCATTCCTCTCGACAAAGTCATCGCTTGACCACCCCTCCTCTTCTTCCATCCACATCCCCTGTGAGCAAACAACGCACGTCGTGGCAGCCGGTGGGCTGGCATGCGCAATACGTGGCCCAGCCATCGGAGTCTGGTGCGTGAAATGACGGTGCTGAGCGGTTCAGTTCCTTTTCCTGTGCCGTAAACAAGGCGTCGAACACGCTCGTTACTCACGCGGTGTTCCCACCAGATGTGAGCCAAACTGCGAAGGCACCGGTGGTCGAACGTAACTAGCCTCTTCATGTCCGCTGACCTTAGGGGCCAGGTTTCGCAACCGTACATTAGGGTCGAACTTACCACTGCATTGTACATTCTACCTTTCAAGACGAAAGTAATGTCGCGCTGCCACCATAGGTGGCAAAGGTTAGCAAAAGCACTTCGAGCTTTTGCTATACGGTTTGTGATCTCGTCTTCGATGACAAGGGCGCTGATACAACTTCCCAGGTAGTTGAATTTCCGAAGGACTTCTAGCAGATCCCCACCAAGGGTCAGCGTAGGAGGCGGTCCATGCCAAGCTTGGAGGAACGCTTTGCATTTCGATGGTGCAAAGCAAAGCCCGAAGTGGCTGACAGCCAGTGCTAATCTGTCCAGCGCGGCTTGGCACCTCTGGGAGCTGTCACAGATGAGGGCAATGTCGTCTGCATACTCCAAGTCAAGAAGTCCTTCTCCTAGGAGTAGCTCCACACCTTCCAAGTCATGTCCTGTAAATGCAACCTCCATGACTTCGTCAATAGCGAAGTTGAAGAGGAAAGTTGACAACGGGCATCCTTGTCTCACACTGCTGGAGATACTGAAGGGTGAGGATAGCTTGCCGTAAGCCCTCATTCTGCCCGCGCTACGCGCGTATAAAGCTTGGATACTATTTACATATTTCTCGGGCAAACCTTTCATGAGTAGACACTTTCAAAGGGCACATCAATTAACGGAATCGTAGGCACCTTTGATGTCGAGGATCACGACTACGGTGGGCCGCCAATATATGTGACGGTTCTCCAACAACTGACGCAAGATGTGGTCGATGCAGCCACGACCACATCGAAACCCGGCTTGCTCTTCACGAATCTGACTTTCACGAGTGCCAGTCAGTCTGTGCAGAATTATGAAGGCGAGTACTTTGAAGCGATGGAGATCAGACTGATTCATCTATGCTTGCCGCATTCCGATCACGAACCTCTCTTGAAAATTGGGAATATGACGGGGCGGCTCCAGTCGGTTGGGACAGTTTCCTTCTCCCAAAGTTTCATTAGTAATTCTTGTAAAGCATCAACAAGAATAGAGCCTCCGATTTTGAAGAGGACCGGATGAAAATCATCTGGTCACGCGGCTTTGTTCAACTTCAACAGTTCGATCTCACGTTCGACTTCTGAGCGAGAGGGTGGATCCAAATGGACAGCCCACGGAGCAGGGCGATCACTGGCCGGCGGAGAATCGAACAATTCTAGCCGATTGAATTGCTTCTCAAATGCTCAGCCCAACGCTCCAAACGTTTTGACAAATTGTGGATAGGCTGTCCACCCTCCTCACGTATAGTTTCACTAACACCAGGTCCCCTGCTGCCCGTTTCCCTTATCAGACGGAATAACTTACGATGGTTACAATGGGCAGCGGCCATTTCCATCTCTGATGCACAATGAGACCACCAGGATTCGCGGTCTCTCTTCAGGCTAGCACGGAGCTTCGCCCGGAGCTCTTTGCGAGTTTCATTGTGTTCGCTTCCAGCCGGAATATGCCGGCGAGCATCTATAAGTTCCAGAGACCGCGAAGAGACCCAATATCCATGTTGGCTATTAGACATACCACATGAGGATTTGCCTGCTGCTAGTAAGGTCTGGTGAACATGCGACCAGTGACCTACAATTGTCTCCAGTGAGCGCTTACTCAACTCGCATGTCAGCGTACTTTGATTCGCATTCAGAACAGCTGGCTTCGCCAGTTGGCTGGTGTCAATGCGCTCACAGCGTCGTCGTGGGCGTCCGCCAAAACGCATCCGCACGTCAGCACATACAAGTGCATGATCGGTGTCCACACATGTGCTCCAAATCGAGCGACAGTTCTGGATGCAGCCTCTCCAGTGGTTACTGATAGCAATGTGATCGATTTCCGTCCAAGGCTGGTTCGAGGCTGGTGGGCGCCAAGTCACCCTCCGGCGGGTGCTGTGTCGGAAGTTAGTGCTCGCAAGAAATAAACGAGCATCTTCACACAAGTGAAGTAACCGCTCACCGTTATCATTACGGGAGCCTACACCGTGCTGACCGCCCAGATGCATTTCATCAGTGGACAACTTTCCAACTTGCGCGTTCAGATCCCCCGCCAGCACAACAGTGTCCGTGCTTCTTCTGTGGCGAAGGAGTTCCTTCAGTTGGCGATAGAAGTCGTTCTTTACCGAATAATCACTACAGTGACCACTGCTCTAATGTAGCAAGCTTAGAACTGTCGTTACCATATTACAATCAACAGAAGCCGACATTCAACTATTGGAAGACGGACTTTAACGGACTCGTCCAAGCCGCAAGTCAGACTGATTGGACACTACCACATGATGCGTCACTTGAGACCTGGTGGTCATTAATAAAGGGGAAGCTTAACTCGCTCTGTACTCGGTTCGTTCCCCTTAAGTATCCAAAAATCGGACCTGTCAAACCGCATTGGTTTGATAGGGAATATAGACAGTTAGCGCGACGACGTCGCAAACTTTGGGATAGATACATCAGCTCGGGTTGTGATGAAGATTACACAGTGTTCAAGAAACAGCGTAACTTATGTAACGCCGCAAAGATCAAGAAACGCCGGCAGTTCGAAGAGGAGCTAGCATCCTCCGCCACAACTGCACCCAAGCGAATATTTGCCTACTTGAAACGTCAACTGAAACCTGCGGACGACCTACCGGTCTTAGAGAGCTTAGACGGGAAGACACTCATTTCAAGCGCGGAGCGCGCGGACGCCCTGGCTACGCACTTCCTCGCTGTATTTTCCAGTAAACCGGCGGCTGTTCCAGTACCGGCACAGGTTGCGCAAGTCTTGCTCGACAGCCCACAATGTGATGCAGTCGAAGTACATCAGCTACTCGTTAACCTCAACGGGGCAAAGCCCCCCGGACCAGACGGACTTCACCCACTAATACTCAAGTCCCTATCGATTATCATCTCACCAGCTGTGACAAACATTTTCAATAGATCGCTCTCCGAAGGATCCGTCCCGAACGACTGGAAATGCTCGATAGTTAAACCGCTTCCCAAGGGTGATGATCCCCGTAAAATAGAGAACTATAGACCGATCTGTTTGACTTCGGTATTATCCAAAGTTCTCGAGAAGGTTGTGAAAAAGTGTCTGCTGTCGTTCTTCGAATCGATGGACGTATTGACGCCAGCGCAACACGACTTTACGAAAGGGCGATCCTGCATCACCAACTTGATGTACGCAAACCACCAGTGGGTTCGAGCTCTCAATGAACAGAAGGATGTCGACGTGGTGTATATCGACTTTAGTAAGGCGTTTGACAGAGTGAACCACGAGGTACTCCTTCGTAAACTGAGGACATACGGAATCGGTGACACACTACTTCAATGGATACAAGAGTTTTTTGTGGGACGAAGGTTTAGAGTACAGGTCAATGACTATCTGACAGAATGGTTCCCATCGACCAGTGGCGTGCCACAAGGAACTGTACTTGGGCCAGTATTATTTCTTATCCATATCAACGATCTTCCGCAGCAGCTCCAGTCACCATGTGTCCTGTTTGCAGATGATTTGAAAATCTGGAGGATCATTGAAAACCAGGACGACTGCGCTCGTCTACAGCATGACTTAGAGCGACTGTCAACGTGGTCCACTGAAATGCAACTCCCTCTTAACGCAAGCAAGTCGGAGTTCATCAGTATCACCAGACGTCCAGCCACTCGATCATACACCTTGGACGGCCAGTTGCTCCATCCCAACACATCTGTCAGAGACTTAGGAGTTCTCTCACGATATGATTTAAGATCACTAGAAAATACAGAGAAATTGTACCGTGCGAAACTTCGTATGCTCTGGGCATTAAGACGCAGTTTCTCCACATGGTCCGAAGAAACCGTCCCTCGTCTATTCACCTCGCTCATTAGACCAATCCTTGAATACGGTGCCCCAGCTTACCATCCGATAACCCAGTGGGAAACTGAAAAATTGGAGAAAATACAGCATATCGCAACTAGAATGATACCAAGTCTACGAAAGCTTCCGTATGAAAAACGTTGTGAAAGGCTCGGACTCTACACACTATCCTATCGCCGAGTAAGAATTGACCTTATTATGACCCATCGAGTACTACACTTGAATCGCTTCCCCATACTGCGGCCAATATTTCACCTGCGAGAACCCTGTAACACCCGAGGACATCGTTACAAACTCAGGGTCTCCAGCATGAACAAAGTATCACATCAGCTTTGTATCGAACGAAGAATAGTAAACTTATGGAATACACTACCAGAAGGATTAATAGAGGCCGATTCTGTGAAGTGTTTTAAAACCCGTATCGACGATTATTTTGGAAACCAGTGATTTTGTGAAACGATGCACATACAGTGCCAAAAGAAGACATTGTATGTCCGAAAATAATGACGCTAGTACAAATTTCTAACCGAACACGGATAAACGATTAACGTACCAGACACAACTGCTGATAATTCACAAGTAAATTTTGATTTTTCGTAATTCGATAGAGTTGTACAGAAACCTTTCTACTTGCTCTTAAATACAGTCTCAGTCTCAGTTTGTGGGTGTGTAGGCAGCGATGATGAATAGACACCTATTAGTCCCGAGCGACTTCGAAGCTTTGAACGAGCCAGCCAATCGGGCCGCACACATCCGGCTACTGAATGGAATCCAATCAACCAGAGCAGCTTCAGCCCGGGGACTCAGGGCAATGCCAACACCAGCTTGGTCGGTGCTCGAAGCTGCATCGTCACCGGATAGGCGCAATGAGAAAACGCTGCTTGCGTCAACCGAAGGGGATCGCAGAGTGAGCACAGAGCTCGAGTCTTGCAGGCGGGTTTTCGATAAGCAGCAGATGTCGATCGAGAGGGTCTCCAATGTTCGGGCAAGTGCTGTCTGTTGACCGATCTGTAGTAATGTGCGTACATTGAGGCATGCCAATCTGAAGGAGGATCGAGGGCTCCAAATGGAAGCCGATGAACTGGAATGGGCCGCTTGATTGGATATGGGTTTGTCGATAGGAGAGGAGTGCCGCTCCGCGTTCACATGTGAGTTGAAATTAGAAGATAAATGCCTAGCAAAGCATGTTGGGGGAGGGCCAAGAATCGGGGGTTGAAAACTGGGAGAATATAAGTGAAGTTGGAATGGGACGGTAAGAGTGAAAAAGCGTGAGTGGGGAAATAAGAAGATGAGAAGGCTTGAGCAGTAGCATCCAAACCCCTGTCCACCCTGCTCGATGCAGCAGATAAGGCACCGTTGCTTATCCTCTGCGGTGGCCAGAGCATCAAGAAATTGTTTGAGGAAAGATTCATTTTGTTGCGTGGGCAGGATACTGTCAGGTTGCCCAGGCCTAGACAAGGGAACAATTAGGGTTCTCAACCAAAGCCTTTGGTTCAAAAACCTTACCGCAAGGAAGCGGGTTTGGCGTCGGACCACAAGGAGACCGTTTTAAGGAATAAGGTGCCACCCTCATTCCAACCCCCAACCTAGAGGACCAGGAGGCTGAGTTTGTCTGACCTCTAACCATTGACCAATCTGGTATGAGTGACTCTGAAGGTGCAAAAGCACCACCCAGCACAGCTCAGTGGATCTCTGAGACACACAAACCATCGCACCACGGTGAGGTTCAGCCTTATTGCGATGGAAGTCTGGCATACATGGCTAAAACACGACCTTGGTGCACCGGAGCTGCCACAACGTCGGCCATCTAAGCACGTGCTTGGAATACGCAATCTTTCATACCAGGAGAGGCTGAAACGATTTGGGTATTCAACGCAAGCTATTGCAGACTACGAGGTGACCTTATTATGGCATATTTGATTCTGCGAGATCCACATCATGTGTGCAGCCCTTTACTGCGACTCAGCACCAATACAACCCTGATGAGCCACTCATCAAAAGTCGATGTACAGTATAGCCGTCTGGAGCACCACAGAAGTTTCTTCTCCATTTGTGTCTGTCACCCGTGGAATGCTCTCTCAGAATCGGTCGTCTCTGCACCGACGCTAACAGTATGTAAAGACAGCTGAATGACGCACTCATCCACTTACACTGTCACTTAATGCTACGTCTCCATCCTACACCTGGAGTTTACCATGGAATCATTTGTCGTAAACTGTGGGTGCAGTGCATCTAAGCGGATTGCTGGACTACGGTGGAACAAACAATAAGTACTTATTTGCAGCTTTAAAGTACTTACTGTTTTACTATTATTATTTTTATATTTATTCTTATTTCGATATCCCCACCAACTATCCAACGGGAATTGTAAAGCAACGCTTCTTAACCTCATAAATTCATTGTTCCTTGTCAGTCAGATTGTGGAACCTAACGTGGCGGAAGAGCAGTGTGAATTCCGTTCGGGACGCAACACTATCAATATGGTGTTTGCGGCTCGTCAGTTGCAGGAGAAGTGTAGAGAACCACACAAGCATTTGTATTCGCTATTTGTGGATTTTTCCGAAGTATTTAATACGGTGAACCGTGAGGCATCATGTACGGTGTTGGGTAAGTTTGTAAGTGTAATTAAATGCCTGAACACTGTTATGCGGCAGGGTGCAGCTGAGTGGACGTATCTCGGATGATTTTGCAGTTATCTCTAGTGTGAAACAAGGCTGTGTCTTAGCTCCTGCCCTGTTTAATATATATCTTCATGCGATGATGTCTTGTGCTTACTGTGTCCGTGTGGAACACCGTATTGATGGCTGGTTGCTGAACATCCGTCGTTTCGATGCGAGAACTCTAGTCTATGAGACAACTATCCGTGTGTTGCTGTTTGCTGAAGACTGTGCGTTGTTTGCACACAACGCGTATGAGTTGCAGCACATGACTATTCCTCTGGCTTCGACAGCGGACAAATTCGGGCTCAAGCAAAACTGTCTGTCTCTTTCAGCCTTCCCCGGAGGTGCAAACTTCAATATTACCACGAACCAGTATTGGTGCTGAAGTACTGGAAACCAGGTAGGCCGGTCAGCATGTTGTCCATAACTTACTGAAAAATTGCAGGTGCTGTTGCGACCCCAGACAATAAACAATCAAAAAAGCGCTTACTTTACAAGTCCCGTAGGATGGTGGAAGTGAAAGTAAACATAAGTGTAAATCGTCAATTTAAGCGTCTAGCGATCCAGATGCCCTGCTTCATTACAATATACTAGAATGCTTATTGAATGGTTACTATAGAGTAACAAGGGGAAAATAAGTCTTAGGAACAAGCGAAACGTCAACGCCCAATCGTGTGCCACTTACTTGTACTGATGTAATTAATGAATGCAGTTGTGGCATTTCCGAACGATATTCCACAGCAGCAGCATGTAATTAGTAAAGCTGAGAAGCTAAGAAAGAGCACCGTTTGATCCCATTTGGTTGACGTAAACATCACTGATTATTTGGCGTAATGTAAGTGGATGAGTGAATCATTCAGACCTCTTTTGAATACCGTTAGCGTTTGAGAAGAAACAACGTCTGTGGGAAGAGCGTTCCAGTGTTGGCACACGTGAAGGGAAAAGAAATTCTGGCGGCATTTAGACAGGACGTATTGTGTGGCCAGCTTTAGATGGTGCCCTTTGAGTGTGGTATTGCGATTCAACTTTAGTAGGTGACGACAAGTATGATTTGGATTCCTCAGAATCATATAAATCATTAGTAAGTCGCTACGCAGGCGTCGATAGCGTCCACTATAGACCCCGAGGGTTTTCAACCTCAGTCGGTAAGGGAGATGAAACAGGCCCATTACGTTCTTGGTCACCCTTCGTTGTGGCAGTTCAAGAGCGGTAAAGTCTTGCTTTTGCCATGGCTGCAAGGCGTGGATGGCATACTCAGAATGAGGCTGAATGTACGCGTTGAGCATCTGAGAAAAGATAGAAGGATAAAAGCGCCAGAATGTCCTCCGCAATAGGCCAAGGTGTTGGTTAGGTTTTTGGGAGGCTTTCTCGGCCTGACGGGAACAGCCCAGATCTTCCTGCACTATCGCGCCTAGGTCGCATTCTGTTGAAGGGCGCTGAAATATTCGCTCCCCCAGTCTGTATTCGCAAGTGGCTCAATGGTGTATGCACAGCACCTTGCACTTTGTAGTGTTGAACTGAAGCAGGTTCTGAGTCAACCATTCGTAGACCCTGCCAAGATCACACTGAAGTGCTGCATTGTCACTGGTTATTCTATTGGCTCGCCATATCTTGAGATCATCAGCCAAGAGTAAGGAGGTAAATGTGACCAGTGTCGCGAGATCGTTATGTAAATCAGGAATAGTCGTGGACCAAGTACTGAGCCCTGGGGCACTCCGCACTTAACGTTGATTGGGTCAGGGATGACGCGAGCTCTCACATTCACATGTCGTTGAAGCAAGGAGTTACTTATCCAACCAAGGATTGGGTCACTAATTCCACATCACTGCAGCTTGTGAAGGAGGATATGGTGGTGCAGACGGCCAAAGGGCTTTGAGTAGTCCAGATATACTGCATCAACTCCTACGCCGCTGTCGACGGTCTCATTCCAAGTGGGTCTAACAAGTAGCAAGTTTGCAGTGCAAGATCGGTTCTTGCGAAATCCATGTTGTTCTTGTGCTATGATATTACGTTCTCCCAAGTAGTTCATGAGCGCCTCGGCAACAATCGCTTCCATGATTTTGGAGAGCACGGGAAGTAGTGTTTTCGGGCGATAGTTGGCCTGATCTGTACGTCTTCCCCCTTATGGATGGGAGTGACGATACCTTGCTTCCACAATGTTGGCACCTGCATCTCATCCAGGCATGGTAGGAAGAACTTGGAGAGTGGATCCGCCAAGTTTACTGCAGCCAATTGTAACGCCTTTGGACGAATATTATCAATGCCGAGAGAAGTATGCCCGCGCAGGACAATTAGCCTTTTCATAACATCCGCAGTTGTAAACGTGATGTGGCTAAGTCCTGGGGATGGTACAACATGCGGGCACAGTGTATGCGGCGATGTTGTGCTCTGGAAGTTCGGGGCGAATTGCTGATATAGGGCGTCGGCCGCTTCAGTTACGGTTTGTGCTAGTCAACATAACGTATGTAATGCAGGAATTGCTTGCTACACTTTGCGGAGCTTGTTAACGTGTCTGTAGAGGAGCTTGGGATTGGAAAAGAATTTCTCAGCTACACTCTGTTGATGCTGTATTGTATCTTCGCGTACCAGGTTTACACACTGATTCCTTTGGATAGTGCAGATTTTTCATGTTTCGGCACTGGGTGACTCCTTGTAACTTCGCAAGAGTAAATCCCTCTTGACGATACACTTCCGTGTCCAGTTGCGTATGAATGATTATACTGTCTTCGCTAGCCAATTGATTTTTCTAGAAGCACTAATTACTAACGTGTTGAATTGGTAGGCAAAATCAGATCAGACGACATCGGGTGATCCCTCTTAGAAATGCCCAATTTGTAGCATTTGTAAGTTTGATTAGAGCGCCGTAATCCGTAATGAGCTGACAATCCTGTGTTTTCTGAGGAATACTCTGCATAACAGATGTAGTTGAACATGAGGGTTGCATGGTCACTACGGCTTAAAGAACTCTCTATCAATACCATTTCGATCACAATCTCGTTGTTGGTGAACACGCGATCCAGGACACTCGGTTTGTTTCCCGTCCTGAATTTCGTGGGAGATGTGAGGTGATTGTAGAGTGGTAGCTCACTAATTATCTCCTGTACTTCCATTTTAAAGTGTTCGTTGATACAGGCTGAGGTTTATATGCTATGAATATGGAAGTCGCCAACCAGGAGAATGTGGCTGTACGACTGCGAGAGAATAATCTTCATTGTGGAGTCTAGGCAGTTGTCCAGTTCCAAAGTAGACGACGGAGGGCGATACGCGACAACCAACAATCAAGCATACCCACGGCTTAGGTGAAGACAGCACCAAAGCGCATCGACAATCTGAACCTCTGGGTCATCGATGAGATCAATGTGTAGTTCGCTGCGATAATAAAGTAGTACTCCACCTCCTCTACTTGGTCGATCGTTGCGTAGAATAGACATCCCAGGTAGTGCGATTTCTGCATCAGTGATCGCTTCATTCAACCAGGTCTCGGTTATCATAACGAGGTCACTTGACATCGAGGCCTGACGCAGGCGAAACTCCGTCAGTTTGCAGTGTTTGGGACCTGGTCGACCCTCTTGTGGTTGGCTGCTACTAGTTGCTTTGAATAGTCTTAGGTTTGCGAGAATGACATGGATAACTCTCTACAACATGTAATCAGGTTCATGATGATCCTGGTGGTCACTCACCACATACGGTGTCTCGCCGGATGCTATGACGGCTGTCAGATCGGTCTCCGTGGTGGACTGTGCAACAACGGGTGTTCCCACTGAGTTGGTTCTCTCCATTAGTCAACCATTAGCCTCTGGTCGAAAACCTGCTGCTTTTAGTCGAATTTCTGTTGGTAGCATGTTCCGGAAGTTACCCCAGTTCTCTAGAACTGTTTGTAAAGTTAGCTCAGACGGTAAGACCAACTTCAGCAATTTAGAACCACACCCTTTGTAATTTGGTGACACGGGAATCGTTGTCAGGGAGGTAGCAATAAAGTTTTCTAAAGACAGCGCCTCATGAATGTATCGCCGTTGCGCCAGGTCATGTGCCTGAGCTTCTTCAGGAGATGAAGCTTGAGACTCGGGGACGCCATGAATAATGACGGTTTTCAGCTCGTGTTTTCTACTTCCCTGTTGATTGTTCATGTCCTTTGAACGTTCTTTCCACGGAATATCCAGTAAGATACATACGCCGTTCGATGCTCTGTGATGTCGATTCTCAGGGAGCAGATTGGATCCCGTTTCGTCTGCGGAATGTAGTGTTACTCGAAGTAGTCGAGGCTCACCATAGTTTAAGGAGTTTGAGTGTCTTGCGATGCATCTCAGCGTAGTGGGTTCAGCGCGCATGCTGATGGCACTACAGATGGAATCCCACTGACTACGATCGTCTATCAATTTACTGCTTATTTTGTTGGACTTGGTTTCAAGAACGTTAGTGCACACAAGACTTAAGGTACCATGATTCCGTCTTATGGTTCGCGATTTAAGAGCACTAGGTTCCTTTGTTTTTTGTAGATTTGCGGATCGCACTGGCAATAGTGATCCATGTTGAGGCGAGGTATTGCCCTCTCCGGTAACTGGAGTCACAAGTGTCTTTGACGGCGTTTTCTTAGAAGCAGCCTCTGCGTAAGATGTCCAGTTATTCTTTCCCGTGGGCTTGCTGAGTGTTGTTGTTCCCAGTATGTCAACTGAATTACTAGTTATCACACCATTGGAGAACGTAGAAGCAAGTGGGTTGTCAACAACTTTTTCACTTAGTGGAGTCATGTTGCTGGGGGCCGTTGGAGACTGAGACGCTGTGCTGAGGTTGGGACGCCTGGCCCTCTTCTTCGGCCTAAACGGGGAGTTTGTAGGTGTTCATTCAGATGCAAGTGTAGCATTGTTTACTTTCACAGATGGGTTGCTAGCGTTCACCAGTTGCTCAACTCTTTCCGCCAACTTTTCACACTTTTTATTTGGAAGATTACACAACCTACTACAGCGATGGATTTGTACACCTGGCAGAACCAAAATGCTTCGGTTTTGCTGCCGTGTTATCTAGTTTCGAGTGCACTCATCCCTAAACACTTCGAATGGCACGCCTTTTGACAGTTAAAGCAAACTGGACCAGACTTAACAGTGTTTACACATAGGTCACAATTGATTTTCGAATGGGCCATATCCACTTGGGGCGTACACTTTTTTATTGTGAGTTGCACCAATTTCAAAAGGGATTAGATAGAAAAGGAGAGTTCAGAATCTATGTTCCAAGATATAGAATACTTACCACTAGCTTAGAATGGAATAATTCTACTAATATATGTGATCATGGTCAGTAATGGGGCAGCGAACTAGGAATGACCGCAGATGGAACAATGGAACAATGGTTTATGATGGGTATAAAAGCAATGCTTGGCAGGTCCCGTAGGATGATGAGAATTAACATCGTAAAATTAAAAAATCGTATCGATGAAAATACGTGTGAAATGCATGACTCACCAAGGGATTGGAGATGCACATAAACAAGTAATCCAATAGGAATTTTAAGTGGATTCCGTCCACGTTCGTTGTTCACTAATACCATCATCCGATGGTCACACATTATATCACATAGTGCAAGCGTGTCAGAGTTTCGTCAAGGCGTTTTTTGTAAAGGGATAGGGTGGGAGCGTTAATTACATGTTCTGGAAGGGCGTTCCAAGGTTGTGACACTCGGAGGGAGAAGAAATTGCGTCGACATTCCAGTCGACTGTACTGTGTGATCAACTTAAACTGATGACCTCTTAGGGATGCGTTTTGACTACGTTTCAAAGGGGAATGACACGTGTGGTTCGGGGTTCTCAGTATCCGGTACACCAATATGAGATCGCCTCTCAAACGACGGTAACGTCCACTGTATAAGTTAAGAGTTTTCAGCCTGAGTGGGTAGGGAAGGCTGGAAAAACCTTTGACGTATTTTGTCGCTCTGCGTTGTGCAGTATCGAGTGCAGTGAGGTGGCACTTCTGCCATGGTTGCCACGCTTGAATAGCGTATTCTGTGTGCGGTCTAACAAAAGCGCTAAGCATTTTCGGAAAGACTGAGGCGTCAAACTTCCCAAACGCTCTACGCAGTAGGCCAAAGTGTTGGTTTGCTCTCTTGGAGGCCTTTTCGGTCTGCATTAAGCACCCAAGATCTTCTTGTACAAGCACGCCAAGATCGCACTCATGAGAGGTCCGCTGTAGAATGTCAGGTCCTAAGCGGTAGTTATACGCACTCTGATGGCGTATGCTCAAGATTTTGCACTTTGTGGTGTTGAACTGTAGCATGTTCTCGTTTGACCACTTGTATGCTTTGTCCAAATCATCCTACAAGGCTGTGTGATCCTCTCCTGAAGCTATGGCACGCCATATCTTTAGGTCATCTGCAAACAGCAGAAAGTTGGAAGATAGTGCAGCTGCAAGATCATTTATGAAAACAATGAACAAGTGCGGCCCGAGTACCGAGCCCTGAGGTACGCCACACTGAACTTCGATTGGTTCCGACAGGGTATTTCGGACTCTCACATTCAGGTGACGTTGAACGAGAAATTCGCCTATCCATCCTAGAATAGGATTGCCGATACCACAATGCTGCAGCTTGTTCAGTAAAATCCGATGGTCCAGTCGGTCGAATGCCTTAGAGAAGTCCAAGTAGGCTACATCCACTCCAACTTCGGCGTCCACAGACTCTGTCCAGTTTGAACGAGCAATCAGCAAATTAGTTGTGCAGGACCTGCCTTGGCGAAATCCGTGCTGCTCCGGAACGAGGATGTTGTTTTTCTCCAGGTACTCCATGAGGGCCTCGGCTACAATGGACTCCATGATCTTGGAGATTACCGGAAGAAGGTTAATCGGACGATAATTAGTTGGATCTGCACGGCTACCATTTTTGTGTATTGGAGTGATGATCCCGTGCTTCCACATCGTTGGGACGTGCATCTCGTTAAGGCATCGCTGAAAGAGTGTCGCCAAAGGTTCAGCTAAGCTCGTGGCGGAAACTTTCAGCGCTTTCGGCCGAATGCCGTCCGCACCCGGGGAGCTAAATTCGCGCAACGACATCAACCGCTTCAATACAGCTGCAGTTGTGAAGGAAATGTGGTTAAGGCCTGATGGCGGAATAAGTTGCCTAGATATGGTGCAGGATGTTTGCACACACTGGAAAGTGCGGCCGAAGTGTTGTCCTAGGACGTTCGCCGCATCCTGTGCCGTATGTGCTAATCCGAAAGCTGTGCGCAGAGCCGGAATTCCGCGCTTAACGCGGCGAAGCTTATTTATGTGTCTGTATAGTAGCTTTGGGTTAACGCAGAACTTTGACACAAGATCTTGTTGGCTCTTTACCTTATCCTCCCTGACGAGTGTGACACAGTGGTTTCTTTGTGTAATATAGGTGTTCCAAGCATCCTCGCTCGGAGAGGCTATATGGGCGCGCCATGCCAGATCCCTCAATCCCATGCATTTTCGGACCCTGCTTCTGAGAAACGACTTCGCCTTGTCGGGTCGGGGGATTTTGGTTTTAGATGCCAATGCTACGAGCGTGTTGAATTTGTTGACAAATTTCCCGCATGCCACTTCTGAGGACCACTCAGTTAAGAAGGACCAGCTCGTAGCACTAATGAGTTCTGCCAGGTTACCGTAGTTGGTTACGACGTAAGATTCCACGTTACTTTCATTAGGATAATCTGCATAACACAAGTATTGGAACAGTAGTGTCGCATTGTAGCGAAAACGACACGACAGGGGGGTAGACGTTTATTGCACACCGAAAATGGGCACATGAGGGTCTCGCGCGCGCCATCGAATATCGACTAGGTTTCCGTCCCACAACGCAACACAGGTACGGATGTTAGAGCCGAGCCAGTCCTTTCGCCTCGGGAGCTCTGACTTGGAAGATCCGCCTTCCTGTTTTCGCCTCGATCTCCGCTTCTCTGCACCCGATTTGGATCGGCCAGGAGTCGTTCGAGAGCTCTCGACTTGCTCGTTCTGGGCTGTGTCAATCGGCTCGGCCTTGGTCCTGTGGGCTGCGCTAGCGGCGTATTTGTCTGATTTATTGCGCTGTCCACATATTCCCTTCTCCGTAGTTCCGGGCCCAGGCTCGTCGCTAGCCGTCCTTCTCGATCCGCTCTCAGCTCGCTCCGAAGAGCTCCCCCGAGGCATTATTGGAAGCGGCCCCTCTACAGCATGATCGCTGCGGCCCAAGGGAGTGGATGTGGTTACTACGTCAATCATCAGTTCCTCATTGGTGAAAACGAGGTCCAAGCTGGCCGGTTTGTTTCCTGTCCTGAATCGCGTTGGGGATGTGACATGGTTGTACAGCGGTGATCCTGCAATTAGCTCTTGTAGATCGGCTTTGAATGGTTCACTCATGGTGGCTGGGGTTTCTAGGCCGTGCAGATTGAAGTCCCCTACCAGCAAAACATGACTGTATGACCGTTCCAGTAAATTCTTCAAAGCAGAAGACAGGGCATTGTCCATTTCTAAAGTGGACATTGGTGGACGATATACGATGGCCAATAAGCATTTATCGCCGTGCTTTATGTGTAGGCAGCACCATAAGGAGTCTACGGTTTGAGTCCCAGGGTCGTTCATGAGCTCGATGAGGTCTGAACGGTAGTAGAGAATTACACCGCCGCCCTTGGTGGGTCGATCGTTACGCAGTAGTGACATGCCAGGTAGTTCGATCTCAGCGTCACTAATCATGTCGTTCAGCCACGTCTCAGTTATCATGATGAGGTCCCAACACATGGAGCTATGACGAGATCGAAGTGCTGCCAATTTGCTTAGAAGCCCTTGGGCGTTTGTATAAAGGCAATTGAGAACTACGGATGTTAGAAGCGTGTTTGAACATACGTTGGATTTCCGAGAATTTACGCCGACCCTTGTTGGGTCGGCTGAGGGACGTTTTTTTGATGTGTCTCTTGCAAACTTCCCGGGGCCGTTACGGTGGGATGCCTACAGCGCCCTGAGTCGATCTGCAGCAGACTGTCTTTTCCTTCTTCATCGAACGGCTGGGGCGTTTCACTGTGTTCCGGTACAGAAATGCAGACAGCGGGGATCGCGACTACTTCTTGCTGGTTTCGTGTTCCCTTATCCATTGGTGGCCTGGTTCCAACCGCCTTCAGACGTATTTCTGATGGCAATTTGGTGCGGAACTTGTGCCAATTCCCGAGCACCGTTTCAACCATTTGTTTGGAGTAAAGCAAGACTTTACGCACTCGTGGTGATGATATGGTGTAAAGATTCCACCATAACAAGATGGAATGGAGCAACTAGGTGTACACTACAACATGGGTAATAGTAAGAGGACTGAGATACTGACGCACCGTGTGTGACTTCGCTTCACTTTTCATTGCGTGGCAATCGGAGCTGGTTTGAGGTCAGAGGGGTCAGACGTGTTGCGTCCAGATGAGTCACATGTTCCTTAGGGTAGATAGGCGACGTGCATGCTATCGATCCAGCCTGTAAGTGCATAGGCAGCGATGCAGCTTAGGATTGAGGCAAAGCAAGATGACTTGGAAAATATTGTCTAATGACGACAGTGGCTGTTCCAAGGGCGGACAAAATTGATAACTATCGCTTTGTACAGAGAGTAGAACGAATGGTAGTAAGATGTTCGGGTGACTCTTAAAAGATATTTACAATAAGACCACCAGAGTTCTTGTGCGACGCGAGGAAAAATAAATTCTCTGAAAAGATTCAAGGACGGTTGACTTCGAAATTGCAAAACACAGTTTGCTGTTGATCCGCGAAAGCCAGAGCCAAAAGATGAATATTGGTAGGAGGAGCTCGCGGAGCTAAAATCGAATGATAGTACGTAGTTCCCTGTGGGAATAAATCCAAAGATTTAAAGGAGAACAATGCAGGCGGACACTTTCTTTGTAAACGCTTGATAAACACACAAGGCTATGCGGTGATTGTATTGAGGCAGGTGATAAACAGGAAGTACAGTCACATTCTAATCACCAGCGATTACTAGTTACAAACACTAGAATCCCAGGACACACCAGGGGAGAAAATCAAAGCAGACCTCTAAGCTGTCGTCAGACTTTCCGTGTAAGGACTTGTCACTTCGTCCAATTGATTCAGGGAAAGTAACAGGGCATTCATATTGGACGGAAGATTCAATAATAAATAACTGATGATCGAGAGTGATAATCGATACTCCTCTAGACCGCAGTGCTCATACGACTTTGAATTTCATGTACATCGTTATGTTGAATATCGCGGGGTCAGAACTCAAACGACGCGAACCATAACCAGTTACGACACCTTAACCCGAGTCAATGAATTGATCACCTGGACTTTCTTAACAGAAGATTCAACCGAAAATACCTGGGAACGTTTCGTCAGCAAGTTTGACACTGGTCAGTAGAGCACCGGAAACCAACACTACCAGTTTGAGAAACATGGCTTCGTTTATACGGAGTACAGCACGCAAACGCATGGTGATGCGGAACGCGGCGTGGTATAACTACAAAACCGATCCGAGTCCGAGCACCTGGAAGGCGTATGTTGTCCACCGTAACCCCTGTACCCAATTAGTGCCCAAGGAAAAGTAGCTCATCAACATGCCTTACCCGAGCTATTAACTGCAAGTCATAAGCTTCCGCATGAGCATGCGAACAGCCTCTGCAAGGTGAAAAGTGGAGTTCTCCCTCTTCAAGCAGCGGATGGGCTAACTCGGATTGCTAAAGAAGCGCCGAATGTTTCGCAACTGCAATATGCACCAACCTTACATTGCATCCCGTGGTCTCCTGAATCTTTGGAATCTATAGTGCCCACACAAGGACTCACTTATATAAATTTCAAGGCAGACATCATGATGAGGAAGCCTCTATCCACACGCCCGCATGCCTGTCCAGAAATTGACGATATCCGCCCAAAGGCGCTTGCTGTGGTGGCTATTATTTTTGCTTGACATTTGTCGCGGCTGTTCCAGCACTGCCTTGACGAGCGGCACGTTCCTGCAATGTGGGAACTGCCATTTACAAAGGGGTAGTCGTTCCGACCCAGCTAATCATCGACCAGTGACTCTACTGCCAGTTCTTTCAAAACTTATCATTGCCGACGCACTCATGTCTTATCTGGACGACTTCAATCACAATGCTCAACAGCAGCACGGATTCCGCCAGAATCGGTCGCACACAACCAACCTGTTGTTAGCACGAGATAGCTGAACCGAGACTGCCGATGTTGGTGCAAGAGTTGAGGTGGCTTACCATGATTTCGCTATGGCATTCGATCAGTTGGCTCATCGTCTTCTTCTTGCCAAAATTCAATTATGTAGCATTGGAGACCCTCTCCTCGGGTGGATCTGCAATTTGCTCTCGCATAGGCGTCAGGAGGTGAGAGTACGTGAAACCATGTCAGACCAAATTCACAACGAATTCGCTGTACCATATGGTTCGGTTTTGGAGTCTTCTCTATTCTTGGTCTTCATAAACTATCCAGTGAGTCAAACTGCGTCAAACCGTTTGCTCTACGCCGATGACATCAAGGTTTGGTGAGTAACCATAGCTCCAGAAGACCGTATCCAGCTTCAAATCGACCTTGACAAGACATATGGATGGTCGGTCCAAAAGCACCTCTTTTAATGTGGCTAAATGTCGAGTTCTCCATTTAGGTCACCGAATGGTTCACACATATAAGCTGTGAGGCCAGGATCTGCAACACTGTTCTCTCGAAAACGATCTCGGTGTGTTGATCCAGGAAGATCTCGGCTGCTCGGAGCAGTCCAAAAGGGCGTTGAAGAGAGTGATCCAAATCGTGGGGTTTTTACGGTGAGCTTTCGGGCAATTCGAAATGTCGATTTGCCGCCAAATACTCCCTGCTTATATAAGCTCACAGGTTGAATATGCAAACCAAGCATGGCACCATGGCTGAAGGGAGATCTCACGGTCTTAGACCTTCTACGATGTCAGGTGACCTAAACAGTCAGGCGGCTGCGCCACTTGTGATAAGAACAGCGCCTCAGAGTTCTTGGCATTTTCACCGGACGTTATCACCATTTACATGGTGACCTAATCATGGTTTACCAAATCGTAAACAACATTAATCAACCTTGCCATCACCTATTGAAGTTGAGTCACGACAGCCAATTAAGAGGTCAGCATCTCAAATTGGCAGAACAATACAGTCGGTTGGAGTGTCGAAGAAACTTCTTCTTGCTGCTTGTTTCCCACATGTGGAATACCCTCTTAGAAGTTGTTATTTCAGCCCCACGTTAGCCGGGTTCAAAGAATGTGTCGACAGTGCACTGGCCACACTACTCCATATCACGTAATCCAAACGACCCACACAAACAGCAGGAAAACAAAAACAAACTAACCCACCTCCAATTTTGACGGGAAACAACAGAGGATAACCTTGGACAGTACACACAACGGAAGGGAACGCTGTAATCGATAAGTTGGCAATTTGCCGCTGTTCATTATTTCCTATTGACAATTTTGTCTTTAATTTGTCCACTCCTAACCGATCATCCGGTGGGAAATGTCGAATCTGGGCTTTTTTCACCCGCAATATACCACTGCCCATTAACCACTGAGATTAAATAGGAAATCAATGGTGCGAAGAGATCGCTTTTCAATATTTCTCATCAGGTAAATACTGTTATACGAATGCAAATAAGGCGCAGTGCTGTAAGCTAGTGAAGGCCGATCTGAGAACGGGTGCCTGGGGAGCATTGCACGATGCAGCGACCTTCCATAGATATTCCTGTTAAACAACTGAAACAGGCGTTACAGCAGCCGATGGTGCGAAGAAAATCGCACATGTTCACCGACATTGTCAGACGCTGAGATGTTGGTGCTTGGCTTGCACAAGGTCCGTTTGTTTGCACAACTCCTGCGGTACCACCCATATGACAATACTCTCAGTCGTCCACAGGATGCGTTTTCTTACCACTTTGGAGTACCTGTTGGGCATAGTGTAGAACGCTTTGAATGAGTTTGCTGGTCGGCTTTCGTGTCCACTTTGGTACAAGTGCTCCATGATGGCACTGTTAAATCCTCCGACCACACCCCTTCTTAACGACCCCAGGCAGTGCTCAGCGATCCGTTTTGACAGACGCCTGGTCGTATGCCCAAGGTACCTTGCACCACAGGTGCAAGTGAATCGGTATAGAATAAACGACTTGGACTGGACTGGGAGTCTGTCTTTAAAGCGTTGGGTGATAAGCGGGGTAGTCTGTACCACAACAATTGGGTAAGTTGCTGTATAGTTTTGGTTACTGTAGTCGACAGTCTTCTGCTGTGTGAATCGAAGGCGACGTCCACTTTGAACGGCACGGCGAGCAAGACATCCATTTTAGGAACAGTTATGATAGTTTTCGGACGCATACAAACAGTGGCGTTCTTTCTGATGTACGGAATGTGGTAACCAATCTCTTGCTGGGTTGCACGGATGCGAACATTCTCTTCTTCCAGTGTCTCCGAGCTAAAAATGTTGACAGCACGATGATACCGACAAAGAAATAAGTTCCTTTGCTTCCAGACATACGAAACTTAAAAAGTGCGTGTATTGGCATGCCCACGTAGCTTTCCGGAAAACCTTTCTCTCAAATGAACCATCCCCCGTCTCATTAGCAAAACGTTTAGGAAAGCTAGCTTGCCGTGCGCTGGCGAAGTACAACGATCGATGTGCATTGTTGAACTCAGCTAGCAGACTGGCTACATCGACACTTGAATCACAGACAATAAATGTGTCGTCATTGTATCGCCAAAATCCATCTAGTACGGAGATAACAGGCTGAATAGGTCAGCGTCCAAGTTTAGACAGGAAGATGTCGGCAAGATCTGGCCACAGGGGAAAGCCCAATGCGACGCCTGTAAGAGGTTCCATCAAATAAGAACTCTCTATCAAAAGTGTATCACAATATTAGTTCCTTCAGTGTACACACAGGAATAGCAACATCCACATTCTTTTCGGATATATATTCACTAAAGCAATTAACGGTTTCAATCAAGGAGCGTTAGTGATTTGGGATTCCATGTCAAAAGAAAGCATCACATCGATACGGACATTTGGGTTTTCCACATGTTTGACAAATTCGAACTAGTCTTTAAGTAGGTAAGTTGGCAGCGCTTTACGCACAGGCTCCAAGAGTTCTACAAGCCAATTCGCGACCGCGTGGTATGCGAAGCCAGACATGTCACTAACTAGGCGCAGCGGGACATGTGGTTTGTGCAAATATGATAGTCCGTACAGGCGGGGTGGAATTAAGCGAACAAGGAGAGTGCTAGTTATCAAATTTTTCTGCTTTACTTCCTTAAACAACTGCGTTATTGTAACCCCATCCCATGGTGTTCTATCTTTTGAACTCTATCACGCATGAATTTGTTGGGGTCTTAAAATGGTGTGATCTTTGGATAGATACTCAGATTTATCCAGAACTACCCATCCAGATTTTCTTCCTGTTCGGAAACGTATCAAGTTAAACTCAGATCTTAATTCTTTGACGGCTTCTTGATGTTTCTTTGACAGCACATTCGAAGGTTTTGCATTACAGCCCAAATATTATTGTGCCAGATGCACAAGGATGATTTTGAAGGTGTCACTTCAGTTCGGCTAGTTGATGCAATAAGTTATCGAATTAGTTTTCGACGTGAACTTGTCCGCTAACAGTTAGCTATAAGCAGAATTTTGGTCCCAGGGACAATGTTTCTATTTGCAATTGATTTAACTATAGACTCGATAGATTGTGGACGTACGTTTCCGAGTGCCATGGAACTTGTGATTCAGGATGGGTTGGTTGCAAGCCCTTTAACAACTTTGAGTAATTCCTCTGTGTAACTTTTGTGCACACTTATTGCACGTATTGTATGTGTGCGGCTTAGTACGTTGCGTTGTTTTTACATTCTTATAACTATTTTCCTGAGGAGAAGCATCGAAAAGAGATTTCTGCGCAACCTTTTCTTATGTTGACCATATCGTCTATGGGTATCATTTGTGAGTTGAAGAAAAGTTTGCCCATCATAACAAAAGATACTAATATGAGCATGGGAAAGCAAATCCTTGCGTCTGTTATGCGTTGCGGATTGCAGAAATTGTGGTGATCAAGGGTGGGCGACCATGAAACGTGGAAAGGCTTAAAAGGAGGCTACGGCCGAATAAAGGTTGAGAATGTCTGCCCTAGACTATCCTAGTTCATACGTGGAATCCCAGACTTCGTCAAGGAAAACCCATGAATGCGCAACTGACGGTTGAGATACCAAAATGCTGTTCCCTCTACCGGTTACCACCCAGCTAGTAGCTAGTTCACTATTGTATTTATTTTTATCCTGATTGATTCCTCATTATGGTTGTTCTTGAAAAACAGGGCGGAAGTGGTTAGTGGATATTCATTCGGTCAGCTCGCTTCATGGTTGGACTAACCTGCATCCTTCCGGTCCTTAGAAAACGGGGTTTGAAACCATCAAAATGTATCTGCCTTCACTCTGTATTGATGGATCATTGGACCATCGATGTCTCAGGGACGATTCGCTTGGTACCGTAGAAAGCGAAGCATTTCTCGCCAATCCAATGAGGCAACTGAAGTACGTGAGTCCGTTCAGTTCCTGAAGTGCATTTCTAGGTGGTAGGGGGGTTCTCTAACGCTGCGTATAGATGGCTTCATGAAAAGCAGTTTGCAGTGCACACGATGACATTGTAAAGCATGGACTGATTCATACAAGGTATATGCAAAGTTGTACCGAAAACATGAGAAAGGATTATACTGGGAATACTCCCTCGCTTTCGTTCCGTTTCGGACAATAAAATGGTTGATCTTCTCTTATTCCATGTAAACACCATTGCATTTCTTGACGAAACAAGAACCAAAGACTTTCAACATCAATCATCCACAGATCGTAATGGACGATGACAAATCCAGATGAACAGGACAGGATTCGGCGAAGAAACAACCTTTCGCCTATCGAGCGTCTCGTTTCGTTTGTTAGAAACTGAAGCAGAGCCTCCATTACTTTGACTTAACAGTTGGTTTTGCGTCTACAATAGACAAAGATAAACAGTGTCATCAGCAATCAAGCACAGCACTTTCAGGAGGCTGCTCCGATAAATACTCACAGAAACTCGGGGAACATATCTGTCTTCTATCGGTTTGCACTCAACTAATGCATAAGGGCGTTTACGCTAGCCAAGCACAACGCGATTTGCGAAGAGCTTAACTTGAGTGAAGCCAAGATCTTTGCTGTCTTAATTTCAGCCACTGGCAAGTAGTCTGATGTAGCTACTTCGAAGGGTCCAATGGATATGAGATCAGTGAGGCCCTTCATGACTTTTAATATCTCAATTAAGTGCGCAGGGGATACTGAATTCCGAAAAGCCTCGACTCACATTATTTACAATACCGAGAACTACTTTCTTCAGTGTTCTAGAATGGAAGTTGCGGCACACTAAGAAATAGTTCTTATCTTTTATGTACACGGGTATTACTGATCTATTGTACAATATTCGTTCGTTTTTCTGACCCACATCCACAATCCACGCTCCCTTGCACTCGTCTGCTCGGTGAATTACTGTGCTGATGTACACTCCTGTCTCACTTAATCCATCCATGCTTTCTTGTAGGTTCTCGAATATGGTCCACTGTTTTCGAATTCGTTAGTCTGTGGCATTGGTACTCGATTAGCTACTCCTGCCAGGACCTGAATTCACTAGTCCTATAACCATTGGCATGCTTAGAGAGTGTGCGACTGCTATTAGTCAATCGTATCTCCCATCCACATGCCTCACAATCTTATTCCATCGGGTTCACACTGGAGAGGGCATGTGTGCATGCGTGCGTGGGTGGGTGGTGGTGAAAGATGCAGTGCAAACCGCTGGCCCCAGTGGCCGTCCACAGTCACAGAGAAAGGCAAAGCCGGAAGTCGATGTTACCGAATATCACTATGTCTCCAATTAACATTCACGTTGACTACGTGTCACGCCGTTTGAAATCAAACTCCCCCCTCTAGAAAGTAAACTCCCAGGATTCGTACGCAACATAGTTTTATTGTCACACTGCTCATTACACTCGCATGTGTGTATGCTCATTTGATACAGCTTTAGCAGCGCTATATGGTGCATAACATTTCCGGAACGAGCTTGTGCGCATCAAATTTTAGCTCCAATTCAAAGCAATCGCACCGTTCCACGGGAACAAAAGTGCGATTTTCTGTATCGCCAATCGCACAGCAACATGTGTTTTCTCAAAGAAAAGCCAACACCAAGGACTATACGACAAGCAATCAACCACAGCTATCGACTGCTAAGCGGTAGCTGCGGGGTATTTTATCTCTTTGTAGCTCAGTTGCTTTGTTTATGGAATAAATGATGCAGCCAGTTAAACTAACCCATCGGCCCCGCCAGCTCTGGACGTACTGAACGTGTCAACCATGAAAATAGAGTCGATGCAGCGCGCAAGCGAAACACAGGTAATCATAGGCGCTCAACCATTGACCAGAAAGGCATTGCTTGACGCAAGCAAGTCTAACAATCAACCAAGAGCACATTTTACGGCACCCGGATCTACAGTAGTGTGCAGGGTTCCTTCCTTCCTGGGTAACAAATGAACAGGAATTCAGTTTCCCAATTGCCTCGTCAAGAACCATACTATGTATTCTTAGCTCACAGTAAACCAGTAGAGGATAAACAGGGTACACCATATTCTCTGTGACCCTACGCAGTATGTATGTCTATCCCAGTGGTAATCATTGAACAGAACCTAGACCAGAAACACGAGACTGGTGGCAATGTTTGAATAAGTATGTGATACCAAAATCGATTCATCGGAAGAAGGCGTAACAGAGGTCAAAGCAGTAGGATTAGCAAATACTAGTCCGAGACGGTGCCGTAATTGAGCGCAGATATAAAAAGAAAAATGTAGTCGAACACAGAGCACTATATATATATATATATATATATATATATATATATATATATATATATATATATATATATATATATATATATATATATATATATATATATATATATATATATATATATATATATATATATATATATATATATATATATATATATATATATATATATATATATATATATATATATATATATATATATATATATATATATATATATATATATATATATAGTCCAACCCGTTTTATTGCCCACGACCGGGATTTTACAAAAGTGGGCATTAAAGCACAGTTGGCAACTAACCGATTTTGCATTTTTTCAAAAGGGAAACAAGCATCGAATTATAAAACAGTTGATCACTTGAATCGTAACATGCTAAGAAAGACAAAACACATCCTTGTGCACATGAATTGAAACAAACTACGATTGTGTCTCTTTTTCTATGAATATCATGCTTTTATACACGAAAGCTGCCGTTCTGCATTTATTTTTTTATTTTGTTTTGGGAATAGATATTTCATCATTGTTTGTGAATCAGACGATGTAATAACTGCGCATGTCTAGTCGTTACATCACCCAAGATTGCATCATACTTTTTATGGTTAGTAAGGTTTTTGTTTCAACTTCTTTTTTGTGATTCAGTCATTGTTTGAGATGGACGTGACTCCCAGAAGGGGCATGAAGATCGTGACCTTGCACGAACACACAGACAAGACCTACAGGGACATAGCAAGAATAGTAGGCGTCAGTCCGGCAACCGTCAGCCGTGTGGTCAAAAGGAAAAAGGAAACGGGATGCATTTCGCCAAAACGCAAAGGGAAATGTGGTCCTAAGAGGAAAACCACTGCCAGGGATGACGATTACCTAATACGGGAAAGATCCTCGAAAGACTATTGACGCATTAAAACGTGATTTGGAGGAGAAAGGAATAGAAATCAGTTCTTCAACGGTTCGCAGGCGACTCCTGGAAGTTGGTCGGAAAGCCAGACAGCCTTTGAAAAAACAACTTCTGACAAAAGTAATGAAAGTTAAGCTTTACAAATAGGGATTAAAATACAAAAACTGGACAAAAGAAGATTGGAGAAATGTCCTAATCAGCGATGGAAGCCATTTCTATGTTCATGGTCAGAGAAGTCAGTATGTTCGGAGGTCAGAGGGAGAAAAGGTTCGTGATTTTCACATTGACCACTTTGTGAAACACCCACAAAAGCAGATGTTTTGGGGGTGCTTTAGTTATTACGGCGTCGGCGCCTTGCATCCAGTCGTGGGCATGATGCGCTCTCCACAATATATAGAAGTTCTCCAAAGAAGAGCTGTTCCAGAACTAAAAAAGGCATTTCCTGACGGATCTGGCGTATTTCAACAAGATCTGGCCCCGTGCCACACATCAAAAATGGTCAAGACTTTTTTCAATACTAATCAAATAACCATCTTGGACTGGCCTGGGAATTCACCAGATTTAAACCCCATTGAAAATATGTGGTCTATTTGCAAGCGACGCCTTCGTGGCATGGACTGTACGACAAAGAAGAAACTTAATCAAGCTTCAATTCAAGTTTGGTACAGGGACCCAAGATGGGTCAAAGTTTGTTCAAATTTAGTGGATTCCATGCGAAATCGTATTAAAATGCTACTCAAAAGTCGAGGAGGTCCTGTTGTGTATTGATGTGAGTATATGAGTGCAATTCATTGCAACAATTTTGAAAAAAAAGTTTTTCACTGTTTTCGCAGTTTGTTTAAATTAATGTGCACAAGGATGTACGTACTTGTAACTAGAGCCTACAAAAGTCGTTTATTCAGAAGAGCATTACCTAAAGTTGATGAATTATAACAAAGCACCCTACCTTGAGGGACATAGAAAATGGCGCTACTGTATACTTTTGCTGAGTAAACAATCCAACGCCAGTTGCACATTATTTTGAGCTGCTACTATAGTTAGCTTTGAGCTGTTCAAATCCAATTTGCACAATAAATCGCCGCCTAGCCCATACAGAAATTCCTATCTATACAGATCATTCACGAAGTTCTTTGCTCTTGAATGTGACACGCACACACGTCTCTCATGCTAACTGTGGTAACCTTGCGTAACTGTCAGGTGGAATTTTTTGATTAAGTTTCGGACATTTTGAATTTTTTGCGGATCCGCTTATAACCAATTTACTCTATATGCTCATCTAGCGAAGATTTATATCAGCATATACGTTTACTTCATTGGATCTCTTATTTGATATCGGTATCTAGAATGATTGGCTGTTGTTTGACATCTCAGGTGTGGCTGCGCTTGATGTGTCTGTTGACAAGGTGCCTATCTGTCTATTACCCAGTACTTAGGGGCCCCTGGATGGACAAGGTATCACATCAGCGTTGTATAGAAGAAAGAATAGTAAATGAAATACAATACGAGAAAGACTAATAGAGGCCGATGCTGTGAAGTGTTTTAAAATACGTACAAATGATTATCTCGAAAACCTGTGCTCTTGTGAAACGGCGAACATACAATGCGAAAGATACATCTTATACCCGGAAATAATGACACCAATACGAATTCCTAACCGAACAAGAACAAGCGGTTAACTGACCAAACATTAACACTGACGATTCGCAATTAAATGTTTTTGATTTTTCATAATTCGAGAGTTGTAAAGAAACCTTTCTACTGGTTCTTAAATACAATTCAGTATATAGGGTGTGGGGATGGAAATGTGGGCGGTACAGCGCAAGCTACCCATGGTCCCTCTGAAGGCGAAGGGGTCGTGTCTGTCCTGTGGAGGACACGGTGACAGGCTAATCAGGAATCGGATACTTTCCGCCACATACATCTGCACTGCCAAATGACGTTGCAGAACTGTTACACAAATTGCATCGAGAGTTCCGTCCTGGAACACCTGGCCCAAACTGTATACCAAGTCAGAACTATTGGTGCCTTCACGTATTTAATGTCATGTCAACTGGTTCAGAAGACGTACCTTATAGACTGCCGAAGTCACCGCGAGCAAGCCGACACAACTGGAACTAGGTAGTCAGAGGGCACGCGTGCAACTCCTCTTCCTACCACGGACCTAATTTAATTCCGGATAAGCTTAATTTCACACGAAGACGCGTGCGCTGCATTGTTGGTCCGTCGCCACCCGATCACCAGGTGAGGCACACTGAGAGATACCCGCAAATTCATAAGTTTGATCTAGCGACATTTTGGACAGACGCCTTCGGTCATAGACCTAGGTGAGAAAAACGAGGTCGACCACGAACAGGATACAAAGAATTGGAAGTAAGGAAGCATCGACAGCTAGGTGAAAGAAACCGAATGCACAAGCACCACTGAGTTCACGAGCGAGTCTTTAACCATCCGAGGAAACGTTGCGTACCAGCATGGTCAATTCCATCGGCTAATTTCGTCATGCTCTCATGTCATAGTACCGAACGACCATCATGCGGTTCCGCTAAATTTGATGCAGCAACAGCATAAATCACTCAATGGGAACCAGTTGTGTTCTTGTTTTGTATAACAGCACGCCTTTAACGCAGCCTCTTTCAGCCTACCACTATGGAAGACTTTAAAAAAGGTTTGAATAAGTGTTGGTCGGGTCTTTTCCACGAATTATTGCAAATTTATTGGCAATTGTCATAGAGCTCACAGTCTATGATCCAAAAAGATAGAGAGGTTGCGCTTGTGCACGGTACACTTCTTTCGCAGAGGCAAAGGAAACAACTAAAACGTCGAAGTGCCGAAAGCTCAGGTTTGCTTCCCGGTACAAGAAACGGGACGCTCGATAGGCGGGAGCCTATTACAACACTGGAACCTTTTTTGACTTGGCATATAACCTTTAACTGGTAAGCTTACACCCCGCTGTCCTGTAGAAGCCTGAGTAGCAGAAACGTCATACGGACTGCTGATGCGTGAAGTGACCTGCACCATGGTACGTGAGCCGGTAGACTACTGCATGACTGTCGTCTGGTATCAAGAATAGATGGCGCATCGGTTTGAATACACGTTGAAACTCATAAACCGGAGTTGTGGGAGCACAGTTCGATAAGACGACAAGTTGTACATAAGATAAACTACGATAGACAGCAGAGAAAGTCCCTGGTAGATGTCACATGAGGTGTCCACCTTCATGGATGATAATGACGATTCAGAGTGGTGGAATAACCGATAAGCAATGGTTTGTTAATATTGTTTCCAAGTGGTTGTATCATGGTAGAAGCCCAAACACGAATAATAAAAATGGACACGAGAGAGTGACGGACTAGCCAAGCGATCGTAATATGTACAATGGCTAACAAATGAGTTCATACAACGATGTAAGCATATAATAATAATAGTTATATGTACACAAGGGAAGAATAAAAGGGTTCCCGCTATAACTGCTGAAAAACCAACGGGGGCGCACAATGCGATAGCGACGACAGTTATTATATACACAAGGCACAGGAGCTGTAAAAGGAGAACGCGATACAATGCGCGCGCTCTCTCTCTCGATAAAAAGCAATCACAGCCAACACCTAGTGTTATCACATTGTCGAATGCACGAGGCGGGAGGAATTGGCAGTATAGAGTTCACGAATGGTAATAGGGATTGGTGCAATATGTGTAACCACTGAGCCAGGGCGAGAGAGGAGTCGGTGGCGGTTGAACTCGGGCCTGAAGAATAGAAAGATCCGCTTCGACTAACATCAGAGCTTCCAAGTTGTGTAATGGGATAAATACAACGAAAAAAATGCCTTCTCTCCACTCGGTAGTGGCGAAAAGGCGAACTGCTACACGAACAAGGTGAAGAGAGATAGCAGCAGTCAAGGAACGCGTAAAGTGGATTGGCGACGCTGCGAAAGGCGGAGGCACTCCAGCAAAATGCACATGTGTGGACACGGGGAGTCACTAATTGTAAATGCATCAGGGGGTGTTCAGACGGTTGTGATCACAATAAGTAAATACGGGGCGGCGCATTGGGAGAGTTCACGTGACACATTGGGCGCAAATCCATCCAACTGGGAACGGGAGAATTCACACGGCGGGAATATGTGCATCACGTACATGTTCTGTAGAGAAGGAAGGACAAAAACGTTCAGCTGACAGCCCAGTGAGTAAAATAACGCGACCAGCCAGCAAACATATTCCACTATAAGCAGAACAGGCAAATCGCACGGAAAATATTAAAAACAGGTTAGAGAGGTGAGGTACGACGTCATACACAGTAAAAAGTGTGTTGGTAGGCGAATTAAGTTGCTGAAATTCAAAAAGCAGTTAGAGTGAAAAGCAGATTGCTGGCGAGGGATGAAGAGTGACTCAAGCAGCTGTAGTAGGCATAGAACCGAAAATCGGATAGGTCAGAGACAAGTTTAAATAACCGCTTACCTGTTGTGTGCAGGGGTGACAGACGTTGATTATGCCCGCAGCACATTTATCCACTAAATATTTTATGAAACCATCACAAAGGATGTGATTCATTCGAATCTTTTCATTCTGCAAGGAGGCTTCCGCGGTTTCTGCCGGAGCGGTTGCCAGCGTTAAGCACATACAAAAGTCAGTGACTTGACGCAATTTGCGTTGTACACCGTCGAGCTGCGACGGCTCCAAACGCATCCGTTGAACGATCTTCAGGGGTGGTGCCAGTGCAGGGTCTATGTCAGCGGAGTCTGGATCCTGTTCTAACAAAATATTCATGGAATTCTTCAAAAGCGTACGATTGCCAGCAAGGTAATGCATATGTACAAAAACTTCTTCATTCTTCAAAGATAGTCGACCTTGCCATGAAAGAGGGTGACCCTGGAAGTGAGAGCAATAAAGAAGCGGTTACAGAAATAATCACAAGAGAAATAAATTACTAGATCACTAAGTAAGTCAGCCCATCACGGGAGACCCGCATACGTATCCTGGGTGAAAGAGCGTCATTTGCCAGGTGCACAAGCCAATGAGAGGTCCAAGTGAAATCGCAATTGTGTGAGCAAGACGGGCGCCGCAAGTCACCGTCGCCAACATGCTACAGAATAATAACCCAAATCGAATAAAAATGAAAGAGATACATAGAGTAGTATATAGAGAAGTGAATTTTCAGTTGGATAGATGCACCGATGCAGCAGAGAAATCGATGGCAGCCATGTTCCATGCCCATAACTACAGGAAAGGAGCGCTAGGACAAGAGAAATGTGCCCAGGATAAAAACGCCCCAGGCAAGAATGCAAGGGAAGAAAACGAGTGAAACGCCCGCTCACGGTCGACTGGATCAACACATATTTAAGTAAAGGAATATGGGAACATAAAACACGAGTTAATTTCCAGCATCCGTGCCTGATCTCGGAATTTCGTTATCATTATTGAACCACAAAAAGCGGATGAAGTGAATTTGGATTTTCGATGATACCACGTAAGACCTATGCAATTAAACCTGGGTCTAGTGTGTGGACAAACGATACGAGTCGGCATTCCGTGGTCAACGCTGGTCGAAGTTGTAGACGCCACATTATCCCGAGAGTCAAGGGTTACAAATGGTCTAGATTATTTTGGGGGGTTATGTTGAAGGACGTGTAATCTGAATGGATTACGATGCACGATTTCAGCCTGAAACGCAGCTCACATTGAGGAGAACCTTTGTCAATTCAGCCATCACTGGGATGGCGCGTGTGGAGATATCTCGCGGTGTTGCGAACCAGCAACGTTCACCATTCAGTTTGTGTAAACCTCAGCTATGTACATCATTTGGGCCGTGCCACCCGACCACGACAGACGCAGTTGCCTCCAATATCCGCTTGTAGATGTACCCCAAATCACAAAGACTTGAGACTCAGTCCAGTTAGTGCAATGGTCTGTGTCGGTGAGATGCTCCGCTTTGGAGAAATACGGCATTTTTCGGCCCCAAGACACTATGGAGCCGAAAGTTAGAGGAGGAAAACATCAAACATAAACCACTTAGGGGAGCCTCATCTGCACACACACACACACTCACACAATGTTATCAATTTTTTGCCCCATCAGTTAATTGTCCATCAAAGAGAGTAAGTAACTGAGCCCCTCGTCAACCACGCAGATGAGGAAGCCAGATGCCAGTCCAAATTTAGGGAGGAACAGCGGAACAACGGTACAATGTGGGTTAAAAAGTGATTACTTGACGAGTCACGTTAGACTGCCAGGATGAGAACCAAGAAACAGAAGGTGGTGACAAAATGAAGAGGGCTTAAAAAGGCTCACTACAGTTACCATGAAAGCATACTACAACTGCGCAGAGAACGCTTATCAGTGCAACGTTTGTCGCGTCAAATCGTCTCTTCGTATTGTGTAGCGATGGCCAAGAGCGGCGTCAATTCGTTTTTTGAGCGTAAGTACTATAGCAGCGGAAGCCATGTGACCAGATGACTTTCCATGGCTGGCACAAACGGAGAGACAAAAACCTCGTGGGAATTCAGCCGACTATATTGTGTGGCTTTATGGGTTCCCGTAGTAAGCTTCCAAAAATGGTAAACGTGGACGTAGTCCCTCCGGATCTGGTACGCCACGTCGGTGCCAACAGTGACAAGTGTATGGTGTTGGGACTCGCGGTCTAAGTTGGTATGGTAGGCTGAAGAATCACTTAATGTGCATGGTTGATGTAAGTTGTGAGGTCTCGAGCGTTGCGACATCATGATTCTGCCAGGGCTACCAGGCCCGGATAGCATATTCCACATGAGGTCGGAGGTAGGTGAAAACCGTCTGAGTGTAGGTGGATAGATCAAACCGCCTGAGCGCCGTCTAGAGAAGAAAATATTTGTTCCCGACCGCCGACGCCTTTTTAAGTGTCTGGAGTAGTCTAGGTCATCATGAATTTGCGCCCCAAAGTCAAGCTCCTGAAAGATCTCCTGCAGAACATGGTTTCTAAGTAAATACATGCAGTTCAGCCGTTGACGAACGTAGAACAATTAGACGAAGCGAAATTAAGCAGATCCATCAACGGCTGTTTATAAGCGTGATTTAGGTCTCATTGGATTGCTTCGTGATCTCGCTAGTCTTCAGTCACTCGCCCTATCTTAAAGAAATCTAAGGCGGAAAGTGTGCAAAATGATTAGTGAACACAAGGAATAGCCGCACTCGATATGGATGGGGCGAGATAATACACTCCGAAATCAAACCTGCAGTTGCCAGTTACTCAGGAAATTCTCAATGCACTCGAGGACAGAATCGCCGGTTCCGAAGAAAATCGTGGGTAGCTAGGGGTGTTCCGTTGTCTTCCGATCCGAAGATAAAGGTTGCAAATGTTTTGCCTCAAGATACGCGACATTATTGATGCGGCTTTCGGGGCCGCTTCCAGATCCATGTGATTACTGATCAATTGTTGATTTGATCTCAGATGAATGGTTTGTTTAACCCCCAATGTTGCATAGGCAATCTCTAACTCCAGGTAATTATGGATTGAGCCATGCTCGACGCACGAGGCCTCGATGAACTCAGACTAAATTCAAGTAATCCCGCGTCAAATGTCCTGCCTGTTTGGCCTACATACCATTTGCCAGTGTTTGCAAGGGATTTCGTAAATCCCACCACCTGTTTTTTCTTTGTTCTACCTGTCTTGAGCATGGAAGAATTTGCTCGAATCTTGTCCACTGATTGTGAGCTAGTTTGATCCCGAAAGACAATAAAAGCCACAACTTGCCATTTCAGATATGTCGTCGCCGTTGCTTGTCCGAATAGTAGTCGCTTTCCTGGTGTTAAACAGGCCCCTGAAGCCGCACTGATGATGTTGCCTAGTCAGGCAACGAAACGTCTGCAAAATAATTATCCAGCTCGGAGAACTGCTCAAAATCCGCATCCACACCCCGAGCTACAGATATTCTCATTTATTTCAAAGAGTAAAATAAAGCATTCCGCGTGGGCAATCTGAGTAGGTGATCATCATCTGCTTTCCTCAGCCACGAGGTGCTGGGATGTGTCTGAGCTAGCCTAAAAAAGCGTTCTTACACAACTACGCCCACAAACTGGAGGATTATTGCTGCGATAACACTAAGGAAGTGATCCATGTGCATCGGTTTCCGGTAGACTGTTTGTTCCAATGGCCCAGGAACAGGTCTTGCTATCGGAACATACAAGAATGACTGGCTACGGTTCTCTTCTACTGGGATGAATTGGACAATCGTGATAAGGCCAGACGTTATCGCGGTGTGATGGTCTGCGCGCCTAAGTAATACACTGAACTGTGCTGGGTAGTGCTTTTACATCTCCAGAGTCACTCAAAATAGATTGGTCAATGGTTAGAGGCTACACAAACTCAGCAACTGGTGAAACTAGATGTTCTGAATGTGTATCGAAGTACGCCGGCAGTCGGGTTAAGTAAATGCTCACTGAATACATTTGAAGGTTACTGATCACATGTTCACCAGAGCTTATTAAGAGCAGACAAATCCTTGTGGTAAATCAAACCGCAAACCTGGACATTAGGTCTCTACGTAGTCCCCGGAATTTATTGATGGTCGCCGGCACATCCCGGCTGGAAGCGTACACAAGGAGACTTGCAAAGACTTCGGAGCAAAACTAGGTGCTAGCTTGAATAGAGACCGCGAATTCTGGTGATCTCATCGTACATCAGAGATGGAAGTGGTTGCCGTCCATGGTAACCATTGTAAGTTATCCCGTCTGATACGGTAAACGCGCAGCAGGAGAGCTGGTGTTAGTGAAATTATATGTTGAAAGTGGGCAGTCTATTTACAGCTTACCAAAATGTGCGGAGCGTTGGGTTGAGCACTTTGAAAATCAATTTGATCGTCCGGAAATGTTAAATTTCTCACCGGTCAGTGATCGATCTGCTCCATGGGCAGTCCCTTTGGATTAGCCGTCTCGCTCAGAAGTCGAACGTGAGATCAGACTGTTGAAGTTGAAGATCACAGGACCAGATGATCTCCTTCTAAACCTCTTCAAAGTTAGGGGACCTGCTCGTTACTAGTTACTAGTGAAACTGTCCCAACCGAATGGAGCCGTCCCGTTATTGTCCAGATCTTCAAGAGAGGATCACGTTCGTAATGCGCCAACTATAGAAGAATCAGTCTGACCTCCATTGCCTTTAAGTTACTTGCCGCTGTCATCCTTCACAAGTTAATTGGCACCCGTGAAAGTCAGATTTCGACGAAGTCGCGGCTGCACCGATCATGTGTTCAAGTTACGTCAATTGTTGGAGCACCGGTACATAATTAGTGGCCCACCATTGTCGTGTTCCTCAACATCAAGTGTCTTCGATTTGGTGATTCGATAGTACCTTTGCAACTGTATGCTCAATAAAGGTGTCCGAGAAAAATGCAAATATTAACCGGGGGCTTTACGCGCGTAGCTCCGGCAGAGTGAGGGCTTACGGCAAACTATTGCCTCCTACAATATCTGCAGCGGGAGAAGACAAAAACGCCAGCCGTCAACAATCCTCTTCAATTTCGTCATCAACGAAGTCATGAAGTCGCGTTCACTAAACACGACTTTGAAGTTGTGGAGATGCTCTCAGGTGAACGACTTCTTGACTTGGAGAAAGCGGATGACATCGCCCTCATCTGTGACAGCTCACAAACGTGCAAAGTGGCACTAAACAGATTAGCACTGGTTGTAAGCCGTTTCGGGTTTTGCTTCGCACCCTCCAAGTGCAAAGTTTTCCTCTAAGATGGGCAGTGACCGCCTCCTGCGCTGAAGCTTGATGGGAACCCTTTAGAAGTCGTTCAGAAATTTAACTGCCGGGGTAATTGTATCAGCGTTCGTGGAATCAAAGGCGAGGTCACGAACCGTATAGTAAAAAGTCGTGGTACTTTGGTTAACTTTTGCTATTTATGGTGCCGATGGGACATCACGCTCGTCCGGAAGAATAGAGTGTACCACACAGCAGTACGTTTGACACTGCTGCACAGTGGTGAAACCTGACGCATCAGGTCGGCAGACGTAAAAAAGCTAATTACGTTCGACCGTGCTTTCGCAGTTTGGCTCATATCTAGTGGGAACGCCGCATGAGCAATGAGCGTGTTCGGCGCCTTGTTCATGGCACAGGAAGAATAAGGGAATCGCACAGCACAGTTATTTCATGAACAAGGTTAGATGTTTGGGCCGCATGTTATGAATGGCAGCACACCTACACCGCAACATGCGTTGTTTGCGCAACCGGGGTGTGAATGGAATAAAAGGAAGGGAAGGAACTATCGACAAGGTCAAGAGGAATCAAGGTCATTGGTTCAAAGTTGGCCTGGACTGGAGCTTCTCGGATCCATGGTTTAGGTCCAAAAAACGATGGACAGGTTTGTTTGGATAAACTTGTCGATATGGCTAGGAGCCGACTTCAGTAGAGTCTGTGAGATCCTTTGTCCCTCTCTCTCTCACTGAGCCTTCCTCTCCACCTTTGATCGTATTTCTGACGCACAATATAACTTATGCGGCAAAATGGACAGCTACTAGCTCTCCAGAACGATGTCCATCCGTTAATAGAGGCTCTGCTGGCGCGCCACCGTTGCATCCACATTTTGCTTTCCTCATGTACTGTGGTATATATATATATATATATATATATATATATATATATTACAACCGTCTACGAATAGACATAGAAACAGTAGAAACCATGAGACTAAAAAGTAGGTACAGAAATAGTAAAAGAAAACACAACACAAAACATCAAAGTCCATGGTTTCGTCAGAGGGCGAGATCCTACCGGTTGACCAAGCCGAAGTAGGGTGTTGACTTAGGGGACAACCACCCCGAGCCTTTGGCTGAATAGCCTGCCTGCAAATCAGCGAAGCGAATTGAGGAAATCGCGCCCATTGGGAACCGGTGACTAATTGCTCAGTTCATACGCCTTTCGTTTGTTCCTTTGTCAAACAGGGGCTCAATGCTCCCCAGAATTGCAGCATAAATTTCCTGGAATGCAATGCTTCGCCAGGATGAAGCAAGGGGCAGTGACTTTATTTAGTGGCGAGTCACGTCCGCCACGTCACAGTGTTGTTAAACGGACATACGTGGCTTTTTATAAGGAGAACGCTTGCCAGGCGAAAACCTACCACGTCCAGGAACACTGTCGCCGAACCATTTGCTAGAACAAAAAAATCCCGAACCACCCAGCCGGCACCACGAGGAGGTTGTGGCACAATAGCTGAAGTGTTTCCCACCTCTAGCTAACGTGCATGAATAATGAATGATGTTGAACGACGGGGCATATGAGGACCCGGGTGGGATCGTATTCCCGAACCTGAAAACAACCCCGGACACGTTGCGGGAAGTCATTTCTGCAAACAGGATACAATGTCACACGAAAATCATTCTCCAAAATGACGTCTGGGATCTTCGCGCACCGGTACGGCATACTGCTGTTTCGATTTTTCATTAGTTCGATACCAGCAAATGTGTTGTTTACTAACTAGTTAGAGCGCTTGTTGTATGAATGGATTGCGGTGCGCAATCTCAAGGTGGATTGCTAATATGTTTCATGCAGTTTAGAGCGCCTGAAGATGACAAAAGTGCCGTTCATATGACAGATTTGCAACTGACAGTGCGGCTTATTTCAATGATTGCGCCACTCTGTCAGCTGGTAGTCCGGGGATTAGCGGTCCAATTGGTGCGCCTGTTCTCTATTATAGGCTTAAAAAGGGAATGTGTCGCAAAGCACAAACTCGACACTTTCGTCCTCCGATTTTGTTGCTCGTATCCGAAATTACGCGTCTGCTTTGCAGTCAAGCGCATCCACGAATATTCTCCAATGTGCTGTAGTCACTGAATGCACGGTCAACCGCCTTAGTTCGGAGTCCAGTAACAATGCTCGCATACTCTTCGCAGTTAGAGTGATGGCCAAACAGTCGCTAGAGGCAAGTTCGGATCGAAGTCGTTCAAAGTACAGGTGGTGAAAGCAACCTACTCGAATGGATAATGGCGAGTAGCTATGTGTGCAGTCTGGTTCTGGATAGCCAATAAACTCCACATTTTGTTGCGTTAGCATGGCTGTTGTAGCCATGAGACTGTCAAGAATGAAATGTATGAATACAGCCCAGCTCTGATTAAAATGGTCAAAATGATGCGCACTGTGGTCATCACCGGTGAGGTGAATGCCCAGGTGTAAATTCGTGAAATTAAAAAAAAACATCACGGAAACCGCTTCGTAGTTGATCCTCATCATGCTGCTAACCACGACAGAATTTTTCGGTCGTGTGTCGAAAGCTTTTTTTATTGGTATCACAGTGCTGCAAAATATACCTCTATGTAGTATCTCCAGACGCTTGCCAAGCAACGCGAAGCCAAATTGATCGAACCAACAACATTTCAGGAAGCGCACGTAGGGACAAAATGATCCGTCTGAATGACTGCTTAGGTGGTGCTGGAATACAGGTTAGTGCGTTTTCTCCAAAGCTCAGTTAAGTGCTACTCGTCCACACCACGTAGCAGGGCACAGAAACTTACAGTCTACCATGCACACTTGTAATCCGAGTTGCAATAAGGTAGATGAGGCGATTTTAAATACGCGAGGAAAAAGCATTGCAGGTCAGTTATCAGCCAAATTTAAATGCCTCATTTGTGAAGCTTCGATAAGCATGGAGCGCAGAAAATGACTCAGGTCTCCAAAGTAATAGGTCAGATCAGACAAAAGGGGTTGTCGCCACCTAGCACTTTGAGGTGTATAATGATTTCGCTAGGGCATTGAAAAAGGCAGGGAGGCTGTCTCCCAGATGCTTCCTTATCTTCGCACGATAGCCAGTTGTCGTTTGTACCCAAGGGTGAGGATACTCTGCAGATGGCTGGTCGTTCAATTCAACATTTGGCTTGGGGCCTTCATATCCTCAGTTCTTACTCGGTGGTGACGATGATGAGCAGTGTGGCCCATGCATTCATTCAGGACCTCAATCATACATGAAGACAGTCTAATAATGGTCTATTGACACTTGAAAGTAATGCGTGCAAAGTCGCGGTTTGTCCAGCGTTACCGTGTGAACTGCAGACAGTCACAAGAGGCTAGAGGTGAGGAGATTGGATGTTTTGGGCTGTTGGGCGCGTCGATGGAGTACTACTGGCAACGGCAGTTCTAGATCCGCATTAGAACACCTATCCAAACCAAATTGGCTACACTCTCCGGGCCACGATCATCGCATACGCGTTGACCAGACACCAATACTGTCATCGCAAATGGGTACCGAATCCAGTTGGGTTAATCTCCTAAAGCCATGGAAGAATTGTCCGATATGCCAGGTGTCAGGATGGTGCACAAAGTTCTCTAAATACATACGAATCCGTTACAGTCCGCCTGAGCAGACGGAAAACTATGCGATACATCACCCTCACAAAGTACATGGAAGGCCAATACAGCCCTCTGATTCTTGTTGTCAGCCACTTCATACATTAAGCACTTTTCTCGAAAGTTGTTTCCCGCGGAAGCTAAGTTTGCAAGCTTGAGTTCAAGTTCGAAGGTGAATCGTGACGATTGGGATCACCAAACCGTCTCACGTATCATGCTTGATCAGCCGAAGAGAGCGATGTGGAATGCACATGTGCTGGGTGTAATCTCGTCGTCACGCATGATGCCTGGTGAGCGACAAGATGCCATGGTATGACCAATGTCTTCATGAGATGTGTGTAGGAACAGGGTAGGGGATTGACAATGCCGCTATAACGATAAGATTTTGGTTGGTTAGAACCGGATTCACTCCCCTGTGTACGATCAACTGAGCACGCTCCTTATGAGTTAACTGCTACAGGAAATTAAGTGTCCCTGAAAACTAGGCCCATGCAGCGCGCATACAACACTTACACAGCCTTTGAGGTGCACATTCATCCAATCACATTCACATGAAATCCAGTATCAGTAAAAGAACTCTTCCTATGCACCAGCCTTTTGCCTTAAGCCCAGACCCCGCCTTCAGTTTCGTGTTATCACTTGCTTGTGGCCTACTAGGTTTGGATGGCGATTTGCTTCGCCATCATGAATCCATGGTACCGTTCAGTATTTCACCCAGTTACTCCGAGTGTAAGAAAAACCAAAAACTGGTTTGTTTGTTTGTTTGTTTGAGTACAGCGATGGGGTAATTCGTTTCGGCCAAAAACGCATCGATCATAGAATCAACTTCCAGCGGCTGAGAGACAAATTATTTATCAGTTAAACATGGGGAAGTAGTGGTTTAGGATGGTCACCGTAATTAGGTGAAAAACACGAAAGACACAGAGCTGATATCACGTAACACATGAAGATACATGGTCAAAGACAAAATTAAAACACACATTTGGCTGAGAGCTGCCTTAGGTAATGCAAATGATATCAATGCTAACTATTGACCTGATAACTGGCTCGCTGGCTTGCCGAACTACCTCGTGGTGCCAACTAGGTGGTTCGGGGTCTCCGCATTAAGGCAAAATGCTCGGCGGCAGCATTCCAGAACGTGATGCGTTTTCGCTTGACAAGTGTTCTCTCTAGAACAGTTGTTCTCAACCTTTTTGAAGTTGTTGCGCCCAAAACGGGTAATTTAACTTACGGAAAGCGAATACCATTTTTAAGTATACTTTATCATTCAAAAAAGAAACCTGTTTTTGAACAACATTTCAGTAAATCGAGGTGAAGTTGATGTGCTGATTACTATTGCTTGGTTCCAACAATTCATAGTACATTTAGTGCGGTTTCAGCTAATTCACATCGCACCAGGTGCTCCAATTTCATTCGTTTCTTTGCTTTGGTGTGCGATCCCTGATCAAACATGACCAGATATCAGTGGCTGCTCATTTGTCTCGAATATCCCTTCCAAGTTCGTCTTGGATGACAGGATTTCAGCATCACACTGTATCGATACGTTCTGAACACTAATCGCCCGTTGTGTCCATTCTACTTTGTAAACATGAGATCACTCTTTTACCTGATCTGCTAACATATGCTACCACCTTAGTTTACAAGCAACTCTGTAATTCGACTCAACGAACGTGTGCTTAACTCAAAAGAACTACGATCGAGGAGTGAGCCGATTGAGATGCCATCTAGCTGCGCTGCTTAGCAGGTTTGCATTCGTAGGTTAAGTAATGAAGTTTGTCATTGAAAAGTATTTAGTTCACTGAACACTCACTAATGATTTATCAACGATGGCTTATCAATAGTGATTACGCAGTAAGTTGGTCGTCTTGATTCAGATGCCTTTGTTATTAATTTTGTTTGGTGACAGATTGATGACCAAATCATCGTACTGATATTTACCCCATTGGAGGTAATTACCCCTAAATTGAGAACTGCTCTAGAGAAAGCTACAAATGTCCGTTTAATAACGCTGCAACGTGGCCGATGTAACTCGCCACTAAAAAGTCATTGCTTCTTGCTCCGCCTCGCTGGGGTATCGTAGTCTTTCAGTTGGATACTAAACTGCAAGGGGCACTGGGCCCCCTGTTTGGCAGGTCGCCAAGGTGTATAAAACGAATGGTCGGTCAGCTGCTCACAATGGGCGTGATTAACTACATACGCCTTGCTGCCCTGAGGGTCAGGTCCTTAGTACCGAGGGCTCCGGTCGGGGTCCCCTAAGTCAACCCCTTTCACGGTACTCGTTCTCCGGACTCTCTCCCTTTTCGGCAGATATGCAAGCGACCGTGCGTGTCAATCTTTTCACTACGGCACCGCAAACTGTCTTGTTAGTTCTACGCCTACTCAACCCTCCTGATCTACATACGCGAGTCTCCGAAAACGCATTGCAGCATAGTTTCTGAACGCACCTATGAACCCCTCAAGACCGATCGTACGCAGGGCTTTTATTGCACCCCGCTCGCTATTCAGGAAAGCTACGTTTAACATGAGAATATTTATGCAGATGGCATCATAAGCTAGTCTTGCGCGCATCCTTGGAAACAATCAAACGAGATCTGTTGCCTAACTGAGATCCGTTTACAGGACGCTGGATGTGGAAGAGAAAGCAGATGATAGCGTAAAATCATCGACCGTATACAAGTGTTATAGATTCCGAGGAGGAAATCGTTCGTGATGCTGAGACACTAAACAGCATGCACTCGAATCTTACAGTGGCATGTGAAATTGGGCAAAATAACTGTCTTTCCTGTCACGGAGGCGAAACAGCTGACTACTATGGTGCACACTAGCGGGGCGAGACCGGCCAGATCAAGTGAGCGGCCGCCAGACTCGTTGTCATGGTCAAACCGGAAGCTGACGAAATCAGACCGTCATCGCCGCACGGGTTGCTATGTTGCGGGCGTGGTCCTACCTACAGTCAGACAGTGATGGCCGCTACCAGAATTGAATCTGTTCAGACAAGAGATGTGAGTCACCTCAGCGAGGTAAGCGCATGTGACCTATAAAAGTAGCCGTGTTCTGTGCCTAATATATACGGCGGTCTAGCAGGCTCAGCGTTTTGTTTTCCCCGGCTGGTTGGTAGCGCAGAGGCAGAGGCAAAGGGCAGCGTTACAACGTTCCCTGCCTAGGCACACAGACCACACGGTGAATGGATGGTACGATCAAAAGGTCAGTTTAGCGAAAAGCAACATGGACAGATGAGTATTTGCATTTTAAGAGTTTCCCCCGATATAAGATTAACGCTCGTTCATCCATACGCTGGTTTATTGAGCCCAGATCATCTCGGACACAATAGAAACAGAAAAATATTGGCTATACGAGACACCGCAACCTAACAGTTACGCGATGCTGTTTATAAGGCACAATAGCTACATAGCCAACAGTTCAAAAGAAGCCGTATTCTATCGAACTGCCATTTAAAGATGATGATGTTCTGAAAAAAGTATTAGTGTTTCAGTGAAAACAGCGTACAACGCAGGTGAACTACGGTTGCGCACTTCAACGAGACTTCTGCTTGTGTTCCATCAAGACACCATTGCTTATACAAATTCCTCTGTAGCTGCGGAAACAGCTATATCGGACGCATTAACCGAAGTTTAGGTGTCAGGATCAATGAGCACATTCCTAAGTGGTTACGCAGTCGGATGGGTTCGGCGAGAGAGGAATCGAGAAATCGGACTGCCTCAGCAATCACAAGGCAGTTGCTGAGCACCGAACACCGAGTTCGTCTCGAGGAGTCATTCACCGTTCTGGTACGTAATCAGCGGCCCCAACACGGCATGCCCACCGCGTAGCGACCAGATTTCTGGCCCATAAGCGAACACTGGTCCCACAGCCGTGTTGAAATTCTTCCTTTGAGCTATAAGCTATCTTTCGCCGTCTTCACAAGTGACGGGAGCTCTGGAAAACCGTACGATCATCAGCAATCCGCTGACAATCTCATCGATGATTCGACTACCAGACGCGACCCAGTTAACAAAAGAGGTATACCGATTGGCTACTTCGAATAGATCTTCCATGACTGCGAAAACCGGTGGCGTGTCGCCGCAGACGCAAAACACAAACTGCAACTTGTAAGGTTGCTCGCCAGCGTATTCTGAAGGGCTTGGATAACGGCCGGGTCTGATGTTAGAGCATTTGTTGTCGATTTCGACCGAAAAAGACACATGAAAGCCCTGAAGTTAGGGTAGTTTCCTGTACACCGTTTCATGGTAACCAGGAATCATGGTAGAGAGAATTTATAATGGAAACATCTCCGATAGGTTCTTCGAAGCTAGACACTGCCACATGCAAGGAGGTTAAACAAATCAAAAAATCCTTGTGGGAATGTTTTATCAAGAGATACGGGAGTGGAAGAATTGTAATGAACTTCGATTGTTGTCGAAGGTGCTCAACAATTAGCTGTAGACTCCGAGGTGAGCTGTACGTGAATATCTGCAATGCACAGGAACGTGGTTCCAAGCGAGTAGACGTAATCGAGAGATCAACTAACTATACTTACTCTTAAAATTAAAAACCTAGTCAGAGTCGGTCCGCGTAACGCTATTCTGGCATTTGTCACAAAGCAAGAATATACTCAATGAAACCATGTAGCGATCGAGAACGATCTGATCTTTTCTTACAGGAGATCCACGGCTAGCAGTGAGGGAAGTCAGCAACCCTATCACTGCCTTTGTCCAATATCGCCGCTAGGTTCCCATCGTCTAGACTGGTTTGAAAGGCTCCTTCTATACAGATAAGCTAAGGTGAATTGGCCTGCAATTTAATAGCGAGAAACGAAGCTGCGTTCAGTCGGCGCTATTTGCGCTAGGTGAATGAAGATGAAAGACAAGTAAGTGTTTGACTTAAGGAGCGCGAACGATGGATAAATGAGCTCATTAGATCAGCGTGTGAATCAGCTGGATGAACCTGCAACTGTTACCCGTCGGACTTGCCTCCTCTATTTTTCCATCTTTCATATGCCCTCTAAAAACTCTTCCAGTTAGCGCCCGATAGCGCCTGTCAGATCACTCTGGATTGGTGCTAAAAAAAGAATTATTCTGAGATGTTTTAACAGGTTCGCAGAGTTTCTAAATATCCAGTGTCTAGTGTGGTCGGGACTGGGTGCAGTGCAAGGGTTAGGAGGACAATAGCCATAAAAACAACAAAAGCCTTAATCATCGAAGCATCAGCTGATTAGCTTTACATATTGACAGCATTCACTTGTTAAATAAACCACAAAAGCTAAACCCATTACAAGGAGGTGAGAACTACGCACTGTTCACTAGAAGTGGAGATCGGGAAACTTGCTTTAAATACGATGAATTCGTGACCAAGTAAGGAAGAGATGTAGACTAAAATCATCATCGGAAACACAAAGAAAGTCAGAAGTACGGCAATAAGACTATAGAACTAAACCGCTGATTGGCCCGTCCTTATCGATTGACCTTGGCTGAGACTGCTTGTGTCTGTGCTTTGCGAGCCAACCGCTCGTCTATTTTAATCTATAGGCAGCTGCAGCTGAAAACCGCACAATCCACATCGACTGAAAGCAGCAATAGTAACGCCAACACCGGTAGGACTAATGAAATACATTCCAAATCAATCTGCTTTGTTTGAAGGTCATTTTAGAGCCCCTGTTACATGTATGGACTGCGACGTGTAACCTCAATCTGTTCTAATGATTGCAAATGTCTAAGGAGGTCGCAAGTCCGATTATTAAGAGAATGCAAAAAAATAAAAACAATGATTGTGCAACAACAAATCGCTGGCCAAGGAAAACAGAGCTTCGATGTGGGGAAAGGGTGATAGCGCGCAAATTCGGAAAGGCAATCGAATGAAGCGTAACGCCTAAAAATTAACAGAACTGTAGCCAATACAGCTGATGCTCTGCAAACTAAGATAAAAGCGGGGACATTGTTAATGAGTTGAAATGAACGAACCTCAGTGACGAGGCTAAATGAGAAACTCACCAAGGATTCTAAGGGTGTCGGCCAGGGATGAACGCAGAAAGGGTCGAGGAACGTCGCAAAAGTGTGCGATACTTCAGGCTGCTCAATAGCAGCCTTCGGCGAGGTCATCACCATTTTTGCCACTGCTGCGAAGAAGTCAGCTGTATCGCTAGCACATGGGAGAGAAGAAACCGATGTTTTAAAAGATGCTTGTGTCCCAGAGGAAGTAGCGCATTCAGTTAGCCCGTTGTCTCCTCTGTCGGAAGTGTTGACAACAGTGGGACTGGAGTTGCCAAGCTGGTGTTGAGCAAGCAAGGAATATAAGTAAGTACTAAGGGGAGAATTGGCAAAATGTGCAGCGATGTGCTCAAGTTGAGGGTTCGATGTGGACGACTCAAGTGGATTGAGCGATGTCAAGTAAGTGGAATGTGGCGCGTGATTGGACTCAGCGGACGATTGAGAAGTCACGATGGACTGCTGATTGGCTACGGTAGATGGGAGAGAGAAAGGAGGTAGAAGAGCAGGATTCCGATTAACCAAACCGGGGGAAATTGCTATGGGTTGACCGACAGAAGAAGCGCCCCCGGAGGCCACAAACGTCAAGACGTGCATCGGTGTAAACACCTTCGGAGGTGAAGCGAGACTTCTTGCTTCAGAAACTCCGTTACACTCCTCAGAAAACTTGGGTTCCGACATTTCGCAAGAGCCCTATGAGAGAAAACGAATGATAAAGTAATCGAGGTGAATGGATCCGAAATACAAGAAGGTAAACGAGATCAGACGTTCGCTGCGTCCAAACGACGGGATATAGAGTGAATACACAACTAGCGAATGCACAACTCTTAAAACGAAAGTCATCCGGAAGAAAGCCTCCACTACGGAAAGTAAAATATATGGATCAACTATCAACCATCTCTGTTTGAGTGTAGGTTGGATGAGCCAATGCCATGCTGTTAATTTTAGCAGATAACCCAGCTGCTTTATCAAGCTTTATGATTGACCTGCAAATACGGCTAGTGTCAACGTGTGTTCGCATCATGTACTGTGCTTCCATTGTTGCCCCGTTGAACACGCTTTTGCTATGTGTATGATTAATGATTGGAAATTTGCCGGGAACGGGGTTGTCCTCAATCGTAATCGCACACACAACAGTCAGAGTGTAGAATCGTCTACATGCGTTCACTGTCATAACCTGGTGGGCCATAAGCGTCAAGTCCAAAGAGCGGACGTGGTTACAATGAAAAATTGAATGTCAGTCTAAAGAATTGCAGTACGTGAATGTTTAGCAGCAGAGGCGACGCGAATCACCTTGTCTCGTAAGTGGAGAATTACAGTTGGGGCGGTCAGGTAAGGAGATACGATGATAAAGACAAGATGATAAAGCAAGCAAATTAAGAGCAAAAGTTCGATTCCATACATGAGTCAATGAGGCAACATTACCATCGAAGTACTGAGCAGAAAGGATGAAGTGCTCATCAGGCATATGCATTGCTGCTCCTAGTTAAACTTAAAGCGAAGAAGACGCGGAGCGATTCCTGCACCGTGGACTCATCGTAGCCCTTCTGCGCCCTTAAGGCGCTTGGATAAAATCAGATAGAACACCACTACAAAGGTCTGCAATTCGCACTGGAGCAATGGTAACTAGTTGGCTGTATCCCGATCCAGTCTCAACGATCAAGGTATTTCAAAGGACAGACAACTTTATGTAATGCATTTCCTGCTACCGCCCACGGAAGACGTAAACACTCCATGAACCAGTGGCTTCAAAGGGCGTATACTTAGCAAAAACTCGGACACCCGAAGTTACCTATTGAATGGTCCCCTACAATTACCACAAAAAGCAATCATCTCTGCTAAATAAGATCAAGAGCAACTACGTCTTGGTGATGTCTAGTTTTCAACCCAAAGTCTATAGCAAAAATTGGAAGTGTACAGATAACGCGAGGATATCGGTCAATAGGACAATGTTACCCCCCTACTCCGCATAATTCAACTTCTCTCACGACCTCTTTCAACAACCAAATTTAGTGGTGGCGGGAATGGAGTCGCTACCATCACCATTCCAGATAGATCAGGCGGAGGTAAATATTTGATTTCGTTCCCCCTCCAAGTGGCCCATATGACAAGGCCAGTCTAGTGCCAAACCAACGGAATTCTAAACATGATGCCTCAGCCATCTTCGTGCCCCCAGTTCTATCGGCATTCAAACGCAACACACGGTGCCTACCTCCAGTTACTAGTGACTGACTCGTGCCCACCACTCTCGCACTTACGTACCGTGGGTAGCACATTCCAATCTAAATATCCAGGCGATCATGCTACGCGCAGCGACAAATCCACAGTGGACAGTATGTTTTCAGCAGTTCTGCCTAACTTCAGATCCACAATCAGCAAAGTCCATTGTTTAAACACACTTGCACAGTTCAATGACCTACAGTTCCATCAATCAAGTATGATCCGAACACCCAAGTGCAGTGAATCCAGTTGCCACGACTGACGAAGCCAGGATTGAATGCAAATAGAAAACAAATAATGGAAAATCAAGGAGGTACGCAAAACTAATCAGGATGGGATGAAAATTAACAGCAAGACGCAACAAAGCGAATGCATGCACGCGACTGAGTGCGTCCATCGCAACGAGGCTGGACCTTAATGTGAACCCATGGTTTGCATACGACCGTGACTCATTAAGCTACGCTGGGTGGCGCATTCCAAGTGCCTTCACAGCCACTCATACCAGACAGGTCAAGGGTTATGGGTCAGACTAACTCAGTCTCCCAATGCAATCCTCTTCAGAAGTTAGGGAAAGGTCGATGGCCCACTTCCTTCAACCCCTAGCCATATGAGACAACATGTCTAAAGGTTATAAGTTCACAACTCGATTCACATAGAGCACGAGTGCCAGGCCTTGTCTCTGACGGTGGAAGAGCACCTACCGGTGCTCAATGGTTTGCTACCGCCGGCCTCAAGACAGATAGCCCCTGGTCAAATTGGTGTAAACCCACCAACTCTCACCTTTAGCTGGCTGTGGTCGCAGGTGCGTCACATAATACGGTCGGAAAACCCAAGTGCATTGCTCTAAATCATCAAAGGTTGTGTGTGAGAGGTATTAAGCAGATCCCAATGGGTCTCTGCAATCACACTTCCGAGCTGGACTTGTTCCCCACTGCCTGGTAGGTCAGGTTATTGATGCAAGGGCAGGGCACCTCGAAAAACCTCTCTCTCGAAATGGGCAGCCGGAGAGTACCACCTACCCTCTCGGCGACGTCGACGATAAGCCCTCATCTTTTTGTCGTTGTTGTCCTCTCAGCTTAACTCTCTTTTGCCCTGGCTACTGAGTAAGAGACTGCAGTTGACCTCGCAGCTGCAGCCATTGATACAGGTAGCTCTATCGTCAAACCTAGAGTTTCGTTTTATATTGGTCCTTTTAACATTCGTACTCTAGGTCAGATCAGGCTGCAGACAGTACCAACCCCTACTCTATTGATATTGATGTGAGCTATGTCTCCGAAATACGCACACAAGACAACGGCGTTGTGACGAATCTTCGACTCCCTGGTTCTGAATCTGACGATGATGGCTACACTCTTCGCGTTTCTGGCGATACTGAGTCAATGGCTCAAGGTATTTACGGTGTTGGTATCGCCCTCAGCAAACATGCAGAGAGCAATCTGTTCTACTGGATGCCAGTGTGTGTGCGGTTCGACTTCGAACCTGAAAATCTGAAAATAAGATGTCTTTCCGTCGCCTCAGTTTATGTCCCTACTGAAGGCAGTTCAGAGGGTATTAAAGACAATTTCTATCGCCAACTCTCATCTCTTTGCGTGGCTAAATAATGCTGACATCTTGATTGTTACCGGTGACGTGAACGCCCAATTGGGTCGTCGTTCTGAGGCTTAACAACACCTGGGAGGCCGCTTCGGAGTAAATGCATGCCGAACACATAACGGTGATCGATTCCTGCAGCAGTACGCCGAGTATAACCTTCACCTTAGCAGCATTGCTTTCCAGCACAATCGTCCACATCGAGTCACCCGGCGTCCACCGAACCCCTCAATGACCTGGAACCAAATTGTGAGCAGCTACAGGAGGCGCACATCATTCCAAGACGGTAGGTCAATTACGAGCATGTACTTGGATTCCGACCATGCTCTGGTGAGCGCACGCTTGACGCTCACGCTACCCGCTTCAAAAAAGCGTTCATCTTCCTACCTTAGCTGTGCAGAGATATTATGACGAACTGGACCACGAATTATCAGTGGTGAATGAGCTTGGTGAACCGAATGCTGACTGGATTCGTATCAAATGTGCCATCAAGAATGCCTTTGACGCCTGCTGTGCACCCAACTTGAGGCGTGGTAACTGCGTATGGATCTCTGAGGCACCGATCAGCTAGATCGAAGCAAGGAAACAGGTTCTGATGAACACTGAGTTTCTATGAAACGACGCATCTCAGAGTCTTCGGATAAACTGCGAATGTTGGCGGATCGCAAGGGCCCATGAGATGGAGAAAGTCGGTGCTATTGGGAACCGCCGAGTGCTGTTCCAACTCATCCGGAACACGAGTCCAAGAAAGCCATCAGTTAGGGAAACAATAGCTGAGAAAGATGGACAGTCGAGCCATTCTCAGCGTTGTTGACTAGCCCATCAAACCAAAGATTTTGAAGAGAAGTTCAACAGGCCATTTGCGATACCGCCGCTTGCCGAATGGTCTGAGCCGAGATGGGAAGTAGATGTCACATCTCCCACTTTTGGAAGAGATTCGACATGAGCATTAAGTGTTGAAACGAAACAAGGCTCTTGGACCCGACGACAATCCCCCATCTTCGCTGAAAGATGAAGGCAACTATTTGTTGACTGGATTTGCTTCTCTGTTTAACACGATTAGGAACACTGAAGTGGGGTCTTCAAACTGACGACTATTGTGCACATCTTCAAGAAGGGTCCGCGTACTTGGTGGAAAAATTATCAACGCAGTAACCATAGCTCTATTGCCTCCGAACTTTTCGACGACTTACCGGTCCCCGTGAGAACTGAAAGCCAGGCTGGCTTCCGCTCTGGTCGTGATCGAATCGAACACATTTACTCTTCACCAAGTTTTAGAGCAGGCACGCATAGAGAAGACCGACTATGGTGGTTGGTGGTGCTTGACTTGAAAGTCGAATTCGACTGCTGGCCGAGCCAGCTTGTGGCACTGCCTATTCGTGAAGGGCGTGTAAACTAAATTCATTTGCATTCTTAAGTCTCTACCGTGACTCCCGAGGCCGTGTAAGGGTCTACGGAAAACTGTCTCCTGAGTTCCCAACGACGAGTCTGGTTCGACAGGCTTACCCTATATCTCCTTATTTCTTCAAGTTTGTGACCGAAATGATAATGAACCAAGCGGTTCTTTCAGACTCTACCGGAGTGGAAGTTCTGTCAGATGACCGACTGACCAACATGGGGTAGGCAAACGACATGCTCTCCTTGGGTCTGACGCAGTGACTATGCAAGCGCTGCATGCTTCGGTATGTGCTTTGTACTTTCAAAGTGCAATGTACTGATGCAGGATTAGACAGACACCTCCGATTCTAGCTATCACCGAACAGCTACTGGAAGTGGCGAATCGGTTCACATACTTCGGTAACAGTGTCACCTCTGGTGGTTACAACACTGAGGTTACTTCGCGTGTGGCTTCCCATGGACCAAACTAATTAGGCAGACGACGGGATATCAGCCTGTCAGTGAAAGGTAGGGTGTGTAACGCTGCGGTAAGATCAGTCTTATTGTATGGCCAATTCACGACCAAGACATTAAACGCTTGGCCGTGTTTGACCACCGATAGTTGCAGAATATTGCGCCCGTCTGGTTTGAATGCCGGACAAACAGTGCTGAAGTCTTTCGGCTGGTTTTGGGCAATAAGCTTTTTGGTTCTTCACTAATGTTTACTGAACTTTAATCGCTTACGTTGGATAGGTCAGATCCTCCGTATGCCAGTTGACCAGCTACCGCCGAATGCATTGTACACCGTAGCTTCACCAAGTTGGGCGAAACCGCGAGGCGGCCAGTCCATGAGGTAGCACAATGGCATGAAGAAAGTGACCGAGAGACCTGATCAGGCTGGTGCATGGCGACTACGTGAATGGGAGCTTCGGAATGGTCCATATCAATGGTTGGAGACCGTAGCAGACTTAGCGCAAGTCAGTAGCGTCCCTGCATTCGGTTTCTTGCAAGTGGTAGTTAATTTTCGTCCCATTCTGATTAGTATAACGCACCTACTTCTTGCTTCCAAGTGCAGTACATTCCATCTGCGTCCAACCCCGTTGCTATTTATTATTCTTCTAGTGAAGTGAGTCATGGCAACTGGATCCACTGCGCTTCAATGCTCGGACCATGTTTGTTCAACTGAACTGAACTGACTGCACGGGGGTGCTCCGTGCATTTCTTACTACTAGGCTCCCACCTATGAAGATGACAAGCACCAGCCTGACCAAGTCTCTCAGTTAAATTTCTCATGCTTTGGTGCCACTGCAACAACTGGCCACCCGGCGATTGCACGCAGCATGGTGCAGCCACGGTGTATAACGCAAGCCGAGGAAGTCGATCAACAGGCACACGAAGAACATGGCGTAGACAAAGTAAGCGGTTCAACAGACAATCGAGTGAGGCATCATGTCTCTAGTTATAAACCAATTAGCGGAACTCAGCATTGCACATTCGGTTCCCGCCAGATGTGAGAAATACTCCGCAAGTGCCACCGGTCAAACAGAGCCGTATCTAGTGCCTTCACGGTGAACTGGCTAGGTCTCTGATCCATACAATAACACCGGTATTATCGCAGCGTTATACACCCTACTCATCACTAAAAGGCTGATATCTCGCCGTCTACAAGGTTTAATGGTTCACAAGCAAGCCACGCCATCGAAAAATGGTGTTCCTTTGGTACACCTGACTCTAACCTGATGATTCCAAACTATCATCATTTTCGAAAAGATCGATGCACCAGAGAAGGCGGAGAGTGCCCTAATAAGTACACAGAACACATACAGCGGAACTTACAGACCACGCACAACTGACAAGTGTCCTTGATTCCACTGGGTTAGCAGTTGTAGTCGTCTCCTCTCAGATACAGCTTGGCTGTATGCACAACTTCACGAATGCGTCGAAAGCGAGTATCGTTAACATCACTTCCGCTTTTGACTTTGCATTGGGATAGACACAGATAGAAGATAACTGCAGGTGAATTCAACCTACCAAAAGTCGCTGGTCATCTCAACCATCGACGTTTGGTACACAAGTTCTCTTTCTACTTTCAGAGCAGCAGGGCTGGACACACTAGGTAACCAGTCCAACTTTTGGGATCCCCAAGTCATTGCCCAATATTTAGATTGAAATAAATGAGAACATCCGTGGCTCGGGGTGCGGATGTGGATTTTGAGCAGTCCTCCGAGCTCAGCGATTACTGTGCAGATGTTTCGTTGCCTGACAAGGCAACATCATCAGTGCGGCTTCAGTGGCCTGGTTCGCAGTGCCTCGTAATGGAGTTCAATGTCCAAGTCGCTTATGAGGCACTGCGAACCAGGTCCCTGAAGGCGTACTGATGACATTGCCCTGTCAGGAAACGAAACGTCTGCACAATAACCACGCAGCTCGAAAAATAGCTCAAAGTCCGCACCCAATATATGGTCTCTTTAACACCGAATATAAAATGGAACCACTCCGCTTCCTGATAAAAATGGTCAGTAAACACACTTCTACACCAAGGTAGGCAACTCACAAAATAAACTAGGAATACATTCAACAGTAAATGCGCTTTTCTGACCGGGATGTATTCTTTCCCTCCACCAACGTAGGTACTGTTGTGGAGCAGTCTTATAATCAGATCCGCCGCTCTAAAGGCCTATTTACACTACAGTGAGAACTTACTGTTCACACCTTCAAAAATGCTAATGAACACTCATTCAGCCAAAAAAGCTCTGTAAAATTCAGAAGGACGAAGATTTCTCACTGTCCATAAAGATGAATTTATCGTCAGAGGCAAGCATACGCAGATACGGGGCGAAAATAGGAAGAACAGATAGTTCTATGAACAAGCTGCAAGGTAAGTGAGCTAGAAAAAATACTGCGTCGTAGAAGCAAGGGCCGCTCTCTTATGTTTAATGAAATTGTTGACGGTGAGGGCCACTTGATTCATAACCCGGTTGCAATCTGTGAAGCACCAAATTACTTGTTCGCCAGATCCATGAATCTCGAAGATGACCATGTATCTGCATAGACAGAGTTTGCAGTAATAAACGGTTTAAACAGAACTGATATTTCGCTCAACTTCATCTACCAAGTTATCGAGCCAATCGGACTTCTTTCAACCTGGATTCGCATGACATTCCACCATCTACCAGCAAAATATGGGAGCCTGACATACCATTGCTCTTGATGAACTTATTTCCCTATCGTTGGAATCTAACCACTTTCCAGATAAATGGAAAATGTCGCTTATCATACATCAGAACAAGGGAGATCTCAAACAAAGGATAGAGAACTACGAGGCCATTCAATACACTCCAATAATCGCCTAATTATTCGAAAAAATGAGCAAAACGTGTGTGATGATTTTTGTCAAGTCTTTGGGTCTGATAAATAAATCCCAACATTACTTTCGTGATAAGCGACCGTGCATCACCAATTAATTGCATCGTCTAAACAAGATGTTTGAATTTTCTGAGGCATTCATCCTGATAGTTCACAAGCTACTATCGGGATGAATAGCTTACAAAAATTACAACTAAAATCCTGCTACTTACGAGTAATGTTTGAATTCAGCGATTCTGGCTTTGCAGTCGTTATTATGCTTCCGGACATAAACCAAGCATTTGACCGGGTAACTCACAAGTGTTTGTCAAAAACGCTAGATGCCGTTGAGATGGCTAGGCCACTACAAGGTTGCCTTTGCTCATACCTGAGTTGTCACCATCAAGTATTATGCGCTAGGTGAGCATCACTCTTCTCCAAGTCCTATCCACAGTGGGGTCATCCAAAGGAGTGTGCTCGGTCACTCTCTGTTCCTGCTCTACATCAATGGCATCATGGTGTCCGTCAAGTAATTTTATTTAACGACGAGGTAAATACCGTTCATAATCTTCGACGTGACGAACTTCATGGAATGCCGTTGTTCATCCAAGATGACTTGCATTCCCTTGAGACATGGTGACACTCATGGATAATGAAACTTTCAGGCTAAATGGCAAGCATCTTGTGTCCTGAGACTGTTCTATCTCCGAAGGATCTAGTGCAGGGAACAACGAAGATGTCCCCACATAACTGTCCATGTGCGGTCTCGTAATTAGGTACTTATCGATCCTCAACTTCTCCGAATAGGCCCAATACCAAATAGCGCGTACCAGATGAAATCCACACGACCTATCCTAGTGGTTTTTAAGCTGCGCACCCACCCCATTTTCGAGTACTGTGACACAATAAAGAGTACTATGAGAAATAGTGACTGAGTTACTGTGGAATACCTGCAGAGGTAGTTTATTAAACAACTGATTGGCAAGCATTCTGCCATGAATAAGCGAGAGTAATGCAACAAATTTCCAACTCGAATCACTTTTGATGCGGCGACTGAAGCATAACGTGATGCTGCTCTTACATCCTGCTATACAAAAAGGCTTATTACGATCTGCCTACACTACAGCTACAACATAACACAAGTCGAGAACTTCGCAACAAAGAATATGCACTGATAATACCAAAGGCAAGAAAAAGCATGTACTCAAATTGTTGTGGAATAAACCGACAGTCACACACCTGTGGCAACACTTAGTAACAAGCTCTCAAGTTTCCTTAACGTGAAAACATGAATCAGTATATTCACATGGGGAAAATCCTCGGCGAACCATTCCAAGAGGGGGCTCAAAAACATCTAAAACTTCACGTTTTCAAACCTAGCCTCTTGCCTCAATTATCAAGTGAATCGTCGTTATAGGACTCATGTCTCGATAATGAACATATGCATGTCGCGCACGCAGGCGAATGGTTACTTTTGTACATATTGATCCGTGCTGCTAAAGATGCGGTCTCTTGGATTATGAGAAACAGTAGTATTAATATCATTACTATTATTTTTATAGTGGAGAACTCGCCGATGGCTCAGTCTAGTAAAACACTGCTATTAGAAAACAAACGACCACAAAGCAATCAAGTATAACAGCGATAGTGGCAAGTTGACTGCATCCGGCCAGAAAACGGTCTCCAACGATGGTGATACCGAACATTTCATCAGGAAGTGACGGTACACAAAGATCGGGTCAAATCCAGTGGCTAATTTCCTAAAAGACAGGAATATGCCAACGACTAGCTAATACGCGAATTCCGACAACCAGATGTAGTAATGGAAAAGTGCAAGCAGACCCTGTGTAACAAACGGAGAAGCGCGGGGCCATAAGATTGGTTTCCAAACGACGGTAAAAGACGATCGAGAGTGGATTATCGGGTTTTGTCAAGCACTTTTGGCGGAGCTCAATGGTCTAGCGATCATGACAATAGTCGCCAACCATGAGATGCCGAGTTCAATCCGCAGATCGTCACCTCCGCTAATGAGTGCAGTGTCACACCGAAGCCCTCCACGACGATCGAGCACTTTATGTCCACAACGCCTGTCTCTATGTCCTGGAACGCTGATCGAGCATCACGTTTGCGTGCCCTGATAATGCACAACATGATGCTCTCCATAAGTTAGACAATGAAGAGTGAAATTGGCCTTGGTACCACGAGAAGTAACCGTTTCGGTGAACTGAGCATCAAAGGTGGCACAACTGCCTATAAAAACGAAGCGATCGACCATTCCGCGCAGCTAGCTGTATGATGAAGGTGGGGATTGGTTATGTAACGACCCAGTTTTGTAACAGTGAATAGCATATTGCCATTGTGAAGAACAAGCTAAAGAAAACAAAGTCCTACGATGGCATAGTTAAGATCGCATGTATAAGGAGAGGACCCATAATAATGACGAGTAAGGTGTTAATGCATGGCGACGCTACACAAATTGATGGGACATTTTGATGTACTCGTTGTGTGGATGGACTGCGACGCACAATCGCAATGTGGACCACAACTCCCATTGAAATGAACCTTGATCAAATCAATCACTGGGACCGTAGCTGACGAAGCAGGTAGGTAGTGGGTGTTGCCCGTCCAGAAACACTTCGCTTGCGAACCTTCTGAGATAGGTGTTTCGTAGTGCGACCCAAGTATCGTGCACCAGAGGAGCACGAGTACTGATGAACGAACATTGAATGAGATAAGGAAGGCAGTTCATCTTTCAAAGGCTTTGCAAGCAATAGCTGGTTTTAGACAGTTGTCGAACGAATCATGAAATAAGTTTTCTCAACAGCATCTTTCAGGCATCGGGGTAGGATATCATCAGCAGAATTGCCTTTAAATGGTAAGTGTACGCGGAACTATGTTAAGGGAAAAGCTCATAGGTGGATTTTATCTGCGTTCACTAAAATGTTTCGCAATAAATTTGTTAGGGTAGCGCATTGGTACAAACCAAATGGTACCAAATGTGATGGTGACAATCTCGTTGTTCAGACACGTTTTTAGCGTAAGGAAGAACTACAAGATGAACTGCAAAGCATGTGAAAAACACTACATCGGAGAAACTGGAAGGAAACATTCAACACGGATCACCGAACACAACATGACCATAAGGAGACGAACACCAAGAAGGCTACCACTTCGACTTAGAGGACGCAAAGATACTAGCATGTGGAAATTCGAGGCTAGCTATAGAGTTCTTGGAAGCGTAGTATTCTACAGCCAACCCAATCAACTGACATGCTGTAAAACTAGCTCTACGGATGAATGATCAACTTAATCAACTAAAGCTAACGGAACAAAACGCCAGAAAATCACGTCGGACTATGACGTCAACCGCAGAGGCACGTGTGCTAACGTCATGAGGTACGAATCATAGAGGTCAATTTCGGTGGTCATGTGCCCGTAGAACAACCCGAAATCAGACTGACGGCTCGTCCAACCAGACAATCGATCACATACACTCACTAATGCTTCGCATCGCGCCTCTGCTACGTCACACAATAGCGCACTAATGAGGTCACGTCAAGTGGTCATGAAGCGGTTGCAGCAAAGCTATCGATCATGGTAAACAACATGGGTTATAAATATTTGCTTCTATATCATGTCACTTTATGCTCCTTATCACCCTGTATAACCCGGTTGGAGTAGAACAATTTCTTTCTTTTGAAGATTGTGCACTAGCAATGATTTTCAATCTAACTGTGACCGATCTGCAGCAAATATATGCAAGTATTAAGGCATGCAATTATAAGTTAAGGGCGATTCTATTGTTGAGATTTTGTCCCGGCGACCGAAAGATGCTATTGAGAAAACTAATTTTATGGCCATCGTTTGCAAAACCCTTGGAAGAGGAACTACCCTCGACGATAACTCGTTCTACGTTCGTACATCAGTGCTCGTGCTCTTGTGGTGCATGATACGTGAGTGGCACTATGAAGATAGGTATCTCAAGAGATTCGCTAACACAATCAGGCGTGGTTTTACAAAGGTGAAAGTAGATCCCAAAACAGCTTATGTCGCAACTACCGAAATTCTGCCCACAGTCTCTAAACGTTTCTTTCAAGGCTCCCCTAAACAGCTCCTGTCCCCTGCCGATGTTACATACATCCGTCATTTGGAGCCAAAATTGAGTGTCCGTACGGCTGATAATAAAACCGTGATCAATAAACACTTTTACTTGGACTTTGCTTGTCACTTGAACTATCAATTTGTATTACTGAGGTCTGATGTACTTATTTTCATGTTTGCCTCGCCTACCACCATAACCAATTTGGTTGTTCAAACAGCTTATAAAGAAATCTCCCAGTCCGATTTGACACCTAAATCATAATTCCTGTTATGTAAACGTTTGAGCTTCACCAGAGTTTACGATGTAAGAATTCCTTACCCAGCATTCACATCTGGTCTTGATCATTCTCAGTGAAATGTCTGTTCATCAATATCGCTTACACCCCACAAACTGCAGCGCTGACTCGGTTGAAGATTAATACCATCGCCAACTGAACGATGTCCTTCGTCACAGAAGAAGTACTGGTAACGTAATGCTGGATGTACATCTAAACGCTAAAGATGGAAACTGTCTAATGTATACGTCAACTGTGTGGATAGCACAGTGTAATCCCTCGTAATGATAACGGCAAGTAGTTGATAGGCTTGAGTAAAGATGCTCGTCTGTACCTCGCGATCACAACTGAAGGTCACCGGCCCCATGTTCCCCAGAGGTTATTAGTAGCGAGTAGACTATTGTGTGCAACATCCCACAGTCAAGCTAGAGAATGAGTCTCTACACAGTTTCTGCAACTTCTCGGTGCTCTCCGACACATCCCGATCGGATGTGAACATGAAACTAGCAAAGATCTCAGGAACGAGAGACCTGGGGATGGAAATGGTCGCTACTCGTGGTAACCATCAGAAGTAATTCCACATTATAGAGGAAACAGGCAGTAGCATACCTGGTCTTAGCAAAACTATGTGGAAGAAAGAAGACAGTTTACCACAGCCTGTCGAAATGTCTGGAGCACTGAGTTGAATGATTCGAAAACCAATTTAATCAGCCAGAGCAAATAGTTTCCTTGCCCGGCAGCGACTGCCCTGCTCCATGGTCCGTTCATTTGGATCCACACCCGAGCGCAAAGCCGAGCGCAGAACAGAATTGTTGAAACTGAATAAGGTCACAGGACTGGCCTCTCTGCAAATTCTGGGGATCAGCTCTTGTAGGCGATTTATACTATTGTGAGTAGAAAACTTTCAAAAGCGATGCAGTTGATCTGTTTTAATCCAGATTTCTAATGAGGCTAAGGTTGAGAGTGCAGTCATTATAGCGTGGTCCGTTTGATCATCATCATCATCTTTGTTACTTTCCGCATTATTCACTGGCGCTTATGAAAGCCAGATTCGTGAAGAGCATGCCGAGTTTAGTCGAAAGAGATGTTGCATTGACCCCATCTAAACCATTCCCATGTTATTATGGCATCACGACTGTTATTGATGAGTCAATCCAGTCGTGTTACTAGGCATTAAAAGTGCCTTCGATTCGATGAATCGAGGTGACCAAGAGAGCTGTCAAAACATGGAAATTGCACCAATAAATAGGTAAATATCAGCGCTATACGCGTGTAGTCTGTGTAGAGTGTAGCTTTGTGATAAACTGTCACTGCCCTACAATTGCTCCAGCTATGTGAGATAAAGGTGCCCAATGTCACTGGTTCGCTCAAAATTCGCTTGTGACAAGTTCAAGCAAACTGTGCTTGTCGAAAGCAATCTAGAGGTGGGGTTGTTTCCAGGTGATCCAGTTCTCGACTTGCAGCACTCCTGTAGTGTCGACCGGGGACCGAGTGGGCTGCACTCCTGGCTTGCAATCATAAGGTCACCGATTCGAATGTGCGTAGAGGCAGGTGTCTTCGCGGTACACTCAGCCCACGCGTGACTGGTGGTGGTCGCGTGGCAGTGTAGCGTCGTTACGGCGTACAGCTGAGGATTTGCTTTACCCCTGAAGTACGCCTGGACAGTCAAACATTTCAAGATGTGCTTTTCTAACTCAAAACGGAGAGCTTTCTTGAGATGAGATGAGACCACCAGCTGCAGTGACCCTTGATAGAGCCCAGCTATAAGTCATCTAGAAAATCAACTACTTGGGCAGCTGTATCAGCGCGCCTACGCAAAAAAGATGAGGTATCGAAGTTTAAGACAGAAGTACTGGGCGCTGTAATTCGACTGCGTCAGTTATGGTGCAAGGTCATCATTCTAACCGTAGAGTAGAGATCACAATGATGACGTCCGTTCAACTCTACTATACGGCCACGGAATCTAGCTAGTCAGTTCGACAGACGTAGGGGCTAATTTAGTCCGACCACCGATGCCTTTGCAGTCCAGCTCACATCTGGAAAGAACATCGTGGGAGCCTTGAGCTCGTTCGTTGTCTTGATTTTGGCGTATGGACAGAACCGTTACTTCACATACCAGGCTCCGATAGCTGAGCCATGTCAAGTGTCAAAAAACTAACTTCTGTGCAACTGGCATGTGGGTGAGAGAATGGCAGACCAATTGATGGTAGATCAAAATTGACCTCCGCCGGTGCTTCCCGACTACATAATCAAAATCCTGAATCCGATGGACGAGTTTGTTCTGAGACGCTTGTCGACAGAACCTCAATGAAATTTGTCATGTGAGTTTATCATCTCCCCTCTCCTGCGTCGACACATCGCTGCCGCGCAACCACCAGCAGTAGCGCACGGACTAGAAATACTGAGGTCGCGCACAGCTACGCAGACTCAGATTAGGGACCGGTGGACTACAAGTCACATGCTCAAACGGTTCGGCCACCGTCATCCTTCAGCCTACCTTAAAAGCATTAACGGCGGTATCAGTTGTGGACAAGGACCTCGTAACCACGCTTGAGGACCACGCAATCGCCGGTGACTGCAGTCAAATTAGGATAGAGGGAAATTCTTCATATCAACGCAGGTATCGACAACAACACAAACGTCGCATGGCTAGAGACAGAGCGCAAACTGAAGTTGCTTTTATAGCGCAAAAAAGGGTCGGCTGATGCGGCTGGACTAGTCACTAACGAGTCGGGAAACGGGACTGTGAGTTCAGCTGGTTCGACTGACTCGTTCGTTGGCAGAAACAAAAGTTTGCCTTGAAACTGCTCCATGAACGCAAACACGACGGCTAAATCCGACTTAAAGTGATAAAGTAAGCCACGGTTAAACAGCAGACAAACTTAACAGTTTCATGGTAGCTCCCTGTCTGCACAGATGGACGGACAGCCGTCCCACTTGGGCCAAAAAGAGAATATGAAAATAAATGGTGCAATATGCCCAGATATATTGATAAATATTAGACATCGTTAGCACCGCCGTTCTTTGAATAAAAATGCTCACCTTTTAGTAAGATCGTAATTTCAGTGGCCGCAAGTGATCATTTAGGCGCCATGAGTGACCGGTTTTTATGCCTCTGGCCGTCCCAGTTGGATGCATTTTGGAAGGATTTTGGTCACTCAAAGAATTTCGGTTCAGCCGTATAGTTATAGAATTGCGTAGTTACAAGTGGGCGTCCTCGCGGTATACTCAGCCCGCGCGCGACTGGTGATGGTCGCTCGGCAGCGAACCGCCGTTACGGCGTACAGCTGACACATTATTATTAGTTACAAGTTGGGGATCGATTTCCGCTTATTGTTGACGGTATTTGCAAAAAGGACAAAATGCATTCACAGTATATGTTAAGGGTGCGCTGGAAACAATTTTCTGACTAACCGAAATTCGTCCCAAATGCATCCAAATGGGACGGCCAAGGGTATAAAAATGGTCAATCATGGCGCTCCAACGGTCAATTCAGTGGACATTTTTCGGTCACTCATGTTAGGTGGGCTTCCAAATGACAAGCGAATTGCAGATCCGAGATTGGATCATTTAGTCATTTTACTCAAAAACTCAGAGCAATATTCAACCTACGCTTCGGATAAGCTGTTCTCACGGCACATGTATGTAAACATCACCCCTGAAGAATGATGGAGACCTTGACCAAATGCTGCATAATATGATTGAGATTGTCAAAACCCATCCACAAGTGGGTGACTTAAACAAACCGTAGCCAACATCAGCAAACCGCAATGAAAACCATGTGAAGTAATAAGAGAGCGCCGAATACATGAAGGGGAGTAGACATGGAAAAATGTTGTGCACGAGAAGACCATGATGTCTAAACGCAATGAGAACTATGGGACAAACAACTGTATGGGCACTATAAAGGACTTCAGTGGTAGCTAGGTGCTAATCGCTGCAAACATTGCACTCTATAATCAGTTTTGTGATTTACACGCTCTTCGTCTAGAGGACCAAACTGGAAATAGAATTGCGGGCACAGGAGATCGTCGGTTGATATTTTTAATTTTATATTGCCCTGTTCGGCATAAAAGGTTTGCTACAATGGTTAGAGGCTTTTAGTTGGTCAGATTGGGAGTGCCCGTTGAGTAGCGGGATTGGGAAGGCTCCTCACTTGTAGATAAAGCTCAGCTACTTTGGTCAATGGTACAGTATATGAAATAGATAAACGTTGATACTAGGCAGCTAACATTACGAAAAAAGCGGGAGAAATCAAGTTGCAGTCTTAATGTAGTATGATCAAAACCGAAAAGGAGAGGATATTAGAGGATGAACGAAGACACGGGACATATACATACAAATTGGTAGCCAGTATTAAAAGGTAGCCAAAGTCACTGGGTAATTGGAAAAGTGCTTCGAAGCAAAAAAAAACCCACAAGTAACTCACCGGTACAGATGATGCGTCAGGAACCGAGTATTCATCTGCAGTGAACCTCCCCTCTGCTATTTTCCAGAGATAATCGGATTCGTTAAAATCCCCGCAGAGAACAGCATCAATGACCTCATCAATTGTGTCACAACGATTCGTGCCAGGTTGATGAGCAGCGAGAACAGTTCTGGTATGGTCATCAGGTCCATTCAAACCAGTCAGTACACCCAAAGAAGATAGTCCAGTGACACTGTCATCCGCATTGTGGTCCAACTGCCGCTTACCAACCGAATCAGGGTTCGCCTCGGATGGACCAAATGTGCCTGAAGTGCTCGTGTTGATATCCTTGCGTACTGTAGGAACGACGCGATGAGCATCATGGCTTGCGGTGACTACTGATACCTTGGATAGACGCACAACACTTGTGGTCGAAGGCGATAACGAGACTACGTCCGGAGAACAGGATGGTGAGCCAGCAGCAGATGTGACAGCTAATGTGGATGAGAGGGAAGAAGCTGAGCATGTGGTAATGGTGGATATAACAACTGGCATTAGGGTAGTTGCCATCACAGCCTTCTTCTGTCGTTTGGCCTTTTCCTTGTGGTGCGTCACCTCCTCATCCTTTTCTTGCTTCACACGCTCAATGACACGCTGAACATATGAAGTAAAGTCCGATGGATCGAATGTAGTATTACCAGAAGGAGCGGTCAGAGAAGCTGTGAAAGGACCGGAGGGTTGTGACTCAGTTGTGGACGTCGTTGGAGGAGCAGAAGACAGAGAATCGGTGGAAACGATCCGTAAGAGAGATGTACAAGATCTATCCGATCCATGAGCGACATCGTGTTCCCCTCGTTTTAAGTATAGATTAGCCACCGTGGTCGAAGCGGGCAGAACACACAGGGGTGAGGCGTAGGCAGTGGATACGCTTCCATTATACACAATTGTTGGTGATGTGTAAAGTGTGGCAGATGGGTTCGTCGTCGTCAGCAAGGGTGGACCAACCGATGAAGGTGAAGCAGGGAAAAGTAGAGCAACATGACGCTGATTAGTAGGTAAAGAGCTATTTTTTGTTCCAGAACAAGGGGGAAGAGTGGCCGGCAGAATAGTGACGCTCGGTGGTGTAAAAGCCACACTCGAAGTGGATCTAGGAACTGCAACTAAAACAGGCTGTGGAAACAAAGAAGGCTCATTGCTCTGGTTGTTTGAACTCAAAACTGTTAGTGGAGCCAGTTGTGAAGAAGCTAAGGTCACAGAAGGTAACTGAGTATTTGGTGTACACATACTGGAATCAGGAGAACCAGCAGATACGAAACTCTGGGCGCTTAAAGGTGGATGTGAAAGATCCCGCGTCGCACAGGGCTTAAGATCTTCGGAATCCACTGCAGAAGATGGGGTCGAAGCTGGTTTGTTTGGGATGCCACACTCTGCATCATGAGGATTGAAGCCCCCTAAACAATGTTGATCAGCGACAGGCACTTCAAGTGTGTCATAAACCACCTCTTCAATCACATCCGATTGCAAAACAGCACCCGTTGTATGTGTAGCATCCAAAGCAAGAGAAGGGGGCGAAAGAGCGTCGTCTAATGCCGAAACCACAGGTGGAGGAAGATCGTCATCATTGAGCACATGGGAGCCACGCCGCACTGGGTCAATGCTATCATTCAGCAATATGGAGCCGGGGTCCGGTTTGATGGATTCCTCGTCATCGTGCTTCTCCAATGACGGTAATTCGTCATCAAACTCCAATGGGGGTTTTTCAAGACCCAGCCCATCATTTGATAATAGACTACCGGAATGAACAGGTAAACAGTTCGAAGTGTCGGATTGTTTCTTTGGGGTCGAATGATTGGCAAGCGATGCGAAAATATTCCAGCCGCGTTCACGAGTACCGTTGTCTTTCTCGAGAAGCAGATGGGCTCCCGGACTGGAATCAAACATAAGCAACGTGGGTGGTGTCTGCTTAGTATCGACAGAACTAGAGCTTATTGGACTTTTATTCCGGGATGTATCAAGAGATGTTGTGCATTTTAGAGGGTTCGACGACTCCTTGAGACGTTGCTTCGTCGGAGAAGTGAAGGCTCCAAAAGTATGCCGAACAGCAGCATCAGCCCCCAGATCATCAGGACTGCAAGAACGGCTGGCAGGCGGGCTGACAGAATCGGAGGAGGAGGAATTGAGTCGGTGTTGAACAGGAGAACAAGGAGAAGAGGGATTGCCAATTTTGTTGGCGCCGCAAACAGTGGGCACTCCTCCATCTGAGTCAGAAGTTGAAACCGAGGATGTATCGGAGTCAGTGGAAGCAAAGACAAGTCGCACGAGATCACGACGGTGATCACTAGAAAAAGCAGCTGTATGTTGAGTGTTTGAAGGAGGAAACCGTCGTGTACCTCCATTAGTTTTGCACCTCTTAGTTGCAAAATTTCCTCGGCGATTGCCAGTTACCACAGTGGGATGAGAAGAGGATTGACTGGAAACCAAAGGCGACTGGGTATACTGTTTCGCACGGTTAGGAACGCGCTTTCCCCGAGTAAGCTTCCGACTGGATATCAACTCACCATAACTAGTTTCGTGAGATGTGTCAGGTAAGTTTTTAACTCTTCTTTGAGGCTTGTTACTAGCTGAGTTCAGGACCGTACATTTCCTTTTCCGCTTGTGTCCAGTAACACGCTTAGAAGTTTGACCTGTTGATTTGTTCGTCCGTGTAGACTGCAAGGATTTCGTATCAGAGAGTGCTGGAGAATCAGGGGCAGACTGTGAGTTCAGTGATTGGGCCGAAGCGTCGCTTAAGCATTCATCCGTGCCAGAATCATCCGCAGAACACTGGGAAGGTGCGCTCTTTTTCTGACTGGGTCGTCCCCTTGCCGATTTCGTGCGTTTTATTGTTGATTGATGCAAGTCATCCGAAATTCTAGAAAGTGAAGAACATTTGCTAGCACGGCGCTTTATTTTATCGTACATCGATTCATAGCCCGTTTCCTGAGAGACCACAGGTTCCGATGAGGCTTTGGTGGTAGAATCAGCATCGGAAGAAGTGTTATTCGAGGCCAATTCGCGACAGTTGTGAATAACCTTTCTAGCAGCAGAGTTCTTTTTTACGCGCTTTCCCTTGGCTGTAACAGTGGCAGACTTCTTGCTGGCGTTGTTCACCGGTCGGGGACTTGAAGGTGGTGCCTCCAATGAAGGCAAACATTTAGATCGTTTAGCAGTTACTGATTGCAGTCGTCTGGCTGCATCATCTTGCACATTCTTTGACTTTCGGTTTCCGGGAATGAACTGAGTTTTACGATTCTCTACTGCATCCTGCGGCACGCGAGAGCAATTGGACGTCGATGCGTTGGTGTTTCGTCCAGACGATTCGCCATGCATACACTTCGACCTGTCCTTTTTGACGTCCGTTCCTGCACAAGCGGCTTTAAAGATGGAATCATCTAGTGTCGGCCTAGGAATGTCCGATTTTAAAACCTTGGAATTCGCAGCTCGTGACAGCTCAGGTTTCACAGCGCATGTTTTTAACTTGACAAGGGTAACACACGTTGGAGAAGGTTTCGTACTCTCCGAGTGCAGTGGACGAACCTGTGTCTCCGACATTTCACCATCACACCTCAGTGACTTTTGATTGGAGATTCTTGAAAGTATGGGATCCGGAACCTTGGGAATTTTAGATTCCGTGACTTCGAGCGGGTGCTTGGTGGCTACTTGAGCAGTAGATTCATCAAGAGCGGATTTCCCACCTGGCTCCGGATCAGGCTGACTTAGGTTAAAGGAAGTAGTCTCACGTTTTAAGATCGATTTGAGCGGAGGGTCCCTCAACTCTGTATTGATCGAAGCGCTAACTTTAGACTCAGTGACAGGGAATTTAGGCAGTGACACTGAAACAAGCCCAGCATCCGCATCGCAGGCCTTGAGGTCCACCTTGCGTGTCACGGAGGGTACAGGTGGCAAACGTGTAGCGACACCAATCGGTTGTGTTCCGCTGAGTGAACTGTAGCCAACACTACATGAGGGTGGCAGGTAAGAATGCGGGGTAGCAAAAGAGCGTGTACCAAGCGAGGAGTTCAAAGAGTGACAAGAGTTTGAGAGTGAGGCGGACCTATCCACATGGTCATAAGTAGAAGATGCCAAAGAGGTTCTCGTGGTGATTACAGGGTATCGAGACAGAGTAGATCGATTGCTGGAATTCGGATCACGAGACGCAAGTTGATCGGATATCGGAGCGGATGGGGATGGCTTCGAGAGGGACAACATGTTTTTGACAAACTCTGACGTGTCTGCAGGTCGGATAGTGGACAACGGAGAGGTGGGTCCATGAATGTTGGGAGAGGTTGATGCAGATGTGTTTGGGTTGATCATAATGGATGACGTACTCTCGTCTGCAATCGATGCACACTCAAATAGTGTGCGCTTAAAAGTGCTAAGTGAGACTGTGGATAGGCCACAGTGAACAGGATCGTCTGAGCACGAAGATGTCAAGGGAGAACTGTAGCTTACTGAGATGGACGACGTAGACGAATGGCCGGATTGGATAGGAACAGGCGTAGTCTCTGTTTTACGCTTGATCCGGAATTTACTGTAGTCCACTGCGGGACGGGCTTTTTCTGATCTTAATAGCTGTGCATCTAGAAGCCGAATACGCTCATCTAAGGAGCAAGCAGAGGTTTCGAGGGAAGATGCTTCCAGCTCGGAATCCGCACCGCTGTTGTCAGCACAGCTAATCCGGTCAATTTTACTAGATGTTGTTTTCACTGAGGAACATGTCAAAGTGCTTGAAGCAGTGAAATCATTTCGAGTGGTATCCGCCCGTAAGCTGATTTGCAAACTGTCGAGTGGTAATGGAGGAGAAGGAAGAGGCGGAGGTGGTGGAGGTGGCGGCGGCGGCGGAGGTGGCGGGGGTGGTGGAGGTGGTGCAACAGTGCACATAGCCTCATCCAAGTGCGCAAGAAGGCGGGGATCTCGAGTCACAGGGATGGGTTCGGAGGGTACGCTGGGAGAAGCCGTGACCCTTTTGTTGAACGAAGCCGTGGTACTAAGAGAGTGATTACCTGGTACCACATTTTTCAGCGAAGTAATATTGAACATTGGAGTGTCACTAGGTGATGGCGAATGGGATAATAAACAATTCAATGGTGAAGTCGGCTCCGGCGGCATGATAATACGTGGTGAAGAAGAGATAATCGCTGGTCGACGAGACGGAGAATCAGCCGAAATTACGGTGGCGGAAGATGGGTCGCTATTCCTGTGGCCCGGATGAGTTTTGGTCTCAATAGTCGTGAGCGATTTGTTTAAAAAGGAGGAAAGTTCAAGGTGATTCTGCCCCGCAGCGTAGACCAAATCACTCAGCTCACTGCCGCTGCTACTGTAACCATTACATGGATAAAAAGAAACAGGTAAACTCGTGTTCCGAGGATGCGGCTGATCGCATCTGGTGCCATGAGAATCTGTCCTTCCGTTTGTTTCTCGGAAATTGATAAGCTGAGCATCCTTGGCCGGAGTACGCTGAGAGGCTGTAGTTGTAACAATACAGACGTCATCAGACTTGACAGTACCGCTCACCGAAGGATTATCGCCTCGTCTGAAATGAACAAAAAGAATAGATGGAGTGGGTACAACTCACCAAGCGGAAAGCGTGTGAGCCCAAAATCATTGATAATAATTCGGAGAACGAATCGTTAAATCATGCAGCGGAAAAGGGTGAAAAATGTGTTATGACTATCGGGTAATAGGGGCCAACAGTCAAAACACAAGAAAGATACAAATGTGATGAATACTTTCATGTTTCTAAGCCTTATCGCCGCATGTCAGTCAAGCGACTCTATTCAAGCAAGCTGTTCGGTGCGTAGAGAGTACGATCGAAATAGCGTAGCCGAGTGGTGATTTACAGATGGTGCAATGTGTCTTTAAAGCCGGAAGCCAAACACCAACAAGAGTTACGCGATGTTTCCACCAATTCAGAACAACGAAAACATATAGCAATAATAAGGCTAAAAGTAAAATCGCGGTAAGGTACTCGGGTACAACAATAGTTCAGGCACCTAATCAAGATCCAGTGAAGATGTAAAAGCTGAAAATAGTTTAGCAATGCATCCTGCTATAGATAAGGAGGATAGGAGGACAACAATGTGGGAATGTGATACATGTGGCACCCACGACGCATTTGGGCGAAACAGCATTCAAATTGAATAACAACAAAAAGATCAGCTAATGCGACCAATTAAGAGGAGGGAAACGCGTGCCATGCATATATTAGGAAGCAAATATTTCGAAGCCAATGGAAATGTGGCAGCTAAGTGACCAAAAGAACAAAATGGTTTATGATTGATGCAGACCTTAATCAGACAGATCAAAAAAGTGTGGTGGTCAGAGCGAAGCAGGTGATCCAGTCATAGGATGTCAGTTGCAGTTGAAAGGCGAAGACTGAAGTTACAGACAAAAGGTTCTGAACGTTGCCAACTATACATTCAGAGGGAAAGTTAAGTGTAAGAAAAAGGACTCTGTAGCGAAGGAGGAACTAAACTATCCTAGACCTAGCAATTCGCATAACGGTTGCAGTTGTCAACCTCTCGTGTGTCACTTTTACTAATCTAATCTCATAAGCAAAAGCAGTGCATCAGACATCTCAGGAAGTGAACCGACCAGTGCTAGTTCGACGGAGCTATACGTCACAAGGCGAGTCCCCAGGCTAAGGATCGGGAAACGCCATTCTTGCGATGTTAACTGAATACCTCTCAGAAGCTCATAGACAAGATAAATAAACAGTTGTGAAAAAATCAGTGGGAGCGTCTCAGAGTGGCCGGGCTGGTCACTCGTAACCTCACAACAGACCACAAGAACTGGCTAGATGTCGTATCAAAGCCTATGTGAACGGCTATAGGGTTACTCACCAAAACAACAGCAGTATAATCATTGGAGCTCATGCTTCGTAGCCGCACAACCATGGTGACCAAAGAGAATAATAAGAGGAAGAAAAGAGGGACGCCGTGCAAAATCTTAAAGCCCTAAATATTCAGCGTCAAGTCGCACACCTTGACAAACCCATTGTCACAAAGAGCTGCAAGCATAAGACAGCATCCCTGAGACAGTTTTCCGCACATTTCACTGTCCCGTGTCATAGTCGGCCAGTACCCGCAGATAACCCAACACAACACACTTTAAACAGACAGCCCAGGTAGGGGACGACAGCATTCACGCCACCGGTGCCGACTGCGAGTCATGCTATGCAACATTTTGAGATAAGCGCAAGACGTGTCAAGTGCATTAAGCGTGGAAAGTAAAACGGATCAACAGCATCAAGTTTCGTAGTCGCTGACTCATTTCCTGCTGCCCAGTCAACTTTTGTCTACCTAAATAGAGCGTTGCGCCACCCAACAACTAGCAAGCAAAACAAGGTCCTACTCGATAAGCGGTGACTGGGTATACGTAACACGTGTACAAGCCAACGCAACTTATTCAGTGCTCTGTTGTTCTAAGGAAATAGGCTGGATATCACTGCCTAGTACTCGCTTACGAACATCGTCCTTGTGGGCATGTTGATACCTCCCGACACCAGCAATGCTTCGCAGGCAGCGATGATCAAAGACTCCAAGGCGTCGCAGGTCCTCATATCGGAGGGGCTAAGCCTCGCTTCCATAGAGTAGGACAGGTCTCATTGTGGCAATGTATACACGACCATTTAGACGGGGAAAATATCCATTTCTGTCATCACAGAAGTCACAGATTAAAGTAGGTAATTCTGGCTTTTGTAATACGTGAACTGACTTCAATGTTAATGGGCCCATTGTTGCTGATGCAGCTGCCAAGACAAGTTAATGGATCAACTATCTCCAGTCCCTCGATAACAAGATTCAAGGGGTGATCAAGTGGCCGGTGGTCCCGTAACAGCTCGGCACTTTGAAGGTGCGAAGCGAATACCAAATAATGGGACCACCCAAGAGATGTTATGATGCAGTCCAGGAAGAAGTTGAAGAAAACTAGAGAAACTGGACAACCCTAACGAACGCCAATTGTTGTCAGAAAAGTATCCGATAAATCAGAATAGACCCTGACGCGGCCCGTAGTGTTCGAGTACAGCACATAAAATGTTCACATATTTCATGGGAACACCTTTCTCCACAAGCATTTCGAATACAATGCATCGGTCGACTGGGTCAAACGCACTCTTGAAATCGAGGAACACAGCTATTATTGGCCTGCGGTACGTGGAGCACTGCGCTAGCACCTGCCGCATACGTGGTTAATACAGCCCCGTCTAGGGCGGAAGCCTGCTTGCTCTTTCCTAATATGGGATTCTCGCTCCGCAGTGAGACGACAAACGAGAATTGAGGCCAGTAATTTTGTCACTACCGGCATTAGGCTAGTGCTTCGGTGGTTAACAGTCGGTGCGACTGCCACGCCTGCATGTTGCACCTACAACAATTGATGCGCTTCAAGTAGCTTGGATAGTCTCTCCCTTCCAGATCTGCTCGAACAGGGCCAGTGATTTGCAGAGGACCTCAACATTACCTTGATATAATGCGGGTGGCAGGGAATCCGGGCTAGCAGCACGAAAACTATTAAGAGCTGTGATCGCGTTGCGGCCCTCTGCCTCTGATGGAGCCTCTAACCGGCCATGGCGCAGCCAGTATCACTTGAGTAGGAAAGGGTCCGGAAAAATGGGCCAACTGATGTGATCTCCAAGTGCTCCGCTGCGCTGCCTCTGATAGTCTCACTGACGCCTGGTTTCTTGGGAAAAGCTGAATCAGTTAGCGATAATTGGCTACTACTGCTTCCGCTATTTTCTTCGCCCTACTTGTCCAACAAACTTCCTTGTTAGTGCGCAGGCTCCACTTTAGTTCGTGCCTAATAGTCCGCCTAGTTGCACTCTGCTCAGAGCCAGTCGGGAGCTCTTTCTGCATTAAAACAGATCCACCGACCTCTCAGATATCTAGAGTGTCCGGTGCGGTGACAAGTGATAGCGCTGCAAACAGAAGATCATGCGACACACATGACAGCAGAGATCGTACTCCACTGAAGCTCAAAATCATTAGGACAAGAGAACGAAAGTTCGGTACGCAGGGCATCCTTGCAGGCTTGTCTGACCGGAGACTGCGGTAAATTCTCAGTTGCCAATCAAGGGAGACGCTTGGTGCGCCTCTCGATAAAGTTCATGGATAAACAACAGCGTCACAAGGCATGATCAGAATTGACGCAAGTACTCCAGAATGAGCGACAATCCAGGATGGAACCACGCAATGTGATCTATTTGGGCCCACCATTGATCAGCTATAGAGTGACGCCAAGTGGCACTTCAGGGCCCACTGAGAAACAACCGTTGCTCTGCGCACAGTTACAACAGACGCTTGCCGTTGTTCGTCCGTTCACAGTTAAGGCCATACTTACCCCCTAGCTAAGCTTCTGAAGAGCTCAGGCGATCTATTTGTACAAAGACGATGATATATGAACTGGTAACACTGGTTAGCAGCGTGCTCAATTCGTGACGTGTGTCCTTGGCAGCATCAAAAGTGCGGTCGGAAACCACAGAAAAACAGCGCCTAGTGCTACTACGTGAATCAACCTTAGCTGATGTAGTCAGACGGCTGCTCACGGGAGTATGCCTTAGAGCTGCGAAAAATGTCCACACTAACTTGATCAGTGGTTACCCCATCAGCGTCTCCGGATACGTGCAACCAACAGCGAGAGGACAAGCCAGGCGCAGTTAACTCAACAACCCATTGATGAACAATGAAGTTAGTTTTGGACACAACACACGTCAATACCCAACGAGTCTAACATGTGTGCGAGTTCAGCCTGTTGACCGGTTTGTCTTGGGGTGCGAACTATGAACGCCACCAGGACGAGATAGCACGGCCTTATAAGGGGCTGTTGATAATGGGCGTCCAGTGGGTGGTGCGGGAAGACAGTTACAAATGGTATGACTCCAGTGACACTGCGGATGCTGTCAATTAAACTGGGAATTATAAAACGCTAGTAATGCGGACTGGGAGGGAGTAAGAGAAAGGAAAGCGCCAACAGTAGCATGTTTTCTCTAATCCGCCCTGCTGTATGCAGCAAAAGAGGCGACCCTTGATAAGTTACGCGACCGCCGATGCAGGATGTGGCTGATGTTTAAGGAAATAGTCATAGTGGTAGGTGTGATTGCAACGTTTACCAGTGTGGCTGCTGATAGTCGCATCTGTTGTTGCCGGAACAATTGTAGGTGGAATGATCGCTCTGTGTGTGCAAATAACCGTTTGTTTCACTGAGCACATCGCGTCGCCCCCTCCTACGGATGTGCCCAACGAAATGACGTCATTTTTCACCGAGAACCAGCAAGATCGACGTCATTTGTTGCTTCTCGACATTTTCGACTTCGGCCCATCGTTTTCGTCCGCCCTCTCCAAAGTGGTTAGTTCAACATGTTTTTATCTGTGCGTGTACCGAACAAATCATCAAATCAATCAAATGCTCACACACTCAGCATAGACTGTCCACACGTATGCACGTGAATGTGTCTGTCTGTCCGTCTGTCGCCCACACATTTGGCCACAACCACGTGGTCCATGCGCCCGTATGTGGTAGTTTTAAGATGACGCCCGGACAAAAAGGGCTATTTAGCGTTATGTGAATGTATGAGTATGTCATCGCACTCAGTGTGGGGCGAACTACAGTCCAGCAACCACCTTGTGTGCATTTGATACCCAAATACAGCGTGTTTGTGTTCGCCTGTGAAGGAGTGTGGGCCGGCTGCGTTGATGAAACGTGGCTCCCATCCGCATGCTTCCCGGTCTTATTCCTTCGGGTTTACACTGGATATGTGGTGTGCAGATAGAGCTGTGAGTGGTGCAGTGCAAGCCACCCATGGTCCCTCAGTAGGCGCAGGCGTCCTGTGACTGTCCTATGCAAACCACAGTGACAGGCAAACCCGGAACCGGACACTGCCAACCATGGTTGTAGGCGGGATGAGATGTTGCCAGGGCACCCAGACCTAGACAGAAGGGCGGTTAAGGTCCCCAAGCAAAATCTTTGGCTCAGAAGCCTGTTCGAAGGGCAGCGAGGAGGGTGTGTCCGGGGTGTCAGAGAAGAGTAGCACTTTTGGCAGGGGACCTATCATACTTTCCGGCGTAGACCGCTTACCTTTGGTCTCCACTTGTTACCCAACTCACACCTGTAGCTCCAAGAAGCTGCTTGCATGAGGCAGCGGACATGCCCCGGCCAACTGTCAGGCAGACGGGCTAAACCAGGTGAGGGTAGCCGAGAACACTATCCTCAGTGAGTTCGTACTCGCGAGCAACGTCAGACTTGATAACTGGGCGGAAGAGATTGACCTCTGATCCAACGGCCAGAAGTTAAGACAATTGCCCAGATCCCTGCCGCCTTGCAGATATCACTAGGCTGTGCAAAGGTAAACCCATGAACAAAAGCCGGATGAGGTTGGGGTCCTCATACGTACTCATAATCCCTATGAAACTTCATGACATGTCTGTTATCCGCGATTCTTCTCATGCTACCGCATTCCCGGTGGGCTACACGCTCTGCGCTGAACCAGTGGCCAAAGTGACAAGTAAGCTACCTGGATCCCTCAATTCCCGGAAGCTAGTATTCACTGGATGCTGAAACGTCAGATTCCTGTTGGATGTCGGCAGCCAAGCGTTGGACATGCCCACACTGTATGGCTGCCAGGTCGATAAAGCGTGCCTGTCAGAATCTCGAATACCCGGCTTTGGTTATTGATAAAACAAAGTCTGGTGTACACACTTCTTAATGACTTGACTACAGTGGGCCGGAAGATACGTCTGGCAATCATGGGGTCGCCATGGCTCTCAGTTATCAGGTGCATAACGCTTCCTTTTCATGGAAGCCAGTAACAGCAAGAATAGCAATTTCACGCTTCAAAGACCACCCGATGAATATGAACATAATCTCAGTCTAAGCGGAAAGGGATAAAGATGAATTTTACGACTCTAAAGACATTGGAGAACCATGTTCCAAAACGCGACATCCTCATCATTTCTGGGGACTGGAATGCACGAACCGGGCCGAGGAACGATCAGAACCATCAAATACTCTGGAGATACACCCATGAAAAGCGCTGTGATAATGGAGACCGCCTGCTCAGCTTCGCTGACCCTAATCAGTTGTGCATCAAGAAGCCAATAATCAACAACAGCAGTACATCAGCCATTTGAACTGATGCTCCGCTGCCATACAACCATGATGACCTATGGAATAAAGAATAATGAGAGAGAGAAGACGGACTTATATGAAAACCTTAATGCCCTAAGCAAACATGCATGGCCAAGGCGCCTACACCTTGTGTAAACAACATACCGTCACAAACAGCTGACTATCGTGCAAAGATAAGACGGCAACGGCGAGCCAGCTTCCTTGCGGCTTTCACTGCCCTGCGTCACAATCAGCCATTACACACCACATAACTCAAAAGCAAACACCTTAAACAGGCAATCCGATTAGGAGACGGCAGCAGACGCGCCATTGATGTCGGTTGTGAGCCATGTGGTGCCAAATCTCGAGTCAAGTATAAGGTGAGTCACGTGGACTCCCACCCGGAAGACCAGACAGACCGACGAAATCTAGGTTGGTCGTCAGTGACTTCATTTACCGCTGCCAAGTCAACTTCTGTCCACCTCGAACCTGGCGCCACCATACACGTGGTAGACTAAACAACGCCCTCCTAGGTAAGCGGCGACCAGGCATATGTAGCACGTGCCCGAGCCAACGCAATTTATTCAGTGCTATCTGTTCTTCCAAGAAGCGAGCATGATCACCTCACTCACCTACGCACACCATCATTGCGCACACGCTGGTGTCATCCGACACCAGCAATGCTTCGCAGACAACGATGACCAAAGACTTGAAGGTGCCTCAGGCCTGCAGACCGAAAGGGCCAAGTCTCACTGCCGTAGAGTAGAACGGCAATCACTGTGGCCTAATACACACGGCCTTCCAGACGAAGGGAAATTCTCCTGTCTCCAAAGATGCCGCAGATTCAAGAAGGCAGCTCTGGCCTTTGCAATGCGTGAACTGAATAAATTTTCTATGCGCCCATCATTGCTGATGCAGCTGCCAAGATAAGTGAATTGATCAACCACCTCGAGCTCCTCGTATGCAAAGGTCAAGGGGTCATCAAGTGGCTGGTGGTCCTGCAGCAACACTTTGCACCTTGAAGGTGGGAAGTGCATATCAAATAATGGGGCCACTCTAAACAGGCTATTCAAGGTTGGTTGTGCCGCCGCAACACCATCGAAAAGCAAGACGATGTCGTCCACATAATCAAGATCAACTAATCTTTCACCAGGCAGGACCTCAACGCCTACATCGTGAGATTCCACAAGGGAACACTCCATGATAGAATCCACGACGAAATTGAACAAAAATGAAGAAATCGGACAACCCGGACGAACGCCACTTGTGGTCGAAAAGCTCTCCGATAGGACACCGTAGACCCTGACGTGGCCTGTGGCGTTCGAGTATAGAGCAGGAAGGATGTTCACATACTTCGTGGGAACACCTTTCCGCGCAAGTATATCGAACAGAATGCATCGATCGACTGAATCGAACACACTCTTGAAATCGAGGAACACAGTTATTGTCGGTATGCGGTATGTGTGACGCTCCTATAGCACCTGCCACAAAGCGAATATATGGTCTATACAGCCACGTCCTGGGCGGAAACCGGTCTGCTCTTCCCTAATCAGAGCTTCACGTTCCACATCGAGGCGACAAACGAGAATCGAGGCCAGTACTTTTGTCACAATTGGCGTTAGGCTAATGTTAATGGGACGGAACCAGCCAATGAGAGCGTTTTACGCTGAGGACTATTGATTTGGCCATAAATTGAATGTACCGTTTGTTGGACGTTAAGCAAAATATACGTGCCAGCCGTACGCCGGTCTCCTGCTTTGGGAAGTCGGGCTGATCAGAGTGCACGCTAGCAGCAGGACATCGGTAGGTCAGCCGAAACCATAACATATTTTTGGCGACGGA
>OX104065.1:136765606-136795315 GCA_944474145.2 Dicrocoelium dendriticum | reverse complement strand
CACACAGACTGTGAGTCCAGCTGTTAGCTCTCCGGAACGATGTCCATCCGTTACTGGGGACTCAGCGGGCGTGCCACTGTTTGTTGTTGTTGTTGTTGTTGTTTTTTCTTCTTTTCTTGCCTTTTGTATTGCGACACAATAGCTGAGGTGTTTTCCACCTCCAGCTAACGTGTAATGATGATGATGATGATGATGATGATGGACACGTATGAGCAACCTGGCTGTCCACGGCCTTCGTGCTCACCGGCGAGTTCGGTCGTCCAGGAAAGTTCTCATGACCTCCGTGTGTCTTTAGTCGGGCTACTTGGACGTCTTGAGTAGTTTGTTCCTACCAGAAAGTTGTGTTATGTTCATCCTGGTAGCGCGCCGCCAACTATTTGCGATATATGTGAATCGCCCCGCTGTCTTGCGGGTCAGGTATTTATAATACAAGGGCAACCGGGAGGCTGCGTGTCCATACAACTAAGAGACCAATGTTGCAGCGACTTTTGGCTCTCTCTCTCTCTCGCTCTCTGCGCTCCGCTCTCTGACAATGTTACCCTGGGCCGAGGTGCCGGCAGCCGAACACGCTCTATCGCACCACCGACTAATTAGTGTATTCCACGTTTGTCCACCTCATCCAATGTTGATAATTCCCCTTCCCTGCACGCTTCATTCTCCCGCATCATAATCAGCCATTACTCCGCAGATAAGTCAGCACCGAACACAGTTTAAACATACAGTCGAAGTAGGAGACGACAATATACACGCCACTAGTGCCGACTGCGAGCCAAGTCCTGCAACATCTCCAAGTGTGTATAGTATATGCCAACCTAGGAAGCGAGACGGAACAACGGCACCAAATTTCGTAGTCGGTGACTTCAATTCCCGCCGCCAAGTCAGTCTTTGTCCACCTAGATATAGCCTTGCACCATTCCACATCTGGCAAATAAAACAAGGCCCTCGTCGGTAAGCGGAGACCGAGCATATGTAACACGTGCACAAGCCAACGCAATTTATTTAGTTATCTTAGTTCGGAGGAACCAGTCTAGTGGTGTTGGCGGCGTAGGTAGGATGTTGGTGGTGCACTGCACCAGTGCATCAGTAGGTTCCTCGTTGGGAGATGACAGATACAAGTGGATGACCACCTAACGGAATGGTAGCCCTCCACCAGCGGCGTAACCTAAGGCACAGTACTGGGGCCCATCTTGTTCCTGATCGACATCAACAAAGTACCTCAGCTTCATCGGTCGCTCTGTGCAATATTTGCAGACCACCTGGAGATTTCGAGGGTTATTGATTCTCCGACGACTGTGACGTCCATTATTGCGGTACAATAGCTGAGGTCTTCCACCTGCAGCCAACGTGTATAATGATGATGATGATGATGTGAAGTCCATCAGCAGGACACCGACTGTCTGTCCATGTGGTCTGCAGAAGTTGATCTGCCGGTCAACCCGGCCAAGTCGTCATTTATGAGTCTGAGGAAGGCAATAGGCTTAGGTACACCATAACTGGCCAACGGATGCATCCCACGAGCTCCGTAAATGATTTAGGTGCACTCTCACGCTGTGAGCTGAAGTCTGTCAACAACACAAACAGACTGTACCCAAACGGAGTACTCCCGCTTTGAGCACTTCGACGCAGCTGCTGTACTTAGCCTGAAGAGATTGCCACCCGTCTGTTCTCTTCCATGATAAAACCGGCGTTTGAGTATAGCTCACCTAACTATTGTGCAATCACAATACATGAGGTGCAGAGACAGGAGGGGGTTCAGCATGCAGCTACTCGGCTCATCCACAATTTACGGAGTATGTTGTACGAGGACCGACGTAGCAGACTAGAGCAGTTTACCTTATCATATCGTCGGCTTCGAGTTGAGCTCATTATGATGCACCGGATACTCAGTCTGAACCACTTCCCTATGTTGAGACCGCTTGCTGCAAGTTCGCGCACCAAGTAGTCCACATGGACACCGGTATAAACTAGCGGTACCGGATTTGAAGCGTGTCGCTCACTCTCTATGCTTCGAGCTTTAAGTGGTGAAATATTGGAACAATTTGCCTGAGACAACAGTCGAGGTGAAGCGGCGTCAGAATTTAAGAGATCCCTTGACGCCCACTTTGCGGATTACAGGTATAGAGAGCGTATCTCATCCAGATATGTAGTGCAGCTGTAATATGCTGTCACCGCGCAGGATCAGCGACGTGATTTCGCGCAGATGCCCGATCTAACTATGATGAAGCAGCACAAATTTATATCTCGTTTTCTAATTGCAGGATTCAGTAAATAACGCTCACTTATGATCCTCATTGTTAAGAACACGCTGGTGACATTCGACACCAACAATGCGTCGCAGGCAGCGATGATCAAAGACTCCAAGGCGCCGCAGGTCCTCATATCGAAAGGATCAAGTCTCGTTCCCATAGAGTAGGACGAGCCTCACTGTTGCCTCGTAAGCAAGACCTATTCGATAAACGGAAGCCCCTTCCTGATGCCACAGATTTCGCAGATTCAGAAAGGCCGTTCTAGCTTTTGCAACATGTGAACTGACTTCAGTGGTCACGCGCCCATCATTGCTGATGCAGCTGCAAAGACAAATGAACGGATTAACTAACTTGAGTTCCTCGCTATCAGGGGTCAAGGGGTCATCAATTGGTTGGTGGTCCCATAACAACAATGCGCTTTAAAGGTGCGAAGCGAATACCAAATGACTGGATCACCCTAGAGAGGTTACTCAGAATTGACTAGGCAGACCCAAGATCGCTAAAGGACAAACAATATCGTCCGCATAATCGAAATCAATTAGTTTTCCACTAAGCAGCACCTCAGCGTCTGCATCGTGAGATTCCGAAAAGGAATACGCCATGATGGTCCAAAATGAAGGTGAACAAAAATGAGGAAATCGGACAACCCTGACGAACGTCAATTATTGTCGGAAAGAGATCCGACAAGTCACCGTAGACCCATGTGACGCTGTTCCAACACCTGCAGTAGAGTAGTGGTCGCACTTGCCTACTGAGGTCCGCTGGCTGGTGTCCGGAAACAGGAACTCAAGAATCGTAGCAGAAAGCCTGTCGAATCGGAAATTATCATGGAAGCCGAGAAGGCTCTGGAGTTTAGATAACCGTAAGATATACCAAAGGTATCAGCGGTTATCGCTATACCGAATCATTTAAGTGGTGAAGCACCAGATTATAGATTAAGTTCGGTGAGGTCAGCTTAACGGTGTAATTCAGACATGGCCAGAGGGTGTAAATATTAAAAGATAGGTCATTTTTGGCCGTTGGTATCTGCAGCAGTTTCCATTGCGGTGCGATAGTTTGCGTGCCTCAGCGATCCATTGGGCTATGATGGGTGGTGCTTTTGCACCTTCAGAGTCAATCAACAAATAGGTTAATGGTTAGAGGCCTGACAAACTCAGTCCCGTGGCCCTCCAGGTGGTGGTTTGGAGGGTGGATCCTTACTCCATAAAACGGACTCGATGTAGCCCGGTGCAAAAACCTCGCTGCGTTGCGGTCAGGGTTTTGAAACGAAGGCTGGAGTTGAGAACCCTAATCGTTCTCCTGTCTAGGGCTGGGCAACTTGAGAGTATTATGACCATGCAATACAACACTATGACTTCTTCAATCTCTTGATGCTCTGGCCATCGAAGAGGATAATAAACGGCATCCTATTTGCTGCATCGATCAGAGGGGAGAAGGTTTGGGAGGCTACCGATCAAGGCTTCTTGTCGGCTTTTTCGCTCTCCTGCGCTTTTGCATCCCTAGTGTCCCGTTCCAAGTTCACTTTCATCCCCCAGTTTTCAATCCCCCAAATTTTAGCCGTACCTCATCTTGATTTAGTAAACCATTATCTTCCAGTTTCGACTCATGCGCAATCGCGACGCGTCGCTTCGGTTCAACCAACAAGTCTATGTCCTGCCAAACGGACAACGTCAGTTCAGCTGCTTCTCTTTAGGGCCCTCGATCCTTCGTAAGACTAGCATGCCTCAATGTGCGCACTTTGTCGCAAATTGGCCAACAAGCAGCACTTGCCCGAACACTGGAGACCGCATCAATCGATAAATGCCGCTTAGCAGAAACTCGCCTGCGATCCCTAACGCGCGACACTGTCGGTATTTTCTTGTTGCGCTTGTCCTGAGATGACGCGGCTTCTAATGCCGGTCAAGCCGCAGTGGGCATTGCTCTTAACCCCCGGGTTGAATTTGCCCTGATCGACTGGATGACAATAACAGCCGGATGTGTGCTGTCAGATTGGCTGCTTCGTTCAAGGCACCGGTCACGTGGAGACAAACGGTGCTGGCCGTCATTGCGGCCAACACGCCCAAAACTATAGCGTTGACTCGGCGAAAGATGAATTCTATCAGAAATTGTATGCGCGCCTCCGTTACGGAATAGTACTGATACTGTGGTGCATGTTAGTGATCTCAACGTCCAAGTTGGAAACAGTCCTCCGATGAGCTTCATATGGGCGCCAACACGGTGTAGGCTCCCGTAATAATAACGGTGAGTAGTTGGTATACCTGTGTAAAGATGCCTGTATATTTTTTGCGAGCACAAACTTCCGACACAGCATCTGCAGAAAGGTGACATGGTGCTCAGCAGGTTCGGACCAACCATGGATGCAAATCGACCACATCGCGATCAGTTACCGCTGGAGAGGATGCGTACAAACCCGTCGTTCGATTTGGAGCACGAGCGTGGATGCTGACCAGGTAGTTGTTTGCGCCGACCTGCGGGTACGGTTCCGTAATCGTCCACAAAGGCGCTGTGAGCGCATAGATACTAGCCGACTGGTGAAGACTGATGTTCTGAATGGCCATCAAAATACGATGGCATCTGTGCTGAGTAAACGCTTATTGAATACAATTGAGGATTACTGGTACCATATCCGCCAGACGTGAATCAAATTACCAACCTGGACACTGGGCCTCCAAGCAGTCTCTGGAAATTATGGATGCTCGCCGACGTATTCCGGCTGGAAGGGAATACAATTAAACTCGCAAAGCTATCAGGGCGAACTATGTGCTAGCCTGAAGAGAAACCGTGGTGCCTGGTGGTCTTATGGTGCTACGGAGATGGAGACATCCGCTGTCCTTGGTAACCATTGGAAGTTATTCCGTCTGATACGAGAAACGGACAGTAAGAAAAACATGGTGTTAGCGGGATCATATGCGACGAAAGTGGACATCCGATCCATAGCTTGCCAAAGCGCTTAAAGCGGTTGACTGAATACTTTGAGAAGCAGTTTAATCAGTCAGATGCTAGCTTCTCCGTCAGCTAATGAGCGCCCCACTCTCTGGGCTAACTTTGGATCCACCCTCTGGCTCAGATGTCGGACGAGACCGGACTGATAAAGTTGAGTAAGACCGCAGGACCAGATGATCTTCATCCATCCCGCTCCGCTACAGTCCTAATTTTCAAGAGGTTCCCGTTCTGAATGCGGCAGTCATAGAGGAATTAGTCTGATCTCCAAAACCCCTAAGTTACTTGCCTGTGCCATGCTTCATAGACTGATTGGTACACATGAAGACTAGATACGCGAGGATCGAGCCAGGCTTCGTAGAAATCGAGGCTGCATCGACCACATCTTTAGGTTACGTTATTAGTTGGGGTATCGCCATGTTTATTGGCGACCTACCGCAGTCGTGTTCCTAGACATCAAAAGGACTTTTGATTCGGTTGATTAAGCTGCCTTTTGGGAACGTCTAATAAGGAGAGGTGTACCCGCGAATAGGTAAATGTCATAACAGCGCTGTACGATCATTGTTCGGGCGGGGTGAAGGCTTACGGCAATCTGTCGCCGCCAGTGGTGTGAAGCAAGGTTGTCCACTGTTATCTTCCCCCATAAACTTCGCCATTGATGAAGTCATGGAAACGGCGTTCCCCGGGCACGATTTAGGTGTGGAGCTGCTTTCAGGTAACCGGCTTCTTGAGTTGGAGTACACCGACGACATTGCGCTTATCTGTGACAGCTCCCGAAGGAGCCAAGTTGCACCGGATAAATAAAATGTGACTGTCAGTCGTTTCGGGCTATGCAATGCACTGTCAAAATGCAGTCTCTCTAAAATTGACAGAGACCAACACCTGCGCTGACCCCTGACGGTGATCAGCCAAAAGTTTAGAAATTTAAGTATCCGGGCAGTTAAACTGGCGCACATAGAAAGGAAGACGAGGTCACGAAATGGAAGGCGAAAGGTCGAGGTGCTTGTGCTAATCTCCGCCGCCGGCGTGACACTACTCACGCTCTGAAGGGCTGAGTTTACAATGCATCCGCACGTTCAAGGATCCTGTACGATTGCCCACTAGATCACCCGACATAACGAGGTTTAGCTCCGTTCGACCACCGGTTGTTTCGCAGTTTGGTTCATATCTGGTGGAACCCCGCGTGAGCGATGAGCGTGTTCAACGTCGTGTATTTGGTGTAGGAAGAGCGAGTGAACCACTCAGCACTGTTATATCACGCACCAGGCTCCGATGGCTGAGCTGTGTTGCGCATGCAGGCACACCGACCCCGCATCGTGGGTTGTTTGCGTGCCAGGGGTGTGGATGGAAGAATAGGAAGGGATGCCAAGCCATGACTTGGTCAAGAGTTAACGTTCATTTGTGTTTCCCGACTGCCGGGCTGGGGACCGAAGGACGATGGACACGTTTGGTTAGATACATTAGCTGGCACTGCGAAGAGTCCACCTCAAGGGCATTTGTATGGCGAGTCACGCTGTCCCTCTCCTCCTTTTTAGCATCCCCTTCCAACAACGATCACGTGATTTTTAGCAGTTGCTTTTTTGTTTTTTTAGTCTGTATCGCATAATCTCTTATCTCTGTTGCATTGCGGCCCAGTAAATGAGGTGCGTTTCTCACCATCGGATAACGTGGATTGATGGTGACTCGCAGCATAGTTTTCGCTTAGTGACACCACCAGCCTGGCATATGATATTTGGTTAAAAAATTCCTTCAGAACAGCGCTGGGTCGTCGCTTTAAACTGAGTCGACTGTGTGGTTAAGAGTATGAGATTCGAATGCCCGCCAAAACCCTGTCGTACCCATATAAAGCGCCCAGTTTTGCTACGTGTTGTCACCTTTGGGGGACGCCTACGGATCGGTCACATAAGTAAATGGAATCCCTATCCGACATAGTCGCGCAGTCAGTGGTATTGCTGCAGTAGATGTTGTGTAATTAGCCGCCGGATTTCCAAATTGACAAGTTTAGTCATTTGCGCACACCAAACAGCACAAAACTTGTACAAGCTTGTAGTACAGGATTTGAAGCAGGTTGCCCACCAATACGGCTTTGGACGGAGAGTATTAATATGGTACAACTTGCCACCGCATGTAGTCGAAGCAAAATCTGTGTCGGAATTAAAATTCCCGGACAAATACTTTGCCGACATGAAATATCGAGCATGTTAGCAAACATAATAGGTTACTGTAACTGAGGGATTTTAGATGCAGCTACACAGAAAGATCTTTCTTGCTGTTTCCGTACAGTATGCAGTATTCCCCAACATCCTTTTGTTTTGTAATTCCCTACATTCCCCACCACAGTTAAGTATCATTAACTCGGTGACGCGACGCATTTCAGTGCTCGGAGTTGAACAGCTGGTTTAGTGCAGTCTATGTGAAGCCAACATATGAGACAGAAAAGGTATGGAGCAAATGAGATGTATTTGAGCTATTGCATAAACTATTTAAGAGTACAACCGACCAGATAGACAACACCAATGGTTAGATCCTCGTTACAATCTAGGTAACGCTTTTATCTGAAAACTATTTCGACTAATGACTGAAGCTTATTATACGGTACTCGTTTATCGATTTTGTGCTAGTGTTGGGATTTTCACTGTTTTCAAAGGTAAATGTTGTCAGCAATATGTTGGGTCGTGGAAACTGCAGCAAACGCACTTCAGTACCTGATAGGTAGAGCAAACTAAAACACTCCGAAATGCAGTTATGTCGCGTAGGCAAAAGCGGTGAAAAACGGGAGTCAGGCATCTAAACATGATAAAGGGAAGTCACGTACCAAGGGTGTAGGATTAAAAAGCCAGATGTCAGAAAGCCTAAATCATAAACACCTAGCTTACTTACGGACCTTAAATAAAGCGTGATCAGCGAATTTTGTTTATATGTGTTGCAGCAATGGATGAGTAATGCTGAATTCAAAAATCGTTGCACATGCCAGCACACCGACTCCCGCGAAGTGTTGTTTGCGCGCCGGGGTGCGGTTGGAAGAGGAGGCCAAGAGGTGACTTGGTCGAGAGAAATGAAAACCCTCACTTCGAAGCTGGCGTCGGTTAGTGCATCCCGACTGCCTGGTTGGGGTCCTAAAGACAATGAAAACGTTTGGTTGGACATACTTGCTGGTATGGCGAAGAGTCGGCCCAAATGGCATTTGTGTTGTGAATTTCTTTGACCATCTCCCATTTTAGATTCCCACTCCAATCCCGATCTCATACAAAGCGCATAATATAATATTTAGCATCATAGCACTTGCTTGAAATCCTTTTTGTAGTGTAATTGTTTACTCTCTTATCTTTTTGCATTGGGGCGCAGTAGCTGAGGTGTGTTTCTCGCCTTCAGCTAACGTGTATTTATGATGATGAGGACAAGTCAATGCTGGTAACAGGCTCTTGGACAAGGCAGTGAATCATGGCTGATGGGGTCAGAGCAAACAGCACAAGAATGGTTTGATCGGGTTAAGACAATACAGGCCTGTCAAACTCCATGCAAGTGCAAAAATTTCAGACTGAGGCGTGAGGACGACAAGCCCCAAAAGACGTTTGAAAGCATGTTGGTACGTGATCATGCAACTACAGGTGGTGAACGATCTGGTAAGATAAACGGTAGTTAGTACTGAAGCAGTCGGTGATCAGTGCAACCAATCCCAACAAGTTCGAAATGAGAGATGCAAAACTCGAAGTATTCAAAGTAGAGACAACAAAGTGAGCACATTAGAAACCATAAAATGACAGCTATGAAAAATGATAAGATGGATCGTAATAAGTAAGAAGCTACTTTTACTGACAGAATCACTCACCTGGACTTAAGGACGCGATCATCAGCTTGAGCATCAGGATAAGATCGTTTTCTCTCGGACAGTGACTTCGATTTGGTACCCGACACAACCTCGTTATTCAGCAGGGACAACTCTCTGAGAAGTTTGGCGCGTTCCATTTCTAATTTAGTGAGCGTGTCGCGGGATTCCGATAAGCCCTCTGGCAAGCGACGCATACCAGATGAGGTTGACGCAAAAGTGCAATCCTTGTCGTGCGAATGCGATGGGGCACGGCTGTCAGATACGGGGATACTTGTCGAGAGGACAGGACGTGTCCCATCGACTGAATTGTCAGATGAATTAACAACTTTACAGGGAGTGCGGGGTGGCCGTTTGGATACAACGTTTGAGTCGATGAGTTTGGATAAACGTGACCGGGCGTGTGACCTCACACTGGAGATATCCAATTCATCACGAACAAGCGTGTGATGACGACGGCTAGCATCCAACATAGATTCGTGAAAATGAGTACGAACAGGCGACAGAGAATCCTCTGAATCCACGCGAGAACGACGATGACGTGATTTGGAAAAAACTAACTCGGAGCTCATCGAAACTCTGTCACAATTAACGAGGCGTTTGTGTGATTCAGGAGGAAAATAATCCACTGTGGGAGTATGATGATGAGCTTTGCTTTTTGGAACAGAACATCGATTCGCCGTTTGCAGCTTATCGTTAAATAAATCCGAAGATACACTCTTAGTGGGATAATGTGTCTGATGTGAACTCTCAAGGAGATGAAATCCAAGTCTCGAGGAAGACAGCGCCGAAAGATCAGCAGCAGCAGCACCCGTGTCTGGAGAGAGAGAAGCACTGCTAACGTCATCTGCTTCGTCTAAATAATTGCTGTTACTTCCGCTGAACGTCCGGTTAAATGCCGCGCGGCGCGCTGGATATTCGTACCGTGCACCATCGTGACTGCCAACTCGACGACGAGGTGTGCGGGGCAAGAGGCATTTCCGAGTTGTCGCGCCATATCGAGGTGTTTCCGTCAGTTTAGCATCCGATTCACGCAACTTGTAACTGGAGTGATGTACGCAACGACGGTTGCGAGACGACTTGATGTCCTTCCGGGAAGTGATAGGTGGTGATAACGAGCTATCCTTGCTAAAGCCACGATGGAGAGCGCGTTGTTTTCCACTTGAAGATTTGGCGCTTGACCGCGAAGAGTGGGTTTTCGCACGAGATGGTTCCAGCGAACTATCTTTAGAACGTACGGAGGAATAATCGAGAAATGAACGATCGACCGATGATGCAGACTTGTGAGGCCGAGACTCATAAGACGGACTAAGTTCTTCAGTGTGGAGATTAACCGAGTTTTTCGAACAGTCGGCAAAATATCTGTGGAACGATTGTAATGAGAGAGCGTCAGTACAAATGAGTATACACGATAAATTTCGCATTCGAACATTTTGTTCTGATAGCTCAGCATACGGATTAACGAAAAGCGCTTAGAAAAATCGATGTGAAATGCGCAAGCTAGGTAGATAACTATATACACACATATATATACATATATATATATATATATTGCATTCATGATGCTTCACCGCAGTTGGGCTAAACCAACTTACATTTAAACTTGCTTTTTAAGCTGGATAAATTTCACTCCGCTTTATTTGGTTCGTTCTGCCTACCTGAAAAAGCTTCTATTGACTTACACTCGTTGCTTACGGTTATTGTGCATATCTCCGTTAACTTTATCGCGGTTGTCGCACTTTCTGAATGACTTCCGAGCATATTGTAATTAGCGCGGATTCGTCACAAAGAAAACCTATATGCTAATTTAGCGAAGATTTATGTCAGTACAACCATATGCCTTAGCAGATATGAGTTATTTGATAATGCCATTTCAAGTGATAGGCTGTTGCTTGATATCCCGGTGTGACTGCACTTGATGTACATATTGACAAGGTGCCTACCTGTCTATTACCCACTGCCTCGTCCTTACTGGCTTCAGGAGACAGTTGGTCGTTGCTGGAGAGGACGGGGTGTACGATCCTTGTGTCGTACTAGGCTCGAAGAGTGGTTCCATGCACTCAGTGTGGAGCGGACTACGGTCGAGCCACTGCCTTATGTGCGCTTGATTCCCCAAATACAGCGTGATTGTGTTTGTGAAGGAGTGTGAACCGGCTCCGCTGATAAAACGTGGCACCCCATCTACATGCATCCCGGTCTTATTTCTTCGGGTTCATACTGGATATGGGGTGTGTGGTTGGAGCTGTGGGTGGTGCAGCGCAAGCCACCTATGGTCCCTCTGTAGGCGCAGGAGTCCTGTGGCTGGCCACAGTGATAGGCAAAAACCGGAAACGGATGCCGCCAACCATATATGGTTGGCAGCACGTGGTTCAGGACGCGCGCCTACAGAGGGACCATGGGTGGCTTGCGCTGCAGTACCCACATACCACATATACAGTGTAGACTCGAAGGAGTAAGATCGAAAGGTAAGGTGGATGGGGTGTCACGTTTCATCAACGGAGCCGGTCCATACATGCACAGCAGCGACATTCTTGCCTAGTTATGTGGGGAATCATGCGTGCTAGACGTGGAAAATGCAGTGGCCGGGTCGAAGCCTACTCCATACTAGATGGAACCACATTGAGTCGAGCATGGTGAACATAGGCTCCACAAGAAACGACCGTCCCCTGGAATCAGTACAATCGAGGTATCGGTTTTTCGGCAGGTAGACACTGTCAACATTCAAAGCAAGCGCAGTCACACCAGGGATATCAAACGACCAACGTAGAATTTGAAGAAAAATAAGCAAGTTGACACGGAATATGCAGCATAACAAGACTGACCAAAGCAAGTAAAGTTGAATACTTTTGGTTCAGGCTAAGATCTAGTTTTAAGTGTATATCAGTGTAGTCCGTATCTATATAATAGATATAAGGCAATAAAAAATTATAGAACGAACGTAACTGACAAAAATCGTTGTTTTGCTATTCCACGTGCCAAATTCCTCTTTATCACTTTAAAGATAGCAGTGTGGATTAGTGAAATCAAAGCATAAATCAAATGAATCATCCACTGTGCCCGATTCTGCGCCAGGTCATCAACGGTTCGCTGGCTCCCCACCAGCCCGGAATATATAGGGGAACGATGATACTGGAAGTCAGTGTCTTGTCGCCGTTTGGTAAGTTGATCACAGCGCGATTTCTTTTCGTGCGAGCGAATAAAGCACACCGTGGTAGTCGAACGCACGGCGTGCGTAGAACGGGACCCAGCCATCTCTGTTGGCCCAGCGGTACTGGTCTATCCAGAGGGATGTTCTTACAAACTAGGACGCGATGTCTGAAATCGTCGTTGCAAACATTGTGTTCCCAACATACGAAAGTTATCCAACGCAGACAAGCTTTGCCAAAGACAAATCTGATCTTTCCCATTCACATGAATTGGTCAGTACTCACTTGCGCACAACAGTGCCATGCGAACAAGGGCATTGCAGACCCTGCCCTTTGTGGATAGTGAAACGTCACAACGACGCCACAAATCGACGAACGCTGCTTGAGCTTTGGCAATATGAAGGGAAATCTTACTGATAACAGTGCTATCAGCAGAAACACCACTCCCATGTAAATGAAGTTATTCACTCGTTCAAGCTTCATACCTAAGAGTGAGCACCGGAGCAGGTGGATGCCAGTTCTGGAGCAGAGCTCAGCATTCCGTGGGGGCAAATGTCATGCCGTCCATGGCAGCTTAAATCGTCAAGCGGTTCAGAACAACATGCACGCTAAACATAAATACGCGATAGCTAAGGGAGAGAAACATCTCAGCTAACGTACCGCAATACAAAAATTAGATGTAAAACATAGAATACAAAAAGTATAAAAAGAATATAATATGGGATATAGCACCCCATGGATAGTTTGTGGAGCATAATGGAGACAAAATTCGCTGCGATACACATTCTAACGATTTAGCATAAATCAACTTAAGACTGCATTAAACATAATCAGAAAAGCGGTGATCTGACACCGAATGAGGCTAATATGCCGTCATATCAGATATAGGTATGAATCAAAGCGGTCAAGCAGAAAATAAAAAATCTGGAAAACTGTTATCAGGGCCGGTAGTCCGAGCAAGCAGAATAAAAATGCGTCATACAAATAACGAGTAAGAACAAGTCAAATGGATAGCCCCACAGTAAGCGGTATGTACGTACATATTACAATTTTGCAACGGTCTACGAATAGACATAAAACCATCAGAAACAATGGGGTACAGAAATAGTAAAAGAAAACACAACACAAAACATCAAAGTCCATGGTTTCGTCAGAGGACGAGATACTACCCGGTTGCCCAAGCCAAAGTAGGGTGCTGACTTAGAGGATAACCACCCCGAGCCTTTGGCTGAATAGCCTGCCCGCAAGACAGCGGAGCGAATTCAGGGAATCATGCCCATTGGGAGCCGGTGGCTGATTGCTCAGTTCATACGCCTTACGTTTGTTCATTTGTCAAACAGGAGCCCAATGCTCCCCAGAATTACAGCATAAAGTTGTTTGAATACAATGGTTCGCCAGGATGAAGCAAGGAGCAGTGACTATTTAGTGGAGAGTCACGTCCGCCACGTCACAAAGTGGCTTTTTATAGGGAGAACGCTTACCAGGCGAAAACCCACCACACCCTGGAACACTGCCGCCGAACCATTTACTGGACCGGGAAAATCCCGAACCACCCAGCTGGTACCACGAGGAGGTTGTTCGGCAGGCCAGCAAGAGTGGAAATCGACGACGAGACGTAAGTTAGAACAGTCAGTTCGCCGGATGGGTAGTAGGAGGATAAAAGCAGCCCATGACCAATGCAGCACTGGGGGTAGAACGGACGGAGGATAGCTAAAGCCCGCACCTGCTAGACGAACGAACAGACCATAGGCCTCTCCAGCTAAGCGCAGCAATAAACAATGAACATGAGTATCATCACTGTCCTAGACATAAACCATGGGTGAGAAACACCCAGCAACTAGACTGCATATCAAACCAATCAGGTGAAAGTAAAAAGACAATAACAACAAAGCAAAATAAAATAAAATTTTTCGTATTACGCAATTAATGGCGGAAGAGTGGATGCAGAGCGTGACAGCTAGATGGGGCAGAATAGACTCAAAACACAAATGCCATTGTGTTTGGTTCTTAGCCATGTCAAGCAAATGTGTTAAATTTTTAGGACCTCAACCTGGGAGTCGAGAGCACCATCCGAGGCCAAATGCGAAGTCAGAGTACCCTTTCCGCTTGACAAAGTCATCGGTTGGTCTTCACCTCCTTTTGTCTATCCAGAATCGATCGCGGAAACAACGTACGCCGAGAAGAGTCAGTGTGTTGCCATACCTAACACGTGGCCAGACTAGTGAAGCCAGTTGCGATTCCCTTGTTTCTTCTGCGCAATAAACAAGACGCCGAAAACGCTCATTGTCCACACAGTGTTCCCACCAGATGTGAGCTAAATTGTGAAGGCACCGGTGGTCGAACATAAAAATCGCCTTTACATGTGTTGAAGTGACGGGCCACGTTCCATAAGCGTACAGTAGTTGAACGGACAGAATGGTGGGCTCCACCCTTCATAGCAAATGGTTTCGCGTCGGCACCACATGTGGCAGAATAACAAAAGGGCCTCAAGCCTTTGGTATACGATTTATGCCCTTTAGCGCTAATACAGATGCATAGGAAGTCGAACGTCGAAACGGCTTCGACCTGATCCATACCAAGGGTCAGCACAGGGAGGGCAGTACCCGTCAACCTTAGAGATAAGCTTTGCATTTCGAGGGTCCAAATAGAAACCAAAACAGCTAACAGTCAGTGCTGCTTGGCACGTTTGGGAGCGGTCACAGATGATAGCAATGCCGTCCGCATACTCCCAGTCAAGTAGTCGATCCCTTGGATTAGCTCTAAACTTAATTAGTGTCCCGTGAACGCGGTTGCCATGACTACGTCAATGGCAAAGTTAAAGAGGGCAACCTTGTATCACCCCGCTGGGGATATGTATGGATGATGACAGTCTACCGAAAGCCCTCACGCTGTCCGGACTATGCGCCCACAGCGCTTTAATGATGTTAATGTATTTCCTGGGTACATATTTTCCGATCAAACAGTTACAAAGTGCCTATCAATCTACAGAATCGAAGGCATCTTTGATGCCGAGGAACACGACCACAGTAGCTCGTCAATATGTGTTGGTGCTCAAACAACTGACAAACTGAAGACACGGTCAATGCAGCCATGAGTTCGACGAAAGCCGGCATACTTTTCACGAATCCGGTTTGTATGGGAGCAAGTTAATGTATCCAGAACTTAAATGTGATGGAGATCACTCCTCTCTGCCGCATTCGTAATGCGGACCTCTCTTGAAGATCGAGACAATAACAGCGACTCCAGTCGATTGGGACAGTTTTCTGCTCCCAAGGTTTCACTGAGAGATTATGTAAATCGTCAACAAAAGTTGATCCCCGAATTCGAAGGCTGGGATTAGATCACCTGGTTCCGCGGCATTGTGCAAATCCAGAATTCCGATCTCACGTTCGAATTTATCGCTCGAGGATGGATCTAAAAGAGCGATACAGGGAAAAGGGCGATCACTGTCCAGCAGATTAAACTGCTTTTCAAAATGCCCAACCCAACGCTAAAACATCGACAGGATGTAAACAGGTCGTGCAACTTCGCTAGCACCATGTCTCCTGCCACCAATTTCCCCTATCAGACGGAATAAGGTAGGATGGTTAGCAATGGCAGTGGTTGTTTCTAGTTCCGACGCAAGACGAGACCACTGGGCCCCTCGTCTCTCTTCAGGCTAGCACGCAATTTTGCGACTCTCCTTATATTCACTCCCAGCTGCAGTGTATCGGCGAACATCCAGAAGTTCCAGAGACTGTGTGGAAACCAGACACCTAGAGTGGCAATTTGATTTAGCGCATGAAGACATGCCTGCTAATAGTAATGTCTGGCAAAAATGCAGTCAATGATATTCAACCGTGTGCAGTCAGCGTTTACTTAGCTCAACGCCAGCGTACTTAGGACATATGACTTCATCAGTTGACACGTAACTACGCACTCGGTGCAGGTTGGCAACTACAAGTGCGTGGTCGGAGTCCACGCTTGTGCTACAAATCGCGCGACAGTTTTGGACAGTCTTTCCAACGGTAACTGATCGCGATGTGATGGCGTTGCGTCCATGGCTGGTGGATGCCATGTCATCCAAATTAGTGCTCACGAAAAAGAGAAGGGCATCTTCACACAAATGTAACAACCGATCGTTACGGTAGCCTAGACTATGTTGGCCGCGTAAATGCAGCGCATCGATGGACAACTTTCCAACTTGAGCATTCGGAGCAGCGGATATCACTACAGTATCCGTGCCTGTTCAGTAAGGAAAGAGCTTGTTCAGTCGGTGATTCACAGAATGTCACAGTTTGTGGGGGCGTAAGTCGCAATGACAGACGAGAACCAAATGAGGAATTCGAAACTTTGAACGAGCCAGCCAAGTCGACGGCTCACATCCGACTAGTGACTGGGATCCAGTATACCAGAGCAGCTGCAGTCCAGGGGTTCAGGTCAATACCCACACCAGTATGAGGAGCAGTAGAAACTGCATCATCTTAGGACAGACGCAGTTAGAAAGTAACGCCAATTCCAGTTGCAGGGAATATTCGGATGAGCATAGAGCCAGATAAGTAGCAAATATCGATCAAGATGGTATTCACTGTTTTGGCAAGTGCTCCGTGTTAACCGAACTACAACAAAGTGCGCAGGCTGAAGCATGCCAGTAATAGGGAGGGATATAGAAGAAAAGAATGAACTGAGGTTGTCCACATGATTGTCGACAGAGCTGAAGTGGAACAGCGATTAAGCTAGGACAAGACGAACGCCAACCAAAGCAAGGTTTGGGACAATCAAGAACTGGAAGTTAAGCCCTGTTATTACGTGTGTTAACTATAGAAGCGAGACGATAAGGACCAGGAATTAGGGATTTAAAATCGGGGGAATTGAAGTTGCAAGGAGACGGGAAGGCGTGAGAAGTAGCATCCTCACCTTTATCCACCATGCTCGATGCATCAGACCGGGCGACCTTGACTACTCTTGGGACAGTCAGAGCATTAGTGTTTATACCTAACAGGAGCACTGATCCCATAATCCCGAGGTCTTTGTAAGGCGATCCAGCTACACAGATGCCAAGCCTTAAGCCCCGGTGCAAGAACAAGTAGAAAACACGTCAGGCCAAGCTAGCCAAAAGAACAACGAGCTAACGCAGGTGATGGGCGTACCAAATGAGCGCACAGCCATGCTGTAACGAAATACATCCAATTGGAAATTAAACACAAGCAAAATGCGAGAACATTCGCCAAAAACGCAGACTGCGAAATAAAAGGGATAAGCAGCACGCCTACATACCGTACTGCCATTTCGCTGAAATGTGACCACAACCAATCGTTTTCGAGTTACGGACACGGCGAGGTCAGCCGCATTTAAGCGAACTCGAGCCGGTGTGCTTTGAGTAAATACGAGAGCCTTATCTTTTCGGTCACCGGCTAATTTGTAAGACTGACAGGTGACAGATGACTCAATGAGCCTACCCAATTTATCAACTAACCGATGAACAATGTTGGAGGTACTGGGTAGGATCTCGCCAACGCGTCACAAGTGAAGGAAAGCGCAATCTGACATTCGGACGTTGAATGCCTAGGTGGCACGTAGAAACATTTGTCCGGATTCAGCAAAGAAAACGCGGTGCATCCACCGGAGATGCAGAACAGACACCATAACAAACTAACCTTTGCCGACCGAGTATGGGAACTCCGTAAGATGGCCAAAGTGACAAAACCTCCTGCAAACGTTCCCTGAGAGAGTTAGAAAGTATCATCATATGGTTTACCTGTAATTCTCATATGCTTGGCCTAAAGTGTCATTTCTGCCCAGACGGCGCATGAAAGCAACTTGGCATTCATATCCCGCGTAATCTAACTGAACCTTTCGTCCGAGAAGGGCGCGGTTGCGCGTTTCATTTAACGCTCGCTGAGCCATTTCAACAGTATCGAAGTAAAGCAGAGCACGCGATGACTTTCTATCCAGAACAACATGAGTTAAGTGTCCATAACGATCAAACTGCCGTGTGAGGTACGCCTCAGTTACGGTAGGAAGGTTGTCAATCCAAACAACATTGGTAGGTTGGCTCTTGCCAAATCCCAATTTGACAGGGCCGCCACCAACACGAATAGAGTCCTGACCCGATAGAGCACGAACCACGCTTTTGATGTCAGAATATTGTACAAATGCGTACGACGTGCCTGGTTGATTGGCTTGGACTTTAATATCAATTTCCTAGAAATAATAATGAGCAAAAAATACACGTACTATGATCTCGCCGTATACGCGGAAGACTTTCCTCAGTTCTTCTTGTGTGACAGTGTTCGAACAGAGGTTTCCAACGAACAACGTTTTTGTGGCCTTAGGATGATACTCATCTAGAGCGTGCTCAGGGGGACACAAGTCGGGATCCTCTGAATCTAGAGAAAATCATACAAAAAGAATAACTCACCTAGGCCTTCATGCAAAGTGACGACAATGGGCGTCCCGAAGAACACTTTATCTCGAGAAACCTCCAAGGCACGTGATGCATCCTCAACACGCTTGAAAGTTATGATCCCGTAGCGATCGTCACCCTGACCACGGATGACAACCGAAGTTATCTTTCCATGCTTCTTATATTCATGAAATAAGCCCTCTCTTAAATTGGAATCAGAAGATCGAATGGGTAGATGTCGAACACATAAACCCCGTCGGGTTCCAAACGATCGAGAGGTTGGCCCTGTGCCGTTGTGATCTGAACGTAAATCCGATGAATGGGAGCTACTACATAAGTATGATCGTTAAAAACCGCATACCAGGCTTTGCTTTTTCTCTCTTCGTCTGATCCATGGGAAAAGGAATGACTGACAGTGATAGACCGACTTTCGCGATAATGCCGGTCATCTTCAGATTGAGAATGGCTAATAGAAAATGTGTTAAGATTATGAGTACGGTTTACCCGGAACCGTTTGACTTGAGAGAATCGCTCGACATATTTGCTGGATCTTGGGCTATATTCCCAGGGATGCCAGAAGATTCACAGTATTGAAGCGACAAGTCCGACTTATTCAACCGGACGGTGCTTTGAATGGCTCGAGTGGCCGATTGGGTGTCCACAAAGGCAACAACAGCACCGTTGGAACCTCCGTTGGAGTGGATGCGCACAGTTTGAATCTTCCCATGACTGAAAGAAAAACAAGACGATCCTGATGCCAGTGCGTAATCCACACATTTAGCACAACATGCAGAACATTAGACGTTCACGACAAATGCATTCTCGAATAAATCCAGCCGGAGGTTGGCGAAAATATGTACCTTTGCATAACATTCTTTATATCATCCTCAGTTACACGAGCGGGAAGATTACCGATCCACAAATAGCGAGTAGCTCTCATAACGCGTCGCCGATGATGGCCGGAAAGTTGCGGGTCATGGGCGGAGAACAGATAAGCGAACGATGGAACGCATTTCAGGTGTCTGCCGGCCTAGCTAGCATTATGTTAGGTAGGCGTTGGCGTGCAAAATGCGCTGGTTGCTTATTGGACGAGACAAAGTCGATAGAGAAGCCAGAGGGGTATCATCATCTACGTGATTACCGTTTATGTGTTCCGGTTTGGTGAACTCGGCTCGTCATTATATTTTAAATAAATAAATGCATATACCTTGCAGAAATCAAGCATAAATACTGGCTAGTAAATGTTTACAGCATAGTGGTAATATCGATCGGTTGAACATCGACCATTCAGGGACGCTAGCATTGGTTACTCGAGTGTATCAAGTGACACGCGACTAGGTGGCCGGTCGATCTTGCGCTAGGCAGGGTGGCTGGTCCAGGCGTTTTGCTTGTTCGGTCGTTGCGTCGTGAAGCTGTTGCCGCATGGGTGTGGCGGTGGCTTGCGTTCTTCGCCAGATTCAGCTCTATGGACCTGTGACTCCACATCTAACCAGTGCTTACTTTCTGCGCTTCTGCTAGGCACGCGCAACCGGACGATCAATTCGACCACTCTGGTTCATCGTTCTCCGCTTTACTTTGGATTCATGTGATATCTCTGAAGTGATAATGCCTTTTCGGTCTGAGATGTCTCATCACCCAATTGCGGATCCACACATTAGGCAACGCTGGTACCGTTACATCTTACTAATCATACTGCAAACATCACTGAACTTGTGATGACAAAGCTAAAGGAACTTATTGATATAGCCGTTTTGGGAAGCTGACGCTCCGGTGCATGTAATGGTGAGTATTGGTGATACGATAAGGGATGGCGTTAGCCACCTAACTTCACTGACTGTTAGGTCCCAGTTCGAAAGCCGAATCGCGCTTACTTAAACATCGTAAATTATCTATCACCGTTTTCACCATACTCCCCAACCAGTGAATCGCGTTAGAAATCAACCTTTTATAATGCCTAGCTTGGCAAATTTCTTCGTTGAGCTTCCATGTTTGGCCGTTGTGGAAGCTAGGCGGTAGTAGACAGCCACAGGTGGCTCACTTTTGAGCATTGACCAGACGGTTTAACACGCAGTACCACACCCGAATTGTTTGTTTGGCTCCTGGTATCATTCGGGGGCTTCTGCTAGTGTGCGGCAAGGCTCATCCGACATCACTTGTCAGATTCCAACGGGTACTAGATAGCAACATTTACGCTGTGTACAAAAGCCGGTTTGATTCTGTTAGATGAAACTGATGATGCGGAGTATTGAAAGTCGCAAGAAAACTATCTCAGCAATCGCGCTACAGACATCGGTTTGTCACCGTGTGTTACTGACCTTGTGTTTGCTTTCGGCATTTAGGTTTCACTCAAAGCCCGCTTCTCCTATGAACTGCTACTGTGATCTTGGTTCGGTTCAGAATACTGATGACGAAGTCGGTTTGTTGCGGTTGTCTCAATTGGTCTTGGGCATGGCCTACACACACCTCAAATTAAGAAGATAAGAAAAATACCTCCTTGATGATATTTTACTAATTACACGGTTCCAAACTATGTAGATAGATGTTTGGCGTTAGGAGTCAAACAGTCAGTTGGTAACTTGCGCGAGCGGCCATTTGTACCTCGGCCACCTAATGGAACTAACATTTAGCAGGTTGCATTTTCAGGCTTTACTATCAACCTGCCGTTAGCCTTCCATCGAATGTTTACCATTGCCGCCTGCCGACAATGCAGTCTTCTTGTTAGAATCGGTTATCGTGAGTTCACTCATCCTTACCAATTTCTGGGAACAATAACTGTCGATCTTATTGGGGCACCAATCTTCATAAATATTAGCGGCGAAGCATTGTTGTCAGTCGTGCGAATGCACCAGTCTGGGGTGTAGAGCCCGACAACTTTACATTTAGTGGTTAAACACCCATCAATGTGATCATGTTCACATGAACTTACTCTCGGACCGCTATGGGGTTTGCCGGCCAGTGGCCGAGTGGTCTGCAAGCTTGGCTTACAATCATAAGATTACCGGTTCTAATCCGCCTATGTGTGGGCGCCCTCGCGGTATACTCAGTGCACGCGCGACTGGTAGTGGTCGCGCGGCAGCGAAGCTCCGTTACGGCGTGCAGTTAACACATTACTATCATCATTACTATTTTTATTGTAATGGGAGTTGTCCACGATCCAGTGTTCCGCTTGATACTTCAAACTTGGGCAGGATGTGTTGTTATTTACTTTCGAATGAAATTAGTCACTTATCGAACTCTGGCGTCTTAGTAAATAATAGGTTTAGATGCTGACAAAACGAGCTTAGTGTTGACGTGTTTACCCAGCTTGGCGTCTTATTTGCAATGGTGTGTTCTAAAATTGGTCTATCAGCCGGCTTATCCTCACAGCGGCGATGTCACCCCGATCGCTAATGAATGGCCTACAATATATTCCTCAATTTTGGCAAAATAACTTGATGCCTGAACAGTCGCATCAATCTAGCGCCATATCTGATCGTTTTTCAACAAGAGAGGATAGCAGTTATACCAAAATTTAGTGACTGGTGGTCGTTTTTCTGTATCGTCTTCGTCTTCACTCTTCTAATTGCTTCGGTGAGTAGCTTGATGTACAATTCTTCGGCGAGTTTAATTTCAGTGAATCCGTTACATGAGCAGGGAGCGGTTGGCTTCTCTGACAGCTGGTCGATTAGTGTTTGCTTCCAAAATTTGCATTCCGAGTTCAGGCAACTCCAGTTGCTGAGTGCAAGGACCTGACGCCTCAAACTGTGCAGGTGTGTATTTTCCGACCCCCAAACACACAGAAGGAGACCAACTTTGTAAGTCCTGTATCCGCTGTGTTTTCTAGTATTACGGACTCAACTGGGAGGCGGGGTAAACCGATCGTGCTTACTTTAGCAGATCCAATCACTTCATCCCGCCGCCGGTGATTTCGGTTACGGACCCCATAAATGCATCACCTGATCTTGCTTTATAGGCAGTGAAGATCCCGTCATAGGGAATCTTAAGTAGCTGCATTTAGCTAAGGTTATTTGTGTGCTATTCATGAACAGAGTGCGATCCGCCTCCACACAGATGGAGGCTACATAGATCACTGGGACTTGTTTGTTTACTCCCATCTGTGCCATTTTCCCCCGATGTATTCGATGTCATGTGGGCTGTCGCTACAGTTACACGAACCCACGTCAAAAGCCATCCCGGGAACCGTTCAAACGCGATGTTTGATTGCTTCCACGGGTGTTGTTCGTGAACCTGTGCTCTCTCGTTTTGCTGAAACAATGAAATGCACTTTTCAGAGTTTTCCTATTCTCCGCCACTCAGATTTGGTCATGTCGTTCGTACGTAGTTACTTTTGAGCCACTATGGGAGTTGCCCACGATTCGGTGATTTGATTGACGTTCCAAACCTGTGCAACATCACCGGATGGACCATCTCAGCCTTAGAGACACATGTCTTTGCTTTCACTAAGCATGCATAGATAGGATAACTAAAAAACAGGCTAGAGTTGCTCACGCAGTTCGGTGACCTGATAGTTAAATCTTCTACCTGAAGGCCATAATGTCTCGGGTTCGGTTCTGAGCTCTAAAATCTCCATATGAAGTGCTCAACGAAATACGGAGCCTGTCTTAGAAACAAAATTTTCGCAGAGAGTAACACCGAAACTATCACTCCGACCGCAGAATTCAAGCTCTCCTCCATCAAGCATGCTGATAAAAAATGGGCCTCTTTCGCTTCTACGATTCATCTCCGCCCAGTTATTTTCAGCTACCATCGAACTAGATGTCTAAACAAGTGGAAGGAACGATGCGCTTTTTGGATCCTTACTTTCACCGTTGTACTGCATCACTCGGAATTATACGCTAACTTAGATTACACCAGCTTATATCGGAGTACACAATTGGTTTATCACGGATCTGTCTGCAATGGGGTACCCATTGAATACCAACCCACTCGTTGTCTTATCAATTTGACTGTGAGTTGTCACATTTCTCTTCTGTTTTACCAATTCATTAGAAATATTTGCGTTTTTATTTCACAGTTTATCTTTCGATCTATAGGCGACCTTGGGTAAACACCATTTCTACCGGTTTACCCACTTTTGTTGATTCCTAACCCCTAGCGTTGTTCCGTTAGACTGGCAATTACGTCCTGAAATAAATTTTTTCCTATATAGCCCTCGGTCCCCACTCACGGACATTACGCCTCAAATGTTCGGCCGTTTTTTGATCCGCTTTCTTCTTACTCCACCTTCTGCGAACTGGCGCAACATTTCGTACTACATGAGCACTTGCAAACTGACTCACATGCGAACATCTGTGTTTTTGCATTGCTCATCGCCCGACACGTCATGGACGTAAACACACGCTGAGCCAGGTCATGATTCATGACTATCAACTGAGAGGCATCATCATCTATACACGTTTGCTGAGGGTGAGAAACACCTCAGCTAAGATGCTGAAAGTGAGAGGCAAATGCTGAATGAATACTTCTCTACTGTAACATTCATCTTACGTTTACGTAGTGGCGGTTACATACTAAATGTACCGAGTAGGGCTGAATATTGATTGGGATGTTGAATTCAACGACCAAATCGATAAATCATGCTGTCACTGTGCGTAGTAGATTAGGCACGAGGAAAGTGTGCCTAGGTATATTATTTTCAAAACCGATCTGAGGTCAACGTGGGTACAAAACATATCAAAGTATCACATTCAACGACAGATGTGGGCCACGACAGAAGCAAAGTACAAATTAATTTGTGCGCACAGCTCCGGCTTGAGGTTCGGAGGTAGACGTGTTCAGCTAAAAACAAATGTTTTTGGAGTCCGCACGAGAGTCGCTCGGGAATAGAGTAGATGACCCTGAAATTGTTTTCAGAGGAGATAAGAGAAGATGGAGCTATTAGAAGACCTCGCTTCACCTCTGTACCATCACTTAGGGATGTGGTCGCGAGTCCTGTGAGATAGGCGCCTTGTAGTACACCCCAAGAAAGCTTGAACGCAGTCAGCGGCACATTGGAATACAATGGAATATTATGAGCAGCAGCGAGATCCCTTGTCAGCTCCATCTGTTCCGAGTCATCACAAGGTGGGTGCTGGCTGTCGGAAGCGTTACTCCTTCGGAGATCATCACCTTTGAAGTAAGAGCAGCAGGACCCTGCCATGTGCGTTAGATGGGTGTCTAGCAATAGCTTGAAACTTTCCTCTGTCTGCGAGTCAATGATGTGTTTCGGCAGACTGTTCCAATCATTTACCACTCTGGAAGATACCGCAGCTTGCAGACGAGCGCGAGGTGTCCTCGGCTTAAATAATTTCCATTTTTGGCCACCTGTCCAGCTGCCCACTTTAGACTTCGCTTTAGACTTCGCGAACAAGAGAACATAGGCGAACAGATGTTTTCCATGTTCATCGTCAGACCTCTAAAACCATGCATAGGAACGAAAAGAAATAAAATTGACCGATGATGTCCAAAGCGCATGGTTCAGGACTGGATCAGGGTCGCGGACCAATAGGCGGCCCACACCCTAGCAGATTACTTACGGTATTACGGATTGTGACCGAATGCGGCTTGGCTCGGTCTCTTCTGGCTTGTATTGGCTTCTTTCGCGAACACAACGTCGGTTTAAACGACCGAATACAACTCGCCTAGCTCAATCCAATGAAAAATCATTGGCCTAAGACGATCACGGGTTCCGGCCCCACAGGGCACAAGTGGAGTGCGCTCTGCTAATGGCTTCAAGAATGATGAAACGGTCGTCCATTGCTTTCTAAGACGTGTAGTGGCTGTCTAACTGTGTGTTGCTGTGACAAATCTCCATCGAAAATGAAAATAGTTTAAAAATTGTACATTTGCAAAGACCGAGATTTCGACAAGTTTAACCAACTAATGCGATGCAGAGCATGTTTCCAGCAATCATAGTGCAACATTCACGATCAAAACCAGCACCATAAACACAGGTTTCATGCTGCTAACTTATGTTGTGCTATAGAGCACAACGCACTGTGTCATGGGGCTATAGCCATGTTCCTGGTGATAAAATCAAGAGCAGCTGAGTGCTGGATTCAGAATTCTTTTCGAGTAAACGCAAACGCAAGCCATCTAACAACATTATTTCTACACAATGGGATGTTCATGCACTTGCAATTTAAGGGAGATTCTGCTGCACATACCTTATCACGACAATTGAACGACGCTGTTGAGGAAGCTTGTTACGCGATCCGCTAGAAAATTGTATACTACAACAATGTGTTGCTTGCAGAACCCTTGAAAGATGGACTGCCCCCGTTGACTCGTTCAATACTCGCTTATCCGTACTCGTGCTCCTGCGGTGCGCGATACATCGGTTTCACTACGAAGCACCTGTCTCAGAGAATTCGAGAACACATCCCGACGGAGCGAAAGGTTTCCGGGTGGGCAACACCCAATAAATATCTACTTCGTTAGTTACGGTCCCAGTAATCAATTTAATCAAAGTTCACTGCAACTAGAATTGCAGTCCACATTGCTGTAGTGCCTCGCAGTCCATCCACACAACCTTTACTCTTGTGGTGTAAGATACGCAGATCGCACTACGAAGCAACTATCACATGAGGTACGCGGCCACAGTCCGGCGTGGTTCTATAAAGACGAAACGAGATCCCTACACAGCTCTATTATGCCACGCCTCCATGATTTAGGCCACACAACCGCCGGGGATAACTTCAAAGCGAGAACACTTCTCTCAAGGCTTCCGCAAGCAGCTCCTGTCCATTACCAAGGCTAGATACCGACATTTGAAGCCGAAATCATGTCAGTTACTACCACCTTGAGTAACGGACACTGTTAGCTAGCCACTTGTTTGTCCTCTTGGCTAATTACCTTGCATTGCCAAGCTTTTGTGCAACAATTTTCTCTTTTTCGCTTTGCTGCCATCTGTAGCCTAGCCTTAATCTATCGATTTGACTGTGCAAGCAGCAGAAACCAATTTCCGCGCCCGATTTGACGTCTACAACATAAAATCTCTGTTATCTAAATGCTTGACTACCATAAGAGTTTACTCGAAAAGCACTCTTAACTCACTACTCACTTGGTCTTGATTCCTCACTCAAATGGTAATGTCTGGAACGAAAACATTAAAATATCTAATTTGTTCGAAATGGGCATTAGCTGTGACATTCCCTATGCCTATATGCTCCAGTTGTAATTTCATTTCCATAACACAGACGTCAGCGTGTTGTTGTCGAACAGAAACGCCCACAAACAAACGATGAGATTCACAGCGAAGTGATAATGGAAAGATTTCTGTTGCGTCGCCCTAAAATAGAGACTAGTTGCTCACAAATACACTGAAACTCTGCAACTTCGACGATTTCCCTTCGAACGTGTTGCCTGAGCAATTTCCTTCACCCGTCGCAAGTGTACGGGGGCTCAAACCGATCACTGGTGGGGACATAATTCTTTAATCTGAAGGACTGCTCTAGGCCCCTTTGATGCCATGTCGACGATATTGACGTACTAACTGCAACCGGCCTCGGGAATCCTCATTCACGCGTTTGGATAACTTCCGTGCAACACATCATCAACTGGACAGCAGATGGGTTCATGAGAAGGAAGTTACTCTATCATTCAAGACTCATAAACCGGTTGCACATCAGCATACGTCCGCGTAGGCTAAAAGCACTTTGAAACAGGGGATTAGGAACTTTAGATCGATCAAGACTCCTAGAGACACTTTTGTGGTGCCGGAACAGAGTTTCACAGCGCTGCCTCTTCCATTTTGCTCAAGCGTTACAAAATGGACATGATACTTTGCGATGGCAGAACTGTGGCACCATGTCCGTTATGCTATTTGGTAAGAATTTCTCGGCAAAATTAGGATAAGAAATGGTTTTTCGATGGTTATACTGGCGCATGTACGAACGCGCTTGGTTTGTGCCCACTCGTCCATCCTAATTCACTAATGAGGTCATCTAGATACTGGGGAATAAAGTATGAATACGAGGAGTTTGCTTGAGAATAGCCTATGCTTGTGGCAAACAACGTTTGCCGCAAGTGATTGCAATATCTTAACGTGTATGTATGTTTATAAATCCCACATTCTAGCAAACATCGTTACCCTATGTTATGTGTGCATCTTAAATTGCATGTCAGGTCGAGAACTAGGTTTGCGATACTGACACACATTCAACATATCGGAGAATTGTGCTTTTCAAATATCAAGGTGAGAAAGACTGTCGGATTTACATGTTGTTCCTTCTCACTCTGTGTGTATCGGCTCCGACTGCACAATGCAAACCTACTGCCAACCATTTTATATTGCTGTTTGACGTACACTATTATGTGAATTTGGATAAATTGATTGTTGAGCGAATTCAACGCCGATTTAGGCGAAGAATAGTTGGATACTCCACATAACTGACATACAGGATGCGCTGTACTATCCTCGGACTGCAACCCATATAATTACGGAGAATGATATTACACGTTTGTTTTTGTATTCAGTGTCATGTCTAACTGTGCTCACACGGCAGGATTGAAACGGTGTATTGGTCAGAATACCAGATATCCCATAAATGATGTGAGTTGCACGATCACAGTTCTAAGGAGGAAAACAGCAGTGAGAGAAAACTACTTCAGCATTTTTTACTCCGAGCTTTGGAACAAATCGCTCAAAAATCTCAGGAAGTACAGTAACCTGCAGGAGTTTAACCTGTGTGTCGAGAAATTCCTCACTGTGCAAGACATCATATCGGTGTTACGGATATCTCAATCTTCGGAAATGGTGTACCAAATTGTCGTCCACAACACACCGGAGCACACTAGCTATTTATCCCATACTTGTTAACAATTGTGAAATCGAGTTTCTTCAAGATGGACTCGATGGAATTAATAAACCAAGTTGGTCTTGCGGAAAAATTGTCCCAGAATTCCACGGTAAGTCACCGTGATAAGCATACTAAATTCTGTGACCATCCCAGTAATAAATTTTGTCTCATCCGGTTTCTCGGTGTCATTCTGTCCCGGAATATGGAGAGAAGGGTCAACTAATCTGCAGCATCTCAGATCACTCATATAATTTGGTGCACCTGTTCCCTCTCACTTTAAGCAATACAGGGTTTGAGATGATGTGAAAACCAATCGTATTCACCCCGAGTTGAGTCGGTTCATTAAACTATTGATGTTGCATCGATGAATAAGGTGATGCTCTTGAGAGTGAAGCCACCACCAGCTGCGTTTGACCTTAAGCCATCATAGCAGTTGAACTCCATATGCAAGGATATATCATGAAACAAGTATCTGTAGTAAGAAGCGGCGCTTCGATGTATTGTATGCAAGGCTTTATGAAAACAATCCGACTAAATAATTCACCACAACTAAATACAGGGATTCGGTTAAGAAGACAACACACGTGATAACACTTGAAAAGTGATACTTCAGCCTTGTTTCTTCGGATAACTACTTTATTCTTTCCTTTTTTGAAATATACTTCTATTCTTCGTCGAAACAAAAGCGAAAGTAAAGCGGTGTGGAACAACCACAACTGGCAGTTGACGAAAACAGACCTTACAGGAATACCAGGAGCCCGTCCGCCACAACTTCTTTCAAGCATACTCAACTGCCTCCATCCCTCAACACGATGAATGTGTAATACTGCCGAGCTTACCACATCATTCATTCATTCATTCATTATACACGTTAGCTGCGGGTGGGAAACACCTCAGCTACTGTGCTGCAATACATAAAGGAAAAGGAAAATAACTACAACAGTTGCATGTCAGCTGAGCTACCAGCAACGGATAGGCATCGTTCCGGTAAGCTACCAGCCGGATACTAGGCAAAAAATTATTGTGTTTTATGCTAAGAAATGAGATCGTAGGTGGAGGGGGAGGCTATAAGGGATGGGGAGGGACAAAGAAACTCACAGCAGGAACGCCACTGAGTTCGGCTCCTTGCCATGTCAGCAAGTGTATCCAGCCAAATGTGTTCACCGTCTTTTGGACCACAACCAAGGAGCCGTGACGCTCCAACCGAGGTCAGCTCCGAAGAGCTTATCACATGGTTCAACCATGGTGTAATGCATATATGCCAACTTCGCATACTGAAATGTTAGATGAGATCATCAAACACAACTGCATACCCGTAGATCTGTCCCCATCCAGTCTCTCGCAGTGTCGAGAAATAAGAATTATTTACGTACACCAGTCGTTTAAT